>VZTF01001320.1:0-128337 GCA_013397755.1 Cnemophilus loriae
CAGAGGAAATTAGACAGCTGAACTGCTTGCCTGGTGTCTCAGAGGACCCCTCTGTTTTGGGACTGCTGAGGGTCGAAGAACAACCAGTACCAGTGGCTACCACATCACTGCACCATCAACAATACTGCACCACCTGGGACTCTGTGACGCCCATCCATGAGATGATGCGTGAACTGCAGAGCCAGGAAGTGGTCAGCAGGACTCGTTCACCCTTTACCAGCCCTGTATGGCCAGTGCGTAAGCCCAGTAGAAAGCGGGGACCAACAGACTATCACGGCCTGAATGACGTCACACTACCACTGAGTGCCACTGTGCCCAGTGTGCTGGGACTTGGGTATGAGCTGGAGTTCAAAGCAGCAAAGTGGTGCCACCATCGACATTGCTAACATGTTTTTCTCCATTCCTTTAGCAGCAGAGTGCAGGCCTCAGATTTTTACCTGAAGGGGTATGACATACACCAGGAACTGACCGCCCCAGGGGTGGAAACAGAACCCCATTATTTATCCTGGACTAATCCAGACTGCACTGGAAAAGGAAGTGAGGAAAAGGGTGAGGTCCTAGAACACCTGCAATATATTGACAACATGATAACACAGGGCAACACAGCAGGAGATTTTGTGAAAGGGGAGTAGACAATCCAAATCCTCCTGAACACCAGTTTTGCCACACAGCAAAGTAAGGTCAAGGGTCTTGCCCAGAAGACTCAGTTTTTAGGAGTAAAATGGCACGATAGATGTCATCAGATTCCAATGGACACGGTCAATGGAACAACAGCTATGTCCCCACCAACCAGCAAGATGGAAGCACAGGTTTTCCTATATGCTGTGGGTTTTTGAAGGATGCATATTCCAGATTACAGTCAGACTGTAAAACCTCTCTATCATGTGATCCCAAAGAAGAATGATTTCAAGCAGGGTCCTGAACAATAATAAGATTTTGAACAAATTAAACAGGAGATTGCTCATGCAGTAGCCAGTCAGGACACTACAAGATGTAAAAAATATGCTCCACAGTGCAGCCAGGAAGAATAGTCCTTCCTGGAGTCTCTGGCAAAAAGTACAAAGGGAGACTCGAGGATGACCCCTGGTGTTCTGGAGATGGGAATACAAGCATTCCAACATGTATAAACGATCTGAGGCCAGCTACACCCCCAATGAAACGGAGACACTGGCAATGTATGAAGCGGTTGGAGCTACCTCAGAAGTGCCCCCAGCACTCTAACTGAGGCCGCCCCAGTGTAGAGTGGGACAATCCACGCTCTTGCCCTGCTGGCAATGCTGTGCCGGATGCCTCCAGGACACAGTTGCCCCTCCTAGCTGCCGGGGCACTGGTGACTCATATACAATTTGCCCTCCACAAGGACTCCCTGGTCCTTTTCCACAGCGCTGCTCTCCAGCAGCTCGTTTCCCAGCCCATCCCAGGTGCAGAATCCTGCACTTGCCCTTGTTGAAGGTCACATGGTTGTTGCCCAGACTTCTCATTCATGAAAGCCTCCCTGCTGGACCTCTCTTCCTCTGGGGGAGCCAATGGCTCCTCCCAGTTTAGTATCACCAAACTTACTTATTATATGTTCAAGTCCTGTGTTGAAGTCATTTATGAATATCTCAAAAAGCACAGGGCTAAGGACGGAGCCCTGTGGAACCCCACTAGTGACAGATCACCAGTCTGATGTCACTCCATTCACTGTAACCCTTTGTGCCTGACTCATGAGCCAGCTGCTCACGCATCACATGATGTGTTTATCCAGCTGAGTGCCGGACGTTTTCTCCAGAAGGGTCCTGTGAGAGACAGTAGTGAAAGCTTTACTGAAATCCAAAAATCTCATATCAACTGGCTTCCCTTGATCATCTAAGTGGGTTACCTCATCATAAAATGGAATTTGGTTGGATAAGCAGGACTTTTCCCTCATGAAGCCGTGCTGGTTGTGACCGATCACTGCACTGTCTTTCAGATATTTTTCAATACCTCCCAGAATAATTTTCTCCATAATTTTACCAGGCACTGAAGGGAGACTGACAAGCCTGTAGTTTCCAAAGTCATCCTTCTTTCTCTTCTTGAAGGTTAGCCAGTTTCCAGTCAATTGGGACCTCTACAGATGCCCAAGACCATTCCAAAATCATTAAGAGAGACCTCACAATGACATCAGCAGCTCTTTGAGTATTTCTGGATGAATCCCATGTGGCCCATAGATTTATGAGGATCCAGATGGAGCAGCAGATCCCACACAAGTTCAGGGTCAGCTGGGAGTTTATCATTCTCACAGCCATGGTCCTCCAGCTCAAGGCACTGAGCCATTCTGCATTGCCTTTTTCTACTGACTTATTTTAAAAAAAATTGTTGTCCCACACAGTACTGGCCACGTTCAAATCCAACTGAACTTTGTCAGCTGGAATTTTCTCTCTACACTGGTGAGCAGCAAATTTGTATTCTTCCCACATCACCTGATCTTGCTCCCCCATTGGACAAACACCTTCTTTTTTTTTATGTTAGCTCCAAAAGATCCCCGGTCATTCAAGTTAGCCTTCAGCCTTGTCTGCTTGACTTCCAACATTTTGGATTTGCCTGCTCCTGTGTCCTTAGGAGGTGATGACCAGCACTGATGGATCCCAGCACCTTCAGAAGCATTTTCCCAGGGAACCTTACTAACTAGTTTCCCGAGCAGCTTGAAGTCTGCTCTCCCTGCGTCCAGGGTTGGACTCCAGAATGAACGCTGAGAGGAGCTGGAGCAGCCACCCCACCACCTCCCCTCCTGTAGTCCTGCAGAGGCTGCAAGAAATGCACTCAGGAGGTGCATGGGCAACATGAATCCAGGGTGTGGACAGTGAAAGAACAACCCTTCCCAGGTCTCAGACTTGTCACTGATGCTGCACAACAGCCTCCCACAGCTGGGAGGTAGCACGGATCTGGGCAGCTGCCTCCAAAATGCTCAATAAACCACAGCTTGTCAGTGAGCCAGCAACAACAGCACTGCTACCTCTCACTCTCTGCCAAGTGTGAGACAGCATGCCTCAGTTTCCCTAGGCTCCGGGAGGATTCTTTGTCCTCAGCTGCTGTAGCATGCTTAGGGCACGTAGCTGGCAATTACTGCAGCTACTCTTGAAACCTCAACAATCTCTTGGCTTGTTTAAGTCCTATATGAGCCTGGGCACATTTTAGAGAAGGTCGTAAGGAACTATTAATATTAACAGGAGTTCTACAGGGAGCAAAGACCTCCTAAATATGTGCCACAAAGCAATTATGCGTTAGATTTCACAATTTAAAGGAAGGGTATATTTAGCATCACGCTTCAGGGGTGCTAAAACCTGGAATGAGCAGCAGACCTCCCACTGCCTAGGTGCTCCCACCCCATGCTGAGCAGGTGCTCCAGCTTGCCTCCGCTCCCCCTGCCTCAGGACCAGGTGGTTCATGCTTGTGCAGGCATGTTCCATTCCCACCGCCTTCAGCAGGCAGGACTTTGTGGATGCCTTGGATCTGCTATGGTTTCATGACATCAGACCGCCAGAACTGCATGTGCAAGGCGGCTAAGAAGTGCATGCACACCTCCTAGATTTGTATCATTAGAAAAAAAATTCCCACTTAAGTAACCTCAGTCAAATTATTTAAACTCATTTAAATTCCCTCAAACACCGGAACACCAGCAACTGTGCTAACAGGCCACTGTTACACAAACTTGGTGTTTTGACTTCCGAGGAAAAAAGCACTGAAAACAAACACTGTTGAGGTCTGCTTCCAGTGTAAAAAGGAAAGAAAGTTGAAGGGCTAGGTTTTCAAACACCCATACTGACAAATTACCAAACTCTCTACAGCTTTTTCCACACAGAAGCTTTTGCTGTTCTGCACATTTCTGGATGCCTCAGGGAGACACAGAGAGGGGAGCTGCCGAGCCACACCAAACCCTGGTCTTAGTGCACTGCTGCAAAGCAGAGTAAGCTCCAAAAGGCATCAGCCAGAAAGTCTCTGGAGATCGGCTGTAATTCTTCAGAAGCACCTCGCAGATTACAAGGCTCCTGTTTTGCAAGTGACTGGACACTTTTCTCCAGCTCCTCTGTATCAAGGACAATCTCTAAGCAGGTCCACCCAAATATTTCCCACTCCACGTGGCCACCACTCCAGTAGCATTAGAGTACGGCAGCACACCAAGCCAAATAGAAGAGGAAAGCTCTGTCCCCAAAATACATCACAGTCCTCTGCTCATCTTCTTTCGTCCCAAAAGGATAACCATGTAAATCAGGACAACACTGCAAACCCCACTGTTACTAAAATAAGAACATAAAGTCCACAAATGGAATTGTACCTGAGCGAACAGTCCAGCGTCATGCCTGTGAAGTCAAAAAATTTAAGATATTCTTCGGCCACAAGCTTGCTGAATTCATTGCTGTAGAAAAGTGAAGAAATAAGTAAAGGTTATCATTCAAGAGTGAATCTCTCCAGAACCAGCAATAAGAACAATGTGGCTAAAGGCCTCATATCAGCACATACTTTTTACCCAAATGTTTTGCCACATCAGAGCGTTTGAATCTGTCCAGATGGTAGAGGCGCTTAGCCAGGCGCCTGGCTGCTTCCAAATTGCTGCTGCTGCCATTGCTGAGATCGTGGCCAAGGGCTCCAGTGGCATCTTTCTCCTGAAGTTCATTGCTCCCCATGGCTGCAGTGGAGTCTAACACCACATGCTGTAGTTCAACACTGCTGTGAGATGAAAAGAATATGGAAAGAAGAAAAATAAGATAACATTAGAGGTTCCTCTTAGAATAGAAGGCAATTAACTGTATGGAGGCAAGATGACACAATGTAACAAAATCCACTTAACTGAAGGAGCAGTGTAGAACAGGGACATTCACTAGCAGCCAGCAGAAGTTAAGAGTGTTTAACACAGACAACCAAATATGGACTTTCCTTCTGACTGTGCTAAGTATCCTCAACTTAAGCTGACTTCAGAGAGAGCTCTTTGCGATTGCCAGCCTACAACTGCACCTGAGTGCTTCTTGCGTTACTATTTTTTAACCCAATTGCTTGCTTGGCTTGAAGAGGCCTCTGTAAAAGTAAGAAATTAACCATTTTTCAGGAGAGATGTAGTGATTAAGCTACAGTGATCACCTACTATAAGCTGAGTCAGAACAAGTCCCTTCCTCATTCTTCTCCAGTTGTCCTGGAAACAACACAATTCCTTAAATCTAAAATAATATCATAAGAACTCTCAGTGGCTCCTGTGTTGCCTATGAGCAGTGGACATCCCATGGGAAGGCACTGCTAGAAAAAGCAGGACTCGGAGCAAGGAACCCAGTTTGGATTATGAGAGGCACAAGCCACCCATGCCAGCCTGGAGAACTTGTTTCTCTCCTGCTCCCTCCTGGTGGCAATTATTTTGCTCACGAGCTGCTCAAAGTCAAGATGTTCAGCTTGGCAATCCCAGGGCACTTCAGATAAATCATGCACTTATAGATTCCTCCCACATCTAGTACAATAGGAAAGCTCTGGCTGAGCTGTGTGCCTGCTTTGCTTCTCCCATCAAAGAGGCAAGAGCCCTCCACACCAAAAATGCACTCCCACATAGACACCCCTGCACAAAGGCAGGCGCTTAGGAAAGCTAAACTTTAGGAAAGATTTTCTCTGACACTGGCATGAAAATTTTTGCAAAATCTCAGCTCTGCTTATGTGTGTGTGCACTTGACAGCATTTCTATTTTTATGTCTCTATTTTTATACTATATAGAAATTCTTTCTACTAAAACCACATTTACACAGGGCTAATGAATGATCAGGAAGGGTCATGCACAGGGCAGATATGAGTGGAATGAGTTAAATATGACTTTAAACACACAGCACTTTAAACAACATACCACGGCTTCACACACTAGTGTAATTTTTAGACTTAACAAGCCACGGTTAAAACAACTGATCGCTGTGCTCCAGTAACAATTGTCTAGCAATTTACTCAAACCTCTGCTAGCCACTTATTAACTCCTTAAAGATGAGATTTTCATATAAGGCGAGCTTAAAATAAAAATATTTGGTATTCTGCATGCCACAAATCATCACCTGCTTCCTACCTCTCTTCTCATCCATGGTTTAAGAGAAGGACACGTACAGAATGGAGATTTGCCCATTTTACCTCTGTTTCCATCCTTTCAGTGCTGCTACAACATCAGAAATATCACACATCCACTCTGTGGGTACAACTTCTTTATCAAGTATCTGGGAAAAACAGAAATCTAACCTGTTCCTGCAAGAACTGGGGATTTGCATTGGTTTGCATTTATTTCAGTGTAAATAAAATCGTGTTGTAACAAAAGGGGGTCAGTCTCAATGCCTAGTAGGAAATTAACACTGTAAATACAATTCCAACAACACTAACATTACTGGCCATCCGTTATCCTAGAAAAGAAAAAAAGCCCCTCCTGACATGATTGTTGTGGAAAATGCCTCCTCGTCCCTATCCAAAACTACTAGCCAATGTCTGAAATTCTCTAAATTTGGCCTACACCAAACTTGTGAAGAAAGCAAATGACAGAGTACCGTGACACATACCCTGAGCAACACCTTGTCCATTCAAATCAGGCACGACTTGTTCCAAATTCCCATCTCCAACAACTGACAAGAGCAAGAGATAGCCAGGTGAGCTAACACATTTATAGAGTCTTTCACGTACAAATGCTGCTTCAAAAGCCATGCCAACTCACAGAGCCTCACCTCACTATAAATCATAGTCCTTTTTCACCACTGCTCTTTATTAAAGGTAGTATTTATAGCCCTGAAAGATGGCCAAAGCTGACAAGAAACATCTGTACCCTGCTAGGAACCAGTACACTATGAGAGTCAACATTACCACAAACCACCACAAGTTTAGAAAGAAAGGAAGTGTCAGCATTTGTCACTTAGTGAAATTAACAGTACAGCAGCTCCCAGCTTCTGCTTTGCCTCTCAGAGCCATGGTTGGGATGTGAAGGAGGAACACCCAGCAAGAGGGAGGGTGTGCTTTTTCCCCTGCTTGCCAAAACTAGTCAACAGGGCTGCATAAAAAACCTTATCTTCAAACTTCTCTGATTTAAAGCTTCATCCTGACTAAGGGTGCCCATACATGCATCAAAGAATAAGGGATGCTCCCTTCTGATATTCCAGTAGTTAATTCTGACAGTTGATTAGCTTATTACTTAGTACAAAGGGGGGATAAGTAAGTATTTTATGTACTTAGTACAAACAGTAAGTACTAAGTGAGTACTTTTTGTACTTCATACAAAAGTATGAAGTACAAAAAGGCTGTCAAGTCAATACAGGTTGTCTGTAACACAAGCCTCTTGTTCAGGGGAAATGACAGATTCTTAGCAGTAAAGTGAGACTTCAGTTCTCAAGTGTTTTAGGTGGCTTGAAGACTCAGCGCTCGTATCACTGAGGGCTTAGGAAATGCAGATGCCCTGTGCATGGCTACTGTGCAAGCTGCCTTCAGGGCAGGATATTTTAGCAGGGTCCAAGTGGTGTTACTCAGGGAAAAGGCTGACATCTCTTCTTACTTTCAGCACTTTCCAGGTGCATTGTTTTCCCTCCGTGCCTCAGTTTACCAAGCTGCTGAACTCAGTAATACTTGCCTCCCTCTTTAAAGTGCTTATAATGAATTATAAGCGCAACCAAGGCTGAAAATAGGTCTCTCTTCTGCAGTCTACAGTTTCTACACATAAAGAAACCACAGCAGCATTACCATCAAAACGGTGCCAAGAAAGGGCTTTGTGATACAGAGCAAGGCTGGACATGGATTTCTCATGCAGCTTTACTCTTTATCACGTAAAAATGAGAAACCGTCAATGAAAAACACAGGCTGAAAAATGTAATAGATTATATTCCCCCTAATCCTAGATTCAAGGCCAAAGGGATTGTAAAGATATTACTGGTAATTGCCTGTCCAGCAATGGCTGCTGATTTTTATCCAGAGACACATTAATCTCTGCTATCAGAAAACACAGAAAACAGAAGCTACAAACCTACAGACCTCTCTAGTCTCACAGCACATGAGCTGTGGCCAGAAACCACGTCTACAGACCTTGATATTTCCATCCCCAGCAATGCACTCCGGATGCATCCTTTCTCCGTCTGTCAAAGCATCCCCAGACCCACAGGGAATGCACAGAGTCTGGGACCACCATATCCAGCAGAAATTACAGGAATTCAATAAGCAGCTGCTGTGGTAAATGCAATACTTTCTAACAGCAGTAGACACCTCTCCAAGCTCACAGACGAAACATGTAAGCTGTAGACTGTAAGCTCTGCCAGGCCTTCCAGCTTTCCTGTAACACACCCTAACTGCTAGGCAGAGTCTAAAACATTTTGTACTGTTTTCTACACTTATTCCATTACAGACCAGTTCTACAGTTATTTAGCTCCCAATGCCAAGCTACCTCAATCTTGCCATGTTCAGCACTTGGCACACTTGATCTGTTTGAGAATATTCTAGATTCACTTACTGCCCCCTGTCTCCCATTCCAGGTACCACCAAAACTGAAACTCTATACAGCAATGTTTGATTGAAGAATGGCTGCAATTTCCAGAAAAAACACAGCAAGGCCAGTAACGTAATCATAATGATACAGGCACCTCATATCTCAGTGATCCACTCTCCCAGCCAACTAGGCTGCAAGAGGAAACCTCAGCCTGAGTATGAGCTTATGATGCCTTAAACCTTGGTAATGGTCTTCATTTTGTAGCAAATCCATGGACGAAAAACTCTCTGCTTTGTCCCAAGGAAGAAATGCATATTAGCATTTTCCTTTATGGAGTAAAAGGACAGAGCAATTGGCCCAGCTGCTAACAAAGAAGTGATGTTCAGAGTTGATACTGAGTGGCACGGTGTGACAAGTCAGCCTAAGTGCTGTCCTCATCCCAGGCACTTCAATGATCCCAGCTTGCCACTGCCTGCCACTTTTACCAGACTGATGCACAGCATATGCTCTGTGGCACATGGACTCCCCTGGATGCATATGTTCTTTCCCTGAGGAACACTAATTCATCTGGCATACACGTCTGGAGGGAGTGCACTGGTTGCACCAATTGCAGAGGAGCTTGGATTAAGACAGGGCTGGAACCTTCACAGTCTATTTGGAAAGAGAGGAGGAGGGAACAGGAGGAAAACCAACCTTTTCTCTCAAATAAATGTGCATGCCTTTAACATCAGCTTTACTCCAAGGCAGGCTGTGGCAGGCACTTGCCAGCAAAATCCATGAGAGCAAAACGCAGCAATGATTAGAAGGAAGGGTGGAGAGACATTCTGGCATGCTGAAGCTAGGGCCAGAACCGATGCTGTTTTCAGCAGGGATACAGCGTCCACTGAGAGCCACACTGAAGCTGAAAATCACCCACTGCAGCACAGTGCTGGCCGAGTTGTTGTAAATGCTTTCACTCCGAGCCTTCTCCTCCCAGTTCTGAAACAGGACAGCATTCCCTCCATAACCATCAACTCTGTCCATGAAAAGCATGCTCTAATACTAGTTCAACAGCCCCTCAGAAGCATGGCAGGGACAAAGCAGAAACAGTAAGGTGCCTGCCCTCACTCCTCCCCTCCACCCTCTATGTCCTGCCCTGAGGAAACAAATCCCTGCTCTGCAACCCTTCGGAGAGATGGGGGTGTTCAGTGAATGATATCCTTCCACATTTCAGAGCAGACCACACATAAGCAGTGGCACAGTCTGAATTTTGTTTAAAGGGACCTGAAAAGTTGTGCTTGAACAGCCTGGCTCTGAAAGGAGCAGCCCACTGAAGAAAGTGAAGAAATCCTGGCAGCAGTGGGATGTGATGACTCAGTTCCTGCTACAAATGACCCGACCACACAAACGGGCTGGGAGTGGCTGTGCTGCAGCTTTGCTGCAGCTCCAAACCAGCTTCTTCAGGGCCAGGAGAGAGTGAGCACAAAAGCACTTTAAGCAATGATTTACCTCGCCAGTTACCTTCAGCTCCAGGGCTCTTCCAAGACAGAACTGTAGGAAGGGGAGAAAAATAATAAAATAATAAAAATAATGCCCTTTCCTAGCAGATGACTCAGTGTGCTATTTTACTCCAAATGGTTTAATCAGCTTTGAAGTCCTACGTACGGATTCTCTTCAAAGACATGCTTTGAAGTAAGTAGATCCCTCTTTGAGGACTGACACAGCTGCACTTTGCTGCAACTCAATTCAGTGGGTGTCTCACAAGCACAGCATCAGCCAGGACATACAAAGTGAGGACGGTGTCCACAAGCCAGAGTAACCACCGAGCATCTATTAAAAAGTACCTCAGCCTTGTCACATCACACAGAGAGGAGCAAAGTTAAAAGTAACAATCCCTGTAATCCCCTATTGGTTAGCAATAAAATACATATGCAAAGTCAGTTTCAGAGGCTGAAATGCACACTGCTGTACAAAAATAACTTCTTGCCTGTAATCATTTGTCTTTTTCTTTCATTAAAAGAATTCCTACTGATTGTAAAAAAGGGAGCTAACAGCTAAAGCATTCAGAAAACACCATTTCTGGTAGGCTTGTATACAGCAAATGCAATTGTCATGACAGGATCACAGCATTAGAACAAGAAGTCCCACCACATGCAGGGACAGGACTGCAGCCTTTCTGAGAGACAGCGTGTACTTTATTACACAGACATGCTGGCCCGCTGCCACCTGAAGTACAAATGTCTTGCTAAAAATACTTCAGGTTTGATTCCATTTTGACCTCAGGCTCCATACATCACTATGGCAAGGGTTAGTGCTTGCAAAGCGACACTCACCACATTAATGTCACCATGCCTAGAAAGTGAAAACCTGGTCCTCACCACAGGGGGTATCCAACGGCTCCTCTGTGCAATGGATATTTCTGACATGCACAGACATATAGACTGGTCTGTTGAATGCATTACAAGTGTCCCACACTCAGAATCTGATCCACCTGCCCCCAAATAAAAATAAAAAACAGACCCAACAAATGCACTGCACACCTATGACCTTGCTCAGAAAACACTCTGCCCCTACATGTCTCAGGAACCCTCAGGCTCTCCCCTCATAGCCCACCTGCTCCTGGTGTCAAGAGCCATCCCTGTGTTCAGCACCCACATGGCCCTCCTTCCCTATAAGGCCCCTGCAAGGTCCTCCAGGATAGGACCAAAACTGGGAAGCCAGCAGAGTACTTACACCCCGTGCTTGGGCTTGGTTTAACTGTTGGGAGACTTGCTCAAAAAGTGTGTATTAACCAGGAAGCTGGTCCAGCTGGTGCTCCCCGGCAGGGAGCAAAACAGATGCATAAAAATACGTGTGTTTACACCTTTTGGTTCAGGCTTCCCTGCAAATGTGCAGATGAAGCACTTGAGCACTGGCACTAGTATCACACAGGAGCTTTACACTGAAACCATGCAGCAAAATGAACCACCTGTCCTCAAAAAGAAAAGTGAATAAAGAAAAAACAATAAATAAAAAACAACCACTAACCAACTCACAGCTCACCCAGCTGTGCTAGCAAGGAGTCTGCATGCTCTGTGCCCTGTTCTCCACCGCTGCTCCAGCATCACATCCGAAGACATGCATGCTTCTCTACGCCGTCCTGCCAGCTGCCAGGCTCTGTCTCTATCCCAACACACACACAGAGGAAGAAGAGACTTAACCGGCAATAAGGGGAGAGGGGCTTGACTAGCAGCCAGTCGTGGCTAATGGATGAGACAGCAGGCTGCACTCTGGGACCAGCTTAGAGCTGGCAGAGATGCCTTGGTTTTGGTGAATCAAGGCTTCCTGACCTAAATGGCTTTGACTTTAATGGAGATGTGCCAACAGATGCCAGCTTAAAAGCTGAGCTGCTGACAGCTCTATACTGAGGCGCTTTGTGTAGCAAACTGATCAGCTGCTCCCCTTTTTTTTTTTTTCTTTTCTGTCTCTGTCAGCTCCTGGATTTTTGTTTTCTTTTATTTTCAGAGGAGGCTGGGAACTGAAGAGGCGAAAAGTCAGCAGCCCTTTTTTTCCCTAAAACAACAGTTTATTTAGGAACTAAAAGCAGCTTTACAAACTCTCACTAAACTCGTGTTCCAAGCACCCCATTAGCCAGAGCAAAGGCATACTCTGTACAGCATCTCTCCAGAGCCTTGATAAAGTGATGACACCTTCCTGGAGGTAACACCAAGGTGAACAGTGTAGGATAACATTTTAGAAGTTACTAGGCTGTGTAATAACAAGGCAAATCCTCAGCTGGCAAACTGCCAGTGGTGTCAGAAATTTACCCCTGTGAATTGTGCCACTCCATCTTTACCTGGATTCAACATACACCCACATGCCAGCATATTGTGGTTAGCAGTGGCTCAACAACTGACAGATGCATTAGCCCATGTGCCAGCAAATGGGCTTCAGCATTTGTTTGCTTGCTCACGAGCTGCAGATGCATTTGATGCATTTGCTTTTCTAGGACAACAACCAATGCCATCCCTCTGAATAACTTTCCTTATCCTGGGCATATGGTTGGAATGAAGTACCATGTTCTGACTGACTCTCCTATGTCCCAGAGTCTGCCATGAGCTGAGGCATGTCTGAACGTGAAAAAACATCCACTCAGAAAAACAGGCATCTCAGCAGATTTCACACTAAATGAAAAAATTCAACTGGGTCACAAAGTGAGTCTTCGAAGTGGAAAAAAATTCTACCAGACCTCTGTCAGTCAGACTAATAAAATGAAGGTATAAAGGTTACATGTTAGATTCCTAAGTATTAAGTCTTGTAACTACATTGAAAAATCAAATACAAGCTACTTTGAAGAAAAATACCAGTGAGCAAACTGAAAACCAGAATTATAACTGGCATGAAGGTACTGATAAACTGGGAAGAGACTTAGAGAATCAACCTGGAGAAAGGAATCAAAACTGGATCTATTTGTCAACAAAGTTTATTGTCTTAAAGAAGGAATAAAAAGAGTGCCAACTAAGAAACTGCTGGAAATGACCCATACACAGAAGAAAAATATCCACCATGGGAACTACCAGAAGAGGCCCCAACAATTAAAAGTAACCTGGTACCCATGGGAATTTCAGGCTACATTCTTGTGAATTTATTCTGAGAATCACCAGATTGCTTTAGGGAGTTTGTTTTCTTCTCCTCTTGAATACATATGTGACTAAATTTGAGTTTGCATCTCTAGGAGAAAAAAAAATAACAGGACTTGCAGAATTTGCTGAGCACCAGCAGTTCTTTGAAGATAATGGCAGGTGGCAAATATTTAGCATTTTTGAGGATTAGGAGTTGCGATACAGACTTTTTCTTTTCTCTCTGGATTCAGAAAAGTCTTGGGCAATGTCCTCCCAACAGAGACAATACTTCCCAAGACAACAGAAAAAGGCACTTATGGCAGGAAAAGAAATGCCGTAAGTTTTTTTGTTTTGTGGGGTTTTTTAAATTTCTAATTCTGACTCTAGCATACAAGGGGAGAGAGAATGGAAAGCCTGATGTAAAGTGTGCAGTAAAAGAAAAGACTAAAACAAGTCCAGTCTTTAAAGCCTGGAAGTATAGAGATCATCATATAGATGATTTCACACTTCACATTTAGTCACGCAGATGCTTTACCTGTGGTGTACATAGAAAAGATAACTCCTTTTCCCCTCAGGTGTATCTTACTGCTTTGGAAACACATCCCCTTCATCCCACTCTGATTTGGATCACCAATTTGAATCAATTTGCAAATTATTACACGTAGGCCAGGCAATGCAAAGTCAAGCTCAGTGTCTTGGTAGCAGCTTGCAAACAGTTTTCCTCACTGCCTCTAAAAGTAAGACTAAACTCCCAGATAGGAAGGCTGAGCCTTGCTCGTCTTAACACAGCCCACTGGCATGGGAAGGGAGGAGTACAGCACCTGGGGCGTGGGTGTGACAGCGGGGACTGGATGCCTCTGCAAGGATAACAAAGAGACAAAGGCACCAAACACGGCCCAAATGCAACGTCCTTACTGTCATTACAAAGCTTCATTACACTGGCAACCTGCGGCTCAGCCTATTTCATGAGGATCCCACGGTGCCCTGACACACAGCAAGGCTGCCGCTCAGCTCTGAAACCTCACACACTACCTCTCTCCTCCCCGTTCTCCCACCCCCTCCTGTGGAAATTTAAGGCTACTTCATCTGCAGATTTTTTTTCCCCTCAGAGGGATAATCACTACAGAATAACAGAATATTCTAAGTTGGCAGGGACACAATAGGATCATCCCCTCCAACTGTTAAGTGAATGGCCCACACAGGGATCAAAGCCGCAACTTTGCCATTATTAGCACTATGCTCTAACCAACTGAGCTTATCTCAGAGAACTGAAAGAGAATAAACTCCACCCCAAAGACAGGGAGAGTCCCAAAGGAAGGCAAGCTGCACGCCCTTCTCCCCAGCCATCCCTCCTCCACTGGCCAGCACCTAAGCTACACCAGCAAAGGGCTACTTGCAAAAGTAAGCCTGCCTGCTCTGCAGGAAGACCGAGGAACAGCTCACATCCCCCTAACCTAACGAAGTACGGCAGGTGGCTGTCAAAGCAGGCAGGTCTATCATACGGCTCTCGCCAGGACTTACTGCGTTTAACCACGGCCAGCAGCTCATGGGGAGGACAGCAGGGATGAAATCTTCAGACACCCAGGAGCTCATAGGAGCTTGCAGCCTACAAGCCTTTAATAATTTTTTTTCCTCTTTTTTTTTCAGTTCTGAAGGCATGTGACCGGCCCTCACATACCAGAGCTGACCCCTCCCAAAGCCAGCAATTTCCTAAGAGCGGAGAAGGATGTTACCCTCCTGCTTATTCATTACAAGGCCAGGTTTCCTTGTCCTTATGCATCAAAACCTCACTCCCTGTGTGAAATACACTCTGGATCCCTCCGGACAGGTGCAAAAGGGGCGGTGGTGCTCAGCTACCCGCTATCAGGAGGGCATGGCCACAGGGAGCCCCGACTCTTCCGTTCCCAACTGGCACACGGCTTTCAATTTCCAGGTGTAAAGCCAGCAGCTTTTTGCTCTCAAGTCGGCTGTCCCCTTGTGCTCTGGGCCAGGAAGAACTGCACGTGTTTCACACTGCTCCCCCATTAACTAGTGCTGGTACTTGGAAGCATGCTCCCTCCCCAATCACTTTTTATATGACCGAAACACCACGGCAGAAGGCACTACTAAGATTTTGGTTTCGGTTTTTGCTCACTCCGGTTGGCAGCACCGTTTCCGGAAAAGGGGGGGGGGGTCTCATGCTCNGTTTCCGGAAAAGGGGGGGGGGTCTCATGCTCCTTCCTGTCCCGCACTGCCACACTGCCCTGCTCTGCTCCCAAATCCCCCGCACCCGAAACCCGCCCGCTTCCCTTTGCACTTGCCAGTATCCACATGCCGAGCCCCCACAGCAACCCCCACCCCTCTGGGAGGGGCTTCTCCCGCCGCTCTCCTCCAGGCGGGGGGCGGCGGGAGCGGGGAGCCCCGGCCGGGCAAAGCGCACGGCGCGCTCCAGCGGCACCGCGCGGCGCCGGGCACGGCGGGGCGGAAGGCTTGCCTCCCCCTACCCTCCTCCTCCTCCTCCTCCTCCTCCTCCGGGGGGGCACGACCACTGCGGAGGGTGCCCCCGCTGCTCTGCAGCGCCAGGCAGGCACTACGCGTGAGGAACTGCAGCCCCAGGCACAACCGCAGGCTCACGGCACCGTAGGAAACGAGGGCTTCAGCAGCAGGCACAGAGGTGCCATATACTCATCGCACAGGCAGGCTTAGGTCTCGGATTCCTTCAGGCAACACAACCGCGCGTGCAAACTCCCTGAGCCGCCAGGGCTCAGGAGGCTATTTCTGGTTCACCTGAGCATCACCATGACACACCGCCTTGACCCCTCTGCGATAAACCTCCCGCCGCCGCCAGCACACACACACTGCTTCTCACCCACGCGTTCTTAACACCGTGATTCCCCACTGGCTCCAAAAAAATACTACTCACGACCCGTCAGTGGCCTGACAGTCCCCACACAACATACACGCCTGGTGCAATACAACATGATATTGGAATACCGGGAGGAGGAAGGGTGGTGCTGGCTGTAAGATTATTGTTGGGAGGATTACTGTTGGGCACACTCGTGGCTAGCCATACTGCTGCGGTGACATTCTCTACTGGTACCTACCTTAGGTGAGCCCTTGAGGCTTGTCCCTGACAAACCCACTGCCAGGAACATTGTTTGTTTTTTTTTCCTAATTAAGTGAGGAAAAAATAATTTAAAAATCTACTGCTGGTTTATCAGTATGGCTCCAAATATAAACTAAAATTAATTCCAAGTGAAATCTACATTAGGCAGGTACCTGATGTGACTCATTTAAGCACACCTTGTCTTTGTGATAATTTTTGTCTTGATGAGCCAGTGTGGGCCTTATTTGATGGAATCTTTTAGATACTAGATGATGCAACTACAGGGTAACAGAATCAGGATCTGAATGTGCTGCTTCTTCTCCCCTGTCCAGTTTTATCTCAGTCTTTGATTTTGGTGTAAGTAAGCAGCTGCAAGTCTCAGGACTGACCTTAGTTTCTCGCTCCAAACAGGTTATTTCAGATTAGCAGTCACTTATTGCCTGTTGGCAGGCATCATGCATTCAGAAGATTTAAACACCTTTTTTACTGTATGATTGAGGGAATAGTATTTTAAACTCTTAAATCCTTCTGCCTGTTGTTTTAAGAGCAAACTGTACCTTAATCCATAAAGTTAGCAAAACTACTTCTGCTCAAAGGACTTCTTTCATTTTAGCACAAAAGAAATAAAACAGATAAAAGATATCCCACCCTTACTCCCAGGAAATCTCGAACTAGACTAGTCCCATCTAAGAGAATAGTCCAAGGACTCTCAGATAACATCCTGTCCCTGGAGGATGGAGACCAGAGGCATCTTTGTCACTCACAAGGTTCTTCACCACTTTGCAGGTGAGTTGAATCCTCACCACTCTGCTTTTAACTCAACCTCCCACTTTGTCTGTGGCTGCCTTTCACTGTCCCCACTCTCTTTAACAGCACACTATGAGAAAAGCTTGCACGCAGAGTGATTTTCTACAATTGTACAGTATTTTCTGACCAGTCAGCCTATTTTTTTTTCTCACATGACTCTTTCTTTTAATAGGTTTTCTCACCTCCCCTTTTACCGAAACAGAAATTATTAATATTTTTGCAACGCTTGCTCCTCTTTCAGTAAGTAAGTGCACTAACGAAAGAAGCAGCTAACCTGTGAATGTAGTGGGAGCAGAATCTCGTCCCAGCTGAAGTAACATTCAAAACTCCCACTGGCCTCAAGAGAGGACTAACGCTGTGCCCAGAGACACATCTTAAACATCCAGATCACAAACTGCATTTGGACAACTCATTTGTGTACACAAAGTGTTACCGCTCCTGAAGTTGCTGCCAATAAATTCAGGTAGGAACTACAGCTGAACAAGGTTCATTTGTAACCAGTAACTAACTCCTCCAGAGACAGGTCCCAGAGATGTGATAATACCAGACAGACTTTTATCAACACATCAGCATTGCCTAATAAACCTTCATAATGTAAATTTGCACTTTACTTATGAATGGCAGGTTTGGATGGCTCATTTTCCTCCTGCAGTCACGCTGGAAATTACTCTCTGTAGAAAATTTGCTGTGTTAAAAGAGGCAAAACTACACTCTATGACAGTACACTGAAGTAAACAGAGATTAGGGAAAGATCAGCAGGCACACAGAAAGCTCACCCACTACTTTTACCTTTCCAGACGAGGGACTTCTGTGACATCTCCTTTGAAGAGTGTTTCGCTGGCATCCCTTAAGCCATTGGCGATGCCTTCACCACAGCCCTTCATCTCCCTGTCAGGGACATCTGTCTGCCCCAAGGCTGATGTCCTATCTAAAAACTGTCCACCCTCCTTCATGCGCTGCTGGATCATGGGAGTGAGTGGCATCTCAAAGCTGAAGTAGCTATCGGGTTCCGAGTACAATGTCTCCAGCGATTCCGCACTGTAGTACAAAGATGCATTGTCTAGGATGTTTTCAAACTGAGAGCTGTACAGATCAGTGGAGACGTCAGAGTGCCTCTGCCCAAGGAAATCTTCATATCCTCCTGTGGCTGCTTCCCCCTCCTCCACCATCCTGAAAATTAACCAGAAACAGCTCATTTCAGTTTGGGGGCAAGGTTTAGACTTCGGGCAAACCTTCTCACCTTCCACCTTTCTGAGCAGAAAGGTCAACGCAGCTTTGTGCAGGAGAGGGCACTGCAGGTAAAATGATGGTTTCTCCTTGCACTACCTCTCTTTATGACTGGCATCATCTCCCTCTCTGGGGACACAGAAAGAAACCATTTTCTGGGTAAAAGAAGAGGGCTGGGAGACAGCGTAACATTGTCTAACAGATAACATTAGCTGTAAGATCTATCCTAGCACTAGTGCCATGCCAGAGGCTGCACATGTTGGAGATGTGTATCCAGATGGAGCTTCTGCCCCTGAAGGATAATTTGCTAGCTCTGCAGTCCTAAGACTGGGGTCTTCAGCAAAAAGCTGAAGGAAATCACTCCAAAATGCAAAGGGCAGCAAGTGCAATTATAAATATGGAGCCTGGGGAACCAGATTTCAAGGGAGGAGACTCAGCCTGCTTGCTGATGCACAAGGAAAAGTATAGCATCCCCCTGAAGAGAGTTTTCTTCTCTGCTGCACCAAATACTGTGAGGCTGCTCAACATGCCAGAGGTTAGGGTAGCCAGCCCAGGTAACTCCATGCACTAGCCAAAGCAAAACTCCACAGATGCAGAGGTGCAGAGGCAAGGAGAGCCTCCCTTGTAGAGATCCTGTTGTCTCAGCAGCAAACACCTCTCCAGGTCAGAGTGGGCACGGTTTGCTTAGAGCGCACCAGTGGAACCCTTTGCTTTGTCAGAGATGTGCATTGGGAAAGAAAAGCAAATCAGAATGCAAAGCAGCAGCACGCCATTCTTGCAATATGTACTGCTAAAATTATATAAACACAGATAGATAGATAATACAGAAAGCACGTCACAGCGTATCATAGCATTTGTCCTCTTACGATCTACATGGCCCTGCATAAAATGTCTTTATCATCCGACCTTTCAGAGGTTCTCACATTGTTCTTGCACAAACTCTGTCTGAAACCAGAAAATCTGTTCAGGTGCATATGGCCAGGCTTGCATGCCAACTGTATTTAATTACATGACAGGTCCAGATCCCAACTACACCTGCTACAGATGCTTCATCACACAGACATCACTGTGCAAACAGCAAGACTTCTGATCTTTACATTTCAAAACCTGAGATGGACTGCAAACTTCAGTTAGATGGTGTGGAGTGGCTTCAGTACCAACTTCAGGCACTAGCCTACCACCAGCTATGAACCACTACTGTAGACACCACACCACAGGCAGCAGACAAATATTTGCTGCTTCTCATTAGCTCCTAAACAGGTAGGCACAAGCCATATGCCTAGACAAGAGAACTCCCGTCTGACCCCTACTCCACTCTTAGCACCAGCTCACCTGCCTTGGCCTCTTGCAAGCACAGCCATTTCCTCCTCACCACAGTTCTTCCTGTCCTTCACAGAAACTTCATCCTTCCCGCTTTCATCGAGCAGTGCTATAGGAGTGGCTCCAGAGGCGGCGGGTCCCAGTCTTGGGTCCTCACAGACCTCACTCCACGCGCTGTCTGGCGAGGAAAGCAAGCCTGGGGAGACCGTTGGTGACACAGGGTGGCTGGATGTTTTGGGGAATGCCTTCCTCTCCACAGACACAGAGTCCAGCAGTGAATGTTTCTTTCTTCTCTGCTCCTCAGCTTTTTGCAGCCATAAGATCTCCACACCTTGAAATTCTACATGTTTACTCACAGCTGCCTCTTTAGCAAGCCTTCTCTCAGGACCTGTTTGCATTTTGCCTTGACTGTACTCTGAAAACTCCTCAAAACGTGTCCCCCTCTCCAGTCTGCTGTCTGCTTCCAGGTTTGTCACAGATGGTCTGTGACAGCTTGGTTCCTGAGCTGCGTAGACCTCCTCTGCTTTATTACTTATGGCTTGTGAGGACTCGGACTGCTTTTCTCCAGCCCATATTGAAGCCAGATCTTTCTGTATGATCAAATGCTTTTTTTCCTCAGCTGTTCGTTCAGATGGAAGAAGCATGTCTGAGAGTTTTTCTTGGCCTGCTGGAACTGGTTCTCTGGCTGCCTGCACATTTTGGCTGCCAGTAATACTCTTTTTTTCCATTTGTGTCTCTGAATCGAGAGAAGTATGTGCTCTCTCTTGCACCTTTGTTGTTTCTAGCCGTCGAGAGATTTTCATAATCTCTGGCAGATTACCTGCAGGTTGCAAACCCTCTTCTGGGGTGTGAAGCTGCACTGCCCCTCCATCAGGCCTCAAATTATCTGCAGGAGCTGCACACTGAGGAATGGGCCTGACACGGTGGTGACTGAACCGTCTTTCTGGACTGTGTGTTACAGGCTGGGCCTGGCACATCGATGGAGCCAATGGCGCTTGTCTGCTTGACTCTACAGTGCCGTACTCTGGAAATTCATTGATGATAGTATGAGGAGGCAGACTGCTGCTTCCACTGCCACTACCTGCAAAGAAAAAAGAAAGAGACCCAGGATTTCTCTACCACATAAACAAAGCAAAAAGCCTGACCTCCCTCCCCAGCCCAGTCCTAACAGTAACAACGCTCTCCCCTGCAGGGAAAATACTGTACAGTTTAACTCACTTCTGCACGCTCTCACACTGCAGTTATCCAGAGCTGGTCCTTTTACATAGGAGTTTTTGGGCAGCCCTACTTTGGGAGTGTACACTACAGAGGAAGGAATGCTAGAAATGTCTGCTACACTTCAGAAAAGGTCCCAGTGGCCCATGAACAGTCTGAGGCCACAGGCCAGGCGCATAGGCCGAAGAAAGCAGAGATTCAGATGTCTGACATCCATCCACAGCATGCACCACACATGATGGTTTTACTTAAAAAAGACACCACACATGATGGTTTTACTTTAAAAACACACCACACATGATGGTTTTATGTTTTCAGGTAATTTGCACTTGTAAAGGTGAAACACTAGGAAGATAATCAGCCACACCCCTCATGTTCTACAGCCTTGACAGAACTAATTAGCTAAATTACAAAGCAATTAATGAGCAATTCAACTTTCTGCCAGCACTACCTTCTTCCTTTAACAACTCAGGTAGCTGAAGGTCATGTTGCAGTGATGGATGCATACCAAGCAATTCACATTTTCTACTGCAGCAAATACACTGCTGTAGAAAAACCTTGCTACCCCTCCCTTGTGCTTTTCCAACTGATGTAAAAAAAGCAGGAGCAAAAATGGATAGTCCCATTTTCCAAGCGCCAAGCACCCAGTGGCTCCAGCTGTTGTGAGGTAACAGAGAACCACCTGTCCAGAGGGACCTCAGAGATCACATAATGACAGATAATTGTCCACCTTATACCACAGCCCGAGGAGGAACTAAGCTTTTGGGGGAAAAAAATCCCCAAAACAACAACAAAAAAGCCAAGCAGCAACAGCTGCATTTGTCCCATTTGTTTTGGAAAAAAAAACAAACAAAAAACAAACCAAACCAAACCAAACAAAAAAAACAAAACAAAACAAAACCACCAAAAAAACCCCCAAAAAAACCCCAAAATAAAACAAACAAAAAACCAAAAAAAAACAAAAACAAAACAAAACAAAGCAAACAAACAAAAAAAACCCAAAACCAACCAAACAAACAAACAAAAACCAAACCAACTCGCCTGCAGTATAAAAGTATTTTAAATCAAACTGCAGGGTGGCCAGACCCAAACACCTACTCTGAAAAGCATCACGGGTGACAGCTCTGACACCAGACACCAACTTGCATTTGAATGGTTTGGTCCCAAGGTGCATCTCTACGTGCTGCATTGCAAACTGATCCCCAGCTCTGCTGAGGCAGAAGCCATGTAGCTGTGGTTAATGATAGGCTGAGTTCAAGGTCAAAGAGAGGATAATCTAACACAAGTTCAGAACCTCACTGATGTGGCTAACTATGTGCCAGTGGCTTGTTAAGGTAAGTAGAAGCTCACACCTGCCAGTATATCCCAGTATATCTAGCCACAGGGTAAATACCGCACACTGGGCGTGGTGCAGGATCAAAGTGACACTCTTGGACCCTGCCAAGCCTCAGAATCTTCCCCAGTAGGTTCTCCAAATGTCTCCATGCCACTGACTTAATCACTATATAATAAAAATTTGGTTTCATCCAGACGACTTGGTTGCTGTTGAGGACGGTGACTGGACAAAGCAGGGACCTTTTCTCTGTTGCAAGGTCCCAGGGAGCTGTGAGGAGCAAGAATGCCCTATCCACAATTGCATCACCAGCCCATCTTCATGGCAGGGTTTCCAACACACAGGTGTGGGTGCACCCACAGTGCTTTTCCCAACTGTCTGAAGCAGCAAACAGTCCCCTTTGCACACAGCTCAGCCACACAGTGCTTGGGTGCTTCTCAAGCCCACACTTTTCATGGCACAGGCACTAGGCTGTCCACTGTGGGACAGTGTTCCAGCAGGACAGACTCACATATAACAGTCATGCTCTGTGTTTACAACGTCCCTACATCTGCACCAGAACAACCCCAAGCAAGCAACCTCAAGCTGCTTGCTCATCCCACAACCCTGGTCTGCTCTAATGCAGAAGCTTTTGTTCTCACTGCTCTCTCAGCAAGGTCTAGAGGTGGGATTTCTTAGGAGAGGCCTGATAGGGAGCCTGTCACTATAGATGCTAATGTAAACCCTTCTTGGTGGACACATCCACCCACAGCAATGCTCAGTGTGCACCCTCAGCCCTGTGGGACAATACTTGGCCAGGCCACTGCCTAGGCCACACTCTGTGGCTGCACTGCCTGAAGAACGGCAATACATAGTGCCCGAAGAGCCGAGACCCCCCCGCCTCACTCCAACCCACACATCCCGCCTTGTTGGAAGGAAGCCCGGAGCATCAGCCCCTGGCCTCCTGTGGGGCTGGGAGGCAGCCAATGTCCTCCAGAGGCCAAGCCCTAACAAGGCACCACACACAGATCCTGCCAAGGGGCCAGGCTCGTCTCTGCTAATTGCTATCTTAGCTTCTGAACCAACACGAGGGGAACAGAGGGGGCCTTATTTCTCGTGGTGAATGCTAAATGTTCTGCTGCGCATCCCCATCTGCCACCGACAGCCACTGCTGACAGCGGAAAGAAATCCTGAGCAAGTTTCTGATTTACTTCTCCTCCTGAACTTCATACTCTGGCAAGCCCATCAGACTCCAGAAGAGGTACACATACAGAGCACATACCCGCGCATGCGGGCATAGAGAGATGTCCAAGGGGAGCAACAGCGCTTACAGGTACTCCCCTCTGCCACACCTGCAAGCTGTGTTCCATCTGGGCAAGAGAGTAGCACTATCACAGTAGATACGCAAGTCCTTTTCTACAGTGAGATGTCAACAGCCCTCCTCTGGACAGACTGCTGCTGCTGCCACTGCCGTATGCAAACACAAGTCGGTGGGATTCTTGCCTTCATGCAGGAATGTTGCCTAATTCTCTGTCTGATTGAAAAAAATTAATATTTGGCATCAAAGCAGTGTTCTGTTGCCATTATGTTAGGTACCACCATGCACATGACTGCCAAGGTCTCTGTTTCGTGAGGTAAACCACAACCAATCCGCCCCTCTCTCCCAAAACTGCAAAGCCTTTCCCTTTCCTCAGAGAGCTATTTCAGGTACAAGAGCTTAGGGGAGCTTGAGCTCTTTAAGGGAAACTCCTCCCTTATTCCCATCCACCACCACAGCATCATGTCTTGCTGCAGCTACTGGCATATCCTGTCCAACCCCATCCCCCAATATGACTGCATTACAAACAAGGCTAGAAAAGACAACAACAAAATTTAAGGACTGCACTGAAGATGCGCAGGAAAAAAAAATACTCATCACCAAACAAACAAAGAAAGGACACACACTTTCAGGTAACAGAAATTTCTACTTTGCATTCAAGGTGGCTTCTTTCAACAAATGAAAAAAAAAAAGAAAGAAAAGAAAGAAATGGATAGGGAAAAAGCTAAAATAGAAAGGGGGTGAGTGACTAGAAAACTCAGACCGGGCAAATATAACCTAACAGCATTTGGCAGCCTTTCTGATGACTAGACGTTGAAAGAATTAATGACTTAAATCAGGCATAGATATGATATTTCATAGGTAAATAACCACTCCATGTCAAGCAAACTTGTCTACAGCATAATAAAAGGAAATTCTAGGAAGCAAAACACAAGTTAAAAGCATAGACAGACATTTTGTTTACAGGTACATTTTAAAATAGAATGGTGTGAGTGTCTCTCTCTATACAGTATATATATATATATATATAAAAAATTATAGCTCGAGAAATCAGATATATTTGCTTGAACAGTCTCCTTACTCACAGAGGTTACTGTAGCTCCAGCAGTTACCCATTGGTCAAAGAAATAAAATGCACAGATCATCAGTTTATCTATAGCGATACCAGCTAATTCAATTGCTGCTGTTCTAGTCAACTGGAATCAAAATAGTTTCAAATTTCCTGGCAGCTGCTGCCCTGCACTGCACACAATGATGTAAATGGATGCTTTCTGAGTATTATGAAACTGATGGGGGAACTGCAGTCTCATTCAGTCTATCGCAGGAGCTAAGGAGTCCACCTTGGCAGCTTGCAGGGGGAAAAAAAAATTTCCTCCAGCAAGGCTGCCTGACGGCATGCCAGGGATACGTCTGTGCTTAGCTGCCGTTTTTGTAACTGCATCCATAAGGGGAGAATCGGGCAGAATGGCGATGCTGAGAGTCATGTGCTGGTTTCGGCACGCAGCATGCTTTATGGCATTTCAGCATTAGTGAGCTGGAAGCGTTCACTAAGCAGCCCAGTCATCCTGCATTTTATTTCTCTGCAGCTCCTTGCGCTGATCACAAGTAGCACGTGGGTGAGCTTGCATGCAGCATCGTATCACTTACACTTTCCTGGTATTTGTAAAAGGCAAATTAGGACAAGTAAAAAACAATGCATGCATTAAGATGAAAGAAATCTCTACGTGACAGAGCTTAATGAACAAGTCACAGGATTTATGGTATTATATCACTACTGCAGTCTGACAAAGAGGAAGGTTACACGTATCTCTTTGCCCTGCACTGAATCATGTTACAAGTTCTACGGTCACTAAAACAATTCCAATTGATAAGGCAGCCTGCTCCTGCTTGAGATGGAGCAGCCGTCCCCTCTAAAAGGGGAGGGATGCTGCACAGCCTCTGGCAGCCTTGTGCAGCAGCCCTTTTTCCAAATGATGTCATTCTCCATGCTGTGATAGGTCCTGACTGGCCAGCGTAGCCAAAGCCAGGGGATTAACACAATGCAAACACGGGGCTTTTGTAAGTGGACTGCAAACATCCACATGGGACTTGGTGCAGGATTTTCTGCAGCTTGCAGACACTCCAGGCTTTTGGGCAGTTTACTTGCTCCAGAAAGGAGAAGTGAAGCCAGGTCTTCATCCCATCTAAAGTTACAGCGGCATTATGTAAAAACAAGTTGGTGGAAATGGGGAAGCTGAGTGAAAGTGAGAGGGAAACAGAGGGAAGAGGTTGGTTGGGCAGAGTTGCCTAGAAATAAGCCCTGGTGAAATGCCTCTGTGCCTTTGCAAACACGCAGGGAAGGAAGAGGGGAATGGAGGTATAAGCAGGGCCCATGCAGAAAAACTGCCCATCTTGGCTGAGATCCCTCACCCCAAAAAGAGACAACCAGAGGGACTCCCTGCTTTGGTCACTGGGAGGTTTGGCACAGAGCCCCAGCATGCAACAGGCAGCCTGCTCTTTGCAGTCACCATGCTTGAACAGCCAGACAGTGGTGTGACAGCCAGTGGCTCAGGGTTACCCAGAAATTAAACTAATTGGTTCAGGGAAAAAAAATAATCCCCCTGCAAGCATCCAGGGGCAGTGTGCTGCTCAGGAAATCGTACACCCACAGCTTGCTGCACACTGGAAGAGATTCTCAAAAAGGTACTGCTCACCACTGCTCTTGCATAGTTCCTTAAATTCTGGGCATTTTGGGCTACCAGAGGCTGTGCTAGATGAACCTTCAGTCTGCCATAGGACAGCCATGCCCATGCTAGGTAAATCTGCCACGAATCTTTCTGCTAGCCAAGTCCCAGCGCTGGAGTCTGGTAGTGATGTGATGCCTGAGTTGTCACTGGTTTGGAAAACAGAGTGAAACAGCCGCTAGGATAAGAATCTAAATCCTCTGCATTTATAAAGCAATAATGACCATTTAGAAAGCATGTAGAATACATGGGTCACTTTGTGCCTCTTTGAGTGTTTGTGTGGGTATTTTTTACAACTGCACAAGTTCTAACCCTATTCCTAATGGAAAGCTTTATGCAGGCAATGCTGTGACTTGGTTGTATATTTTTCCCCACAGATTTTAACTAATTCCCAGTGGTAAACAGGGTTTGGGACCACCTGCATAACCACAACTGCACTGAATTAAGTGTCCTCTAAATAGCCCCGTACCTTTCCCCTGGCTGCAAGAAAGATGGCACCTTGCCGCAGTCACTCAGAGGCCTACAGCGAGCTCAAAACAGGACAAAGTCCAAAACTAACATGCAGCACGTGCTGAGAGGATTTAGTGTGAGGGATTATCCACTACAAATTGCTGTATGGGCCACAGATGGTCGGTGAGATAGCTCAGTCCCAAGAGTCATTACCCTGGAAAGCAAAATGGTAGAGTCGAACAGCTGCTAGCATGAGCAGGAACAGGAGGGAATACAAAGGGAGTATCTGGACTCCTTATCCTGACATAAAAGTGGGTCTTAGAATATTGAATGCACTCTTCTTCTTTAAAGTCCCACACTCTGGAATGTTATGGCTGTGAGAATCTCAAGTTTTGATTTAAGACTTATGTTTGGAGAAATTTGAAACCCAAAATGGAAGCAACGGATGCAAAAAGAATCTGAAATTTTCGATTTTTCTACTGCTGTGATTTAGAAAGGAAGCAGCTAACAGGTGATTTTGTAAGTGTATATACACACAGTAATTAGCAAGAATTACTTTAAAAGCTCCATAAGAGCCTTCACCTGAAGAACAAACTTCTGAAGCAGTGACATCTCACAGCTGCTTTGACACTTTCAGCATCTACAAAGACTTTACGGCCTCCCTAAATTGGCTTGTAATTAATGTTATATATTTAAAATACTGTATTTTTAAAGAATCCTCTCAAAACCCTTGTAAAGTTGCTTTGAGCAAGCAAAAACAGCTTCAAAAATCCCTCACTCCTAAGCACAGATCTCAGAAACTCTGGATTTTTGTAGATCCAGAAACTAGGCACACCTGCAGAAAAGGATGTCCTTTACTACATTTCAGGGTTTGGGACCAATTAACCAAGCTGAGAGTAGTCTTGCTAGGCAGTTCTTAAAGCACCCTAGGAGATGGATCTCAAGTTATGCGCTCAGCTAAAACAAAAATAGGATACAGAGGGACATGTGCGTCTCCCAGGCTCCAAGTATTTGTTGCTAAAGGTGCAGCAGGACATTGCATAGTAACTTTTCAGCAGGCTCTCACATCGAATGAGACTCCCTTCCTCAGGAAACTGGACAGAGTTAAATAAACAGTGCAGGGATCTAAGGCATAAGGTACTTGTTAAAGCAGTGAACTGTGAACAGGAAAAATAAATGCTGTCTCTGTGTTACACTTTTTCAGTGCAATACCAGGCCAGAATGGCATCTACCCACATAATTTTATTTAAATGCCTTCTCCGTGTGCATTATCAGCAGCAGGTTAACATGCATCTTCTCCTTCAGAAGGCTTCAGAAATGAAGCAAGGCTACAGCACAATAGAGGGTTTGTGTTGGTGTGCTGTAGGTCTCACCAGATGATGGGGCTGAGGCTGAGGAGAGGAGGCAATGGTGACAGGTAAAAATGCAGCTGTGCCCCACTGTACCTGCCTGTAACAAGCCAAGTCAGCTGGCTGAGCCTCTCCTGTTGTGCCCACTGATCTGGATGCCACATTTTCTGTCTGCCTGATGGAAGTGGATGGCCTGACTGCCTCCAGGAAAGTGTTGCTGAGTCCTGCCAGCTTCAGCTGAATTCAGCCTGTGCCACGTATGCTCAGAGCATCTGATGTGGCCAGACACTGACAGACTGCCAGCATCACCAGGTCGCCAAATATTTGTGTGCTCACGTCAGCAGGGCTCTCAGCTTCAGCCAACAGAGCACAGATAGGGAGGCAATTACTGCCTTAACTCTGGCATTTCCTAACTCCTGAGTGCTTAATTCTGCACCTTTAAAAAACAATAAACAAACAGCCTATGTTTTAACGATTATTTGTACTAAACCCTTGGTCTTCAAACAACTCTGTTGTTTAGAAAGTCAAGGATGTGGTAATCTCCTCCCTACAGCTGTAGGTTATGATAACTTGAACTATCCAACTTTCAAGTGGAGGTCACAAGACATACAATTTCCTCCTGTGGAGCAAGGGACTTAGCATAATGTGCCCCTTTTAGTTTTCCTCTCCCCTGGACTGGAAACCCCGAGGATCCATCACACCACACCTGACAGATCCAGAGCATGCCTCAGCTTCTCCCAGCCCCAGGAAGCGGGACTCAGAAATTCAAGGGAGATAGTAAGACAGCTCCACCTCACGCAGCCAAGATGCAGAGCACAATGGAACCTGTCCTCCTGTATCACCATTTATTCTTCCATATGCACAATTCTCTTCTGACAGCACTGTTAAGAGCTTGCTGCTCTTCGGAGCATCCAAAATGACCTGGATTACTCGATGTTGGAGTAAAAGAGGAGCACTCAGCATGGCCAGTGAACATGCTGGTGCCAAAGAGGTAATTGCTTCCTACAGTGCACAAACTCAACTGGAAAGTACCTTCTGATACAGTACCTCTGGAGACTTAAATTTAAAAAGTTAACATTCTTTTTGCATCACTGCCAATCAGCAATGCCAAACATCTGGGATATTTATGAGAAAACTATTGATTACACACTATGATTTAAAAACTCCTGCAGGTCTTCTGTATGTCAGAAAATGCAGTGGGACACTAGAAACAACAACAAAAAGCTGGTAAAGTCAAGTATGCACAACAGGATGATGGAATTTAAATTACCGGGGAGAGGGGTACCACAGCTCTGAGCTTTCCATATTCCAGCCTTGTGTGTGTTCCTGGTAAATGCTGCAGGACATCTGATGTGCCAATCCTTCACCGTAATTAAGGAAAATTAATGTGAAAATCAGGCAGTCCTCCAACCCTCAGAAGATGCAGTTTTGCACCTTTTAAGCTGCAGAGAAGATACCAGACCAGGGAGCCCAGACTTTCAGGATTGCCTGGAGATAGAAAGAGCAAGAGATGAAAATATGACAAAGGGTGGTGCCTCAAAATGGAAAGCCACGGGGTTGGAGTACTGGGCAAGACTACACTCAGCACTCTAGGCTATCATGATAACAATGTAATGAGTGCCTGTGGTCTAAGGGCGGTTCATGCAGTGAGGATCAGGAAGGTGTCACTTCCATGCAATGCGAGGAGGATGCAGCAGAGCTGGACATGCGTGCCTTGAAGTAACAGAGCAAACAAGCGAGGCAGAAGATTAACGACAACCTAGTATGTCAGTGATGCTCATTTTACACAAAGATACTGGGATAATTTTCTTAAAGCTGTTTAAATTAGCAGCATAGGACCCCGAAAAGGCTTTACTTTTACAAAATAGTAGCCATTGTGTTCTTCCTTTGCTCTTGAAACAAGTTCTAGAAATTCTGAAGCAAAAGCAATCATTTCTATGATTGCAGTTCAGGAATGGGTATGTTGCATAGGTCAAAGTATGTGTTTGATTTTCTTTCACGTGTCAGATCTGGCATTGTTTGACCCCTTGCAAAGGTGATTCAGCACACATTGCCAGGAGAAAATAAGCCCTTTTTTTAGAATTGTTCTTTTGGCATTATTTTGGGGGGGTTTGTTACTCAGTTTTTGCTGGCTGGAGCTTGCTAAGCACACAGATGAGCACGAGAACTAGCATGAGACAATCCGTGGCAGCATGTGTCTGGGACCATCTCTTTTGGCAGAAGCAAGCTGTTAAATGAGCTCAGTTGCCTCATGACACCTCACTGAACACAAAACAGCAAGTGACAGGCTTTCCAAAAAGCTATTTGTTTCACCAGGAATTCAAAACCAAGCTTCTTCCAGCAGCTGTTGGGAAAGACCAGATTTGCATAGCAACACAGGCAGTATTTGTACAAGGCCTTTTTGTGAAGGATGAGATTAAACCTCTGGTACACAGGAGGGATGAAAGCTTTCCCCTCTCAGAAGCATCATAGAAAAGACTGTTTATTAATCTTAAGAAGCTATTTTCTTACTAACAACGGTCTTAGATTTATTTTCTCATGTAACAGGAATTATGGGGTATTTGGCCTTCGTGTTTACTTAAGGAATTATTCTGTAGTATCCCCCACTATTTTCCCCAAGGAAGCACTTTTAAGACTAAGTTATGTGGCTGTGACTTTTTTTTTCTTTTTGGTATTTAAATGTATTAACAGCAAAGTCATAAAAATCAGGCCTGTAGCACAGCCAAGCCTAAAGAAAAGTCTGCTCAATAGAGATCACTGTTTCCACGGCTGTTTCCAGAGAAGGAATGTATGTTTCCACATACAACAAGCACCCTTTATGTCAGTGAGTCTGAGAAGAGGTCTTGTCCAACCCAGCTAAATTTGGTTTCTAAAAAACATTTTCTTTTGCTGGAAGGCAGAAGGCTGGGGTTTCGCCAAGGAAGGTGGCCAGGCTGTGCAGGGCCACGTGGACACGTGTGGTGCATCCTCCCCACTCCCACAGTGGGAGGGGTCTGCAGGGAGATGTGTGGTCTCGAACCCTTCCACAACATGAGGGGCTTGGACCTGCTTCTGCTCCAAGTAATGCATCCAGGGCAGGAGGATGGGCAATGGACAAGAAAGGAGAGGATCCAGACATCATGGATTGAAGACAAGAGCACATTAGGGCATCAGTGATCACTAATACCCCAGATAAAACCAGGCTGAAGACAGCAAAGGAGAGAAAATGTTTTACATATGACAGCTTTATTAGCATTTGAATATCGTTGACGAAACACCACTTCTAAAGCCACCTAACTTTTTATTTTCCCCCCTCTCATCTGAAAATGACCAGCAGCTTCAACCTGGAAGGTAAAAATCAGGACAGGAGCTTATTAAGGTGCCATCTCCCACCTGGGTAAACAGAAGTGTTTGCCACTGTTGCCCCCAATTATTGTTCCTTCTTTGAGAATTGGCTTGTTTGATGCAAGTGTTTTAGTATTCAATCAAGACATGTATATCCTCAGCAGGATCAGCAGGGCTGCAGTAACACGGCTGTGGCTGGAAGGGGAAGGATAAACCAGAAGGCAGTAGTAATTAAGCCATTCAGCAGCTTACATGCTACATTCCATTTCTGAGGCCAGCCATGGCACGGGTCAGCTGATTTAAGTTAGATAAATTAAAGTTCAGCCTAACTGCCCACAGTGACAAGTTGTTCTCTTGATCAAGTTTACACACTAGCATTTCTCCTAGCCCTGCCCCTGTCACTCATTTGCTTGAAATATTTCATACTTTGACCCCTAAAAAGCATGTCTTCTTTCTTTTAAAGGAAATTTCTGAAAGTAGCATGTTTATTTGGATTTTTGGTGGTGTTTTCTCCCTTCCCATCTAACACAGAGAAGAACAGAAATATTTTCAAGCATAGCTACTTCCCCCAAAAGCATATGTCATGACATATTTGACATATATCAAATTAAAAAAACCCCATGATTTGGTGCACAAAAGCCCTGAGTTTGTACTACTGTCCCCTCAGTCACCCTGTCCTCATTCATCTCTAGTTAATAAGCAGTTAAAACCTGCTTGCTTGAAGAAAAAACTAGAAGGGGCAGAACCACTCTCATTTGTCCACGGTGGTCACACAGCTTGGGAGAGAAGGAGGAGGAGGATGCATTTGTCTGTGACAGCATGAGGCCATTCTGGGTAGGCACAGTGTAACCCAGTTTTCAGGTACAGTTCACAAACCTTGTATGTTAACCACTGTTAAATATTCACAAACCCTGCTGTGAGGGTCCCTTGAAATCACTCTCATTTTGCTAACTGTTAGCCCCTAATGGTAGTTTCTCATTAATAAAGGAACAGGAGGAAATCCAGAAACAAGGCAAGAAGCAGCACAGGAAAAATACAGAGAATTAAGCACATAAGTCAATATATCTGGCTTACTCTTTGCTGCCCTTTATTTTAGAGCTCAGTACTTAGCTCGGAATACCCGTCATATTTGATAATTGTTTTGGCTGATAATAACAATAGATTCACTTGGATTTATTAGACACAGCATACTTTATTTAATACCAGTCTCTGGATTTGTACCAATGCCTGCTGACAGTGCTCTCACATTGTGTCTTTCCAAGCAAGAAATGAGGTCATCATGATTCATATAATAATCTGATACACATTTGGTGGCAATTTGGAAAAGTTTTTAAAATTCCTAAATGAGGTCCTTTTGGTTTGGGTTTTCTTGGGGTTTTTTCTCCCTTTTGGAAATTTGGATTTTTTTCCGTTTTGCAATTAGGATTTCCCAAGTGGAAGACCAAACTTTATATAATCCAGTTCTGCTTCCTTTTTTTTTTTTTTTTTTTTTTCCTTTTTTTTCTCTTTTTTTTCCCCTTTTCTTACTGTAGTTGAGGAGCCTACACAGTTTTTTTCTGAACAAAGTGCTGCCCTTTTCTGGCAAGAAGGGAGTCTTCTTTAATTAAGTGACATTCCAGAAAGTTTGCAATCAGAAAGGATCAAGGTACAAAGAGAACAGCCTGAGGAAATGCTTTTGCAGAGAGGGCAGGGCCTGTTGATAATTTTGATTTTGATGAGACAAGAGGAATAGCTACAATAACTACATTTATTTTCTTCTGAGCTTTGGCTCTGAAAAGGTAGAAAATGCCCTGTATTTACAAGAAGACAACAGGAACAAGACAGATCCTTAGGCATAACATTAGATATTGCACCTGGACTTCTTGAATTACTGAGTACAGAGGGCAGAGCAGTTTGGGTACCATCTCAAGTATCTAAATTAAAATCTTACCTACCTCTACCTGTAGAAAGACCATGAAGGGCATTTCTGGAAGGACCTCCAGGCAGAAATGGCCATGTTTCAGCATGTGCAATTGCAGAACTTGTGGCTCAACAACTCCACTGCAGCAAAGTGCAGCGACTTCCTCCACCAATGTGTCTCCAGCACGGGAGTCCCTGCTGTCATATCATGGTGGCCCACATGAGCCAGAAAGAAAGGCGGGGGTGTAAGACAAAGAACAACTGTCATTTTCTGGGGCCAAACCAGCAGGATCCTGTGGCCTGGTACTTGGGAAGGGCAGCATAGCACAGTGAGTGAGCCCTCATGGGGTCACTAAAGAAGCAGCTTCTGCAAAACTTTCCTGAGTGGCTGAAGAGATTTTTTTTTTTTTTTTCACACAATAGTAGTAAATAGCACTTACCCATTCCTGAAGGCTTCTCTTCTTCCAAGCCAAATAAAAATTCATATTTGGCTTTGGCAACATTCTGGGCATGAGGCGATATGTCATTATCTCGCACAAGTGCTTCTGCCTAGAGTCAAAATAAACAAAGCTTATCTACCTTTTAGTGAAAAAACAGCAGAAGGAACATGAAATCCCTTCCGGTGCACCCTCAGGTAGCATTTTAAAAGTATTCATTTCACTCTGTCACCACCAAGATCATCCAGAGTAGACATGGGCCAACTCAGAGCACTTTTGAACAGCTCACCTCTCTGTCATTGAACCCAAGAATTTTAGTATTAAGATCAAAGATCTAACAGAGATGTTAGATCACCCAACCCCTCACTTCTTTAGCCAGCTTACCCACTGAAAGGCCAGCAGCACTGCCCAACTATCTCAATTATACCGGTTAGGTTTAAAAATATCATGGGAATAGTATCAGAAATAGCAAATTTGAGTATGTATGTCATAAAACTGGGACCCATGGGAAAACCATAAATGGGGCAGGCTGTTTCTTTGAAAAGAGAGTGGGGTAGAGAAAGTGAGGAGCAAGGACTACAACAAGGATGATTAAAAAAGGGAAGAAGGATAAGGTATGCAAACATGTAGGAGTACTGTCTAAGGGTCCCTGTTGGGCAGCCCATGGATGACCACTACTGTCTAGGTCAGGACAAGAGCCCAACTTGGTTTTACAGCCATTCCACACAAGTCAAACCTGCTTATCTGGCCAGGAGGCAGGGAGGGGGCACAGGGTGGTGAGCCCAGTGAGCAGGGGAACACCTGGAGGGGTGGATGAACAGATGGATTGCGCAACCCATTCTATGCAGGCCTGCTGCCAGCAGCACCTTCCCACTGCTCCCTTCTTGTAAGAAACACTTTGACAGAGTAAAGGTCCAGTTTCTCAGAAGAGAGAAAGGCTACAGGACTAAGATCAAAATACTTTTCTGAACAAGTAGGGACAAAACAAATCTCTAAGATAAAGCACACACCAGCAATAAACTGTAGTGCAAAAACTATCTAGAGTCAGCATTAAGTTTCTTCCCAGCTGGGCAAGATGGAGCCCGTAATTCTTCTGGTTGAAAAGACAGGTAAAATAAATCACCAACTCTTTACTCAATTCTTCAGCAAACTTTATATTCATATGAGGCAGTGAGTTGTTGTGGCATAGCAAGTCATGGCATGGTTCACATTGGTGAAAGCATTAGCTTACAAAAACACTCTTTTAAAAAAAATGTTAAATGAAATATTTTGCCCCCCAAGACAACAATAACTTTTATGCATTTCTATCAAATACCTCAGGATAAGCGTCAGCTACAAACAGAAATTCAAAGTACAACGGACACATAATTCACAGGAACACATAGTCACAGCCCTTTAATCAGAGATGGATGGAATCACAAATCCATACATTCCTCTTAAGCCATCTGTCCAACAATTACATTTTCTTCCAAGAGCATATTGACAAATAGCTATCTTGCCCCATGCCCTAAACAGTTTTGCTCCAGGTTCTCCTGGCCTTTTACACCCATTTCTTCTCCTACCTTTCTGCACACTTACAGTTCTGCAAGATTTAGTCCAACACCACTCTGCCTTAAGTAGACAACAGATCTTACACAGGGGTCTTGGACTAATTTATTTACCATTCACTAGTCCAACTACGCAGCACTAAGGCTTCCAGTACTTTGATGGACATGCTAACACCAGCCTTCCCAATCCTTTGGTATAGATGTGATGGAACAGATGAAGGGCTTTCTAGCACAAAGATGACTATCACAAGCACGACAAAATGAACTTGGAAGAAATATCCATGTCTGTCCTGCCTCTACAGGGCTGCATTCATTCACTGGCAGGGAGGCAGGAAGGGCTAGAAAAGGAATAGCTGGAGCCAGAGCACACAGGAGAAGGCTCTTAGTCTGCAACAGCTTAGACAAGAGTAGCTTACAGAACCAGACAAAAATTCAGCCTACTCAGATGGATGTGAAGGGATGGGACAGCTAACAACTAGCTGGTGCCAAATCCCAGTGACAGATAAATGAAATGGAAAATAAAATGAACAGAACAGTCCAGTTCCTGAGCAGTCAGGAATTTCTGATCCATATCCCTCTGGGACACAGCTTCTCCACCCCTCAGCTTTGCTCTTTGAGATTTCACAGACATCTGCTGCACTGAGCATCCCTGCCAGCTAACACATGTTCCAAGGATCTCTATTTGCCTGTACCTTATTGTAAAGCAGTGAAGACTCTGGCTCACAGCACCCTCTGCATCATCCAATAACATGCACAAATAAATTGTCAAATTAATGAGGTTTCAGTGTATAGGGCATAATTTATCAGAGTTAGGTGGCTAAACAGAGGCTGCAAGATCTTAGTCTTTGCCTCTGAAAGGGCTAACTTGATTTTCAGAAGTGCTCAGCACTGCTGATGAGAATTACAGATACTGGCCTGCATATGGGAACAGCTGTATTTAACATCTATTTAGGTTGTCAGAGCACTAAAAGGATGCATAAAGAAAGCCCAGATCCAGGCTTAAGGGTAAGTTTATCATATTTCATCCAAACAAGAAATAGTAAAAAAGAGTGCAAGAGCAGGAAAGAATGAGGATGCTCTGAGGTCAGAGCTAGTTTTTAAGACTATTGCTTTACCAGTGTCCAAATCAAGAGACAATCAACATGTGCTCTCCTTTCCTTCTTTCGATCTACCACTCACCCAAGCCTTGAAGAAGTCAAAATGCCCCGAAACCAGGAGCCCAGAAATGGGCTGGACAAACATTCATGGTGCTTTCAAGCTGCATTAGCAAAGATTAAATACAAGCAAGATTGAAAGGGATATAAAACTCCTGCTTAAGCCTTCTCTCTCAGCTCAAGGGCAAAGAAATCTGCATCCAGGTCAGCTCATTCCATAATTGCTTCCCTCAGAGGACTTTAACCACCACCTTTGATGCATCTCATCTTTTTCACTGCTGGCAAGGGTGATGCTTAGAGCACCAATCCCCTTAAATCAGCCCAGCTGTACATATATTTCTCATGAGCCATATACATATTATTTTTCAGTCCAGTGATGCTCTGGGCAGAGAGGCAGCAAGCTCCTACTCATTTTTGCATCACTCTTGCAGTGCCTTCTGCCTGTTTGAACATGTTTGATCAAGCCTACTTCTCTAGGCGATCGCTCTTGGTCAGGAGTTAGGAAGGCTGCATTTGCCTCTCAGTGAATTTTAGATAACATTTATGAGGCTGCATTAGTTTGGACTTGGCAGTCCCCACACCTCAGACCTCCTGCCAACACACTGGACCAGTTTCTGTTGACCTCACACAAGGCATTGGCATGAGTCAACAGAGGTCCCACCTTGCTGGCCTTCTGTTTCACGCTTAGGGAGCAGAGATTGTTTAGGATAAGCCCGTGGTGTTCGTGGTCGTTTCAGGCCAGCACAGGAAGTGAAGATGCTGAATCCGTGTCTCAGCACTGAACTGAACAGCATCAGGATGCTAAGACCACAGGGTTCCTGCTACTCCAGCAGGAGCTGCCAAGGACAGATAAGTCAGCCCAGCACAAAGCACACACACTGCCTTGCTCTGCTGTTTGGATCTGCGAACGGAGCAGCAGGTCGGTATCTGCAAGGGGAAACTGTTCCCACAATTCACCCTTGAAGGGTGTCTTTAGCTCCTGATGAGAGCTGGGTGCTGCCTTTCCTGAAGCACAGTTTCCCTCTCTGGATGAATTTCATTTCAACTCATAAGCTTCCCTCAAACTGCCCTCCAAAAATCCCAGTGGTTTTTAGATAGGTATAGTGAGTCATAAAAAGCTGAAGAAAATGCTTCTGCTTTCTCCACAGAAGAAACGTACCAAAGCATCCTCTTTTGACTTTCACTGAGGTTCTGGTTGGGACCTTTTTTGGGGACAAACTGTTTTGGTCTTGGGGCTTTTTCTTCTTTTCATACCTACATGTCATAGAGCTTTAACTGAAGAATATCAAACTCTTGCTATCTCACCACCATTTTCAGCTGAGCTGATAGGAGAGCTGGGCTCTGTCTCAGTGGAACGGGATAACATTGTCCACAGCTGCTGTGACAAGGAATGGGTCAGTCTGAGCACAAAGAACCAGTGTGAACTCATGCCTCCTGAAGCATTCACACTTAAGGTCAGATGTTTTCTTTGAAAATGTCTAATACGGAGGAAGTATTCAAAGGAGCACATAATTAAATGGCAAACTCCAGTCTGGAGTTTTTCAGACTCCCTGAGAGGACAGATGCTGTTAAGACAGACTGACTCCTTGCAAGAGACCTGGGAAAAGAGTGCTTGAGAAAAAGCAGAAGAGGATGGGTGCTCAAGCATGAGTCTTCAGGAAGCAAGAGTCAGCCAGAATTCTGGACAGCAAGAGACCACTCATGCTAAGGGGAAACATCAGCAGGAAGGGACCTAAGGAGCATTCACAAAGAACTGTTAGCTGGGACAGAGAGGTGAAAGCGTCCTCAGCCACGTCTCCACAGCTAAGCCATATCATGAGGAAGCCTCAGTTTTACATGCATGTGCATGAGCATGTGCACAGCTCTGTTTCCCAGAGCTTCAGCCTTCCCCCTCAGCCATACCACCCCTGGATGTCAGCTCCCTGACAGCAGGCAACAACTCCCACACTGGCAGCACCTTTTGGAGGTTTCGTTGAGGATACTGGGGAAACGCTGCAGTACCACAAGAAAGCAGAAAAAAGCCTTGAAGAATGCCTGTAAATCACAGTCTACTATGGAGAACTTCACAGCCACACCTGGACCATTTCTAATCCCAGACTGTGCTTGTTCCATTCTCATTGCTTCACAAACATCTGTAGCAGCAAAAAACCCAGTTGCCTGTCAGCAGCCTATCATATACCCTGATACAGTGAGTTTATGCTCTCATCAGGAACGATGGACAGAAGGTTCTCACAGATTTTAAAACCTTCTCCAGCAAGTTGCAATGTCATGGACAAGTCTTTACAGAATCCTGCATTGAGAGCTCTGCCTCTGCTGTCACATCATCCCTGCGTGGCTGTGAGCTTAGCAAGCTTCATTGCTTTTGACAGGTCATACCAATTGTTCTGAAAAGACTATGTCTGTTGAGTTTGTCTTAAATCACTTTCCGAAGTAACAGGATTAAATGGAAAAAGCTGGCATTAAAATATACTTGCCAACTGGTGAAACCTGATGCACCGACATCACAGGGAGAGTGCGGATGCTCACAATAAGACCACTAGCAAGGGTTGTAGTGTTTAATTCCATGTGACCTCATACACCATACTTGTGTTTTCCTCATACCTCCCCACACTAATACACGTGTTTGCAATTCTTGAATTAAAGCATTAGTAAAATAGATTAAAATTCAAAAGAACAGGAGCTTTGCATGGCTAAATCTCAGCCAGAGCTGCTAAAACTTAATGCTAGCCAAGGTTTTGAAAGAGAAGAAATCTCAGTCTGGGTTTTGAACTAATTCCTAACTATCAGGAGTTGCAGGGAGATGTCCAGAAAGCCAGAAGGTCGGGAGGAAAGAATGGGCTTGTAAACTGCCTATAGCTGTTTTCCAGCAGAGAAGTCGGGATTTTAGAGAGGGATAACAAAGTCATGTAAGACTTTTCAGCTACAAGGAGGCAACTGAGAGATGTGGCAGAGGTGCTTGCAGTGATAAGGGGTCTGAAAAAAGCAAAGAACAATCAGTGATTCAGCACCTTTTTTTTAATGCAACAGCCAGAGGACAACAAAAGAAGGTATTGGGAGTCAGCACCACTCCAAAGAGGACATGGTTCCTCGTATAGTTTGTAGTCAAAACCACCAATCTCCTCGCAAAGCAATGTCACAGAAACCAAAATACTGAGGGACCTGACGAGGAGGGTGAACAAGCTCAAGGGATACAAATCTCCAACACTATAGAAATCACATCCTTCTCATGCATCTCTAAGTTTAACTCTTCCTGGGCATCTGCTGACCTCCATGGCCACATACATGTTCCCTGGCTAAAGCGACCTTGAATCCAAACCAGTGCAGTGAGTCACTATTACTTGCTCACCAGGCTTCGGCATGGCCGTGGACTGGACAGATCTCAGGCTCAGTACCATCTAACCAGCTCCTCTTAAGTCCTCACCACAACACACTCCAAAGCTTAACCCAGGGATTCACCAAAAGGCACCACGGCACTGCAGGCTTCCTGTGCCACTATTCCCAGCACTACAGGATTTGTTTACTATGAGCAGCCTCACAGGAAGCAGTCAGGCTGCAGAGAGCAAAACTGAAAGGGTGCAGATACTATCAAAGGGGCTCTCCCTGCTCAAAGGCAGACTTCACAGAAGTTCAGTGTCTAAAGAGAGGCTCAGTTCAGAAATAAAGCAAAAAAGTTGCTGCTTAGAAAAAAGGCTGGGAACAGTGACAAAAAAACTCAAATGAATGTACCTTAGCAGCAGTATCAAGCAGTTGCGGTAAAATTTGTTTCCAGTCTGGCCGCCTTGTTTTAGACCTGCACTTGAGTTTTTCTCCCCTTAAGGAAATGTTTGCTTTGTTGTTTGGTTGAAGTTGTTAGGAAGCAGTCAGCTGTTATACAGAATTAAATGCTTTTTATTATGCAAAGGCTGACGCTGTCTGAGTTGTAACTGCATGGCTGTGAACAGCATATTAATTCAAAGTCTGTATGATTACACTTTACCATTAAAGGTCACTCAGCATTTTGTATTTGCCAAGTCAATGATTTTTGAAGCACGGTGTACAGACCTTTGGATATGTATGCATTATTTCTAAGGTATGTGCAAGAATCAAAACAAACCCTCTCAGAAGAAGGCTTTAGCTCACTGCCTGAACCACTGTGTTCTTAGACATAACACATAGAGATAATGAAAAACACCCAAAACTTTTATAAAGCCACAGTGCAAGTATTTTTCCTGAGTTATGTCAAAGACCACTGGGACAGGGGTGTGATTTAAGAAAAACTATGCAAAGACAGCGTCTTTTATCCAGAGAATTCAGTGATGCATGTAGTAGACATCTTGCATTTACTGTTTTTGTTCAATCTGTTCCAGTATATTTAGCAAACTGACAGACTGCTTCTCTTCAGCAGGTAGTGTGCTTCCATCGTCTTTAGGGATCTCAGATGGCAGAACAGTGTTTAGACAGGCTACAGGTGTGCTCCACATGGATTTCTATTCCATGGAAGCTAAAACTTGAATATACCTAAATGCCTCATGAGCGTACCAGAAGTTAGTTCTGTATCTTTAACCAACTAAATTCTTTCCAAAACCCTAGCCAACATCTCCTGTCCCTTGAAAATTTACAGATGGCATCCTTTGCCATGTGCTGTACATCTTTTATGTCCAGCTAACTATACACTGCTTTTATGAATGGAAGGACAGGGTATTGAGAGAGCTAATCTTTATTTTTCAAATCAATATTATAAACATAGTTTAAGATAGTGTCCCCACATGATTAAAATATTCCATTTCAGTGAATGGTTAAAAAAACCCAAAAAACAAACCAACAAACAAAAAAACACTCCACACCCAACCATCAGACCACTCTACACAAGAGCCACTGGAAGAATTTACATTTACAAAAGTGTAAAAACCTGCATTTTCTCTGTGACAAGTGCAAACTGTAGAACTACAACACAGCAACAGAGTATGCAAAAAGGGGTATGTATCTCCTGCTAACTCAGACATAGATTTTTAATTCTGCATAATTATTTCATATCACGTATTTGAATTAATTTTACAGCTTTCACCTCAGCAGTTTTTTCTGAGCCTTACCTAGATTTAACAGAAGTTTTTTGGAAAAGAAATTTGACTGAAGTTTGATCTGAGCCATCTTATGTTTGGCACAATTGAGGGAGAAGCGAGGAAACACATCAACAAATTTCTCCTGATGTGCAGGCACTGGGGGACCGAAAACCTTGTTGCAAGACCGTTTGCTTCCTAAGAAAATACACCTTAAAGACTTCAGCATTGTCAGGCAGCTATGGCCCCGCATGCGGTCAGGAGCCAACATGCAGTTTCAGCTGTGGCAGGAAGGCAGAAGATATCAAAGATGTTACATCCCCATAAGCAGCACAACACAGGCCAGCTGGCACTTGTGTCCCACTGGTGAGGAAGTTAATACCTCTTATTTTTTCCTCATTAAGTCACAGCAAGTCCACAGACAAGACAGCTGACGACAACCAGAACTTGCTGGTACTAGAATTTGTTTCCTCTTGAGAAAAGGGCTTCCCTGGCAAGCATTCTTCTGTTAGCACTGACATGCAGACATATACCAGGCCTAAGTACACCTTGCCATCACACCTGGCATTCATTCAACCTGGGAGATGCAGTTATTACTCAAATGACACTTCCCATTTGAAAACTGTTGTAAAAAAAAAAAATGAGTACACATTAAGCTACCTCTTCTACTGTGCCATTTCATGCTAAGAAGAGAATGCAAGCCCCATTCATTGCTTCTGCAAAAGTGGAGGCTTGTATTATGTAATCTGTGCCATTTAGGTTGTTTTCTTACTGCTCCCAAACTACTGCATTACAATTTCAATACTAAGGCCTCTTTTCAGTCATAGAATCATAGAATATGCTGAGTTGGAAGGGACCCATCATGCCCAGCTCCTGGTCCTGTGCAAGACAGTCCTTTCACCAGGCAGCAAAAAGTTGCTGTGGCTGTGATGTTCCTAGCAAGCATGACAGTGATCAGTGTGTTTCTGCCCTGGCAGGCCATCCTCAGAAGCCAGCTCCAGCCTGGTTTCCTTTGGCTTACCCCAGCAGTTGCAACACTGAAAATCTTTCCGTGCAGTTAGCAAAGGGAGCCACAGCAAACGCCACACACTTCCCACAGCCATCACTAGTGGCTGAGGTACTCAGTGGAGGTGGAAGTGCAGTGCTCCTGCTCTGGTGGACAGCTTGATCCCTGACGGACAGCCTGATCCAGTGCCCAAACAGGTTTTTTTACTTACAGCATCCAGGAAGTACAGTCAATTCAGGAGCCATTCAAGCTTCAAGGGCTAGATAATACCCGAGCTCCCCTGACTCCTGATTCAACCCTGCAGCAACCAAGCCCGCACCCAGAGGGCCAGCTCTCACCCCACCCTGCTTTTAAGCACCATCCACAACCTGCCTTGCTCATCTCTGTAATGCAGAGAATAAATGTTTGGATGCATTAGCATCACAGGAGTCTGTGGTCTCAAACAGAAGCTGGCAAAACAGCAAGAAACATCTCAGAGCAAGGAGGAGCTGCACTCAGAGAAAGTATATGGAAACATACTGCTGAAGGATACTTCAAACAGTGCCATTCCTGAGAGGAATGGAACACTTACATCCAGAATGAAAATGTCAGGCAGACATTTTGAGCTGGTCTCAAACAGCTTTTTCATCTGACAGAAGAAAATTATTTCTAACACACACAGCCCCTCCCACCCCCCACTTTCACATCACTGCAAACAGGAAGATAAGGACTGGAAATAGTCTGTGATCATGGGGTTTGAAGGGCATGAATCCATTTAGAAAGATACTCAGAAGTTTAAGACACAAATTGCACAAGACTTAAATTTGTTTATCTGTAGACCCACTTTGCTGTATGGTGACTGTCCAGAGAAGCTCCCTATCACACATCCCCCTTCTCAGCCAAACTTCCAGAGGGAAGGATCCACACACAATTTTACAACCCACCAGGATGCAATGAACCACCCAGGTCACAGAGCAGGTCTGGGTGGGACAGGTAGGTCAAGAAATCCCTGCTCCACCAGAAGCCAGCTCTCCATTTGGGACCATTTGCAAGGAAATGTCCTTTCAAGGACAGTGGGTGGCAGAGGTCGCTGCTGAGCCCAGGAACATTGCTCCCACCTCTTCTGGGTGAGCTCAGCAAGACTCACATCAAACAACTCTACCAGCTGCTGTACCTGGGGATCCTCAGTACTTGCAACGCAGAGCTGATCTGGAGCAGGATACTCTGGCTGGCAACTGACTGCCCCAATCTTTGAGTTTTGACAGCAGTTCACAGGTTTGTCCAGCCTCAGCTGAAGAACAGCAGCTTGGCAGATGGCTTCCCAGTACCCTGGGGACCCACCCACCTAATCTTAGTCTGCAGACACTATCTCTTCCCTCCCTTTCTTGGTCTTCCTTCACTAGGCCACTACATTGTGCTACCTCTAAATTACCTTTAAATCAGCACCCAGCAGTACCTCAGCCTCCTGCTCTCTCTCAACACCCTTGCAAAACAAATAGACGTTCTCCAAAGAGAAACCCATGCCTCAGAGAAACACATGCCTGAGAAAAATCACTCCAGCTCTCAGGTTTGCCAGCCTGTCTTTCTATGAAGCAGGGATTGTTTCAAGCAGTCAGCTATTGTGCATGCGCAAAGACAGTTTATCAGCCATGGCCAAAGCACCCTTACTGTGCAGTGGTGGCCTTGTGTGGCGTACAACTTCTGCTGCCTCAACACTGAATCTTCCACTACTTGTCTCAGAACATACCCATGGAGACAACTGCCTGCAGAGATGCTCTATGGCACTCCCACAGAGAGCCTGCCTCTTCTGCCCACAGGAATCAAACCCTTTTCCATCTCGTATATCGAAGCTGCAAAATCAGTTTCCAGACTTCCCTGGTGTGATGGGCAAGAATAGAAAGAACCGTGTTGGTGTGGAGGCAGGGAGGGGAAGTACTCTGAACAACATCCATGTCTTTCAGCTATGCAACTTGAAAACAGTAAAGAAGGATTTGCTGAAAAAGAAAGCCGCTAGCACGTTCATAAAGATCCTCACCTCTCTTTTCCTTCTCACTTTGAGGGCACGGAAATCAAATTGAAAATGGGAAACTGGAAATAGTAAATAGTACCTCAAACAATCTACGTAAGCACAAATAGCACAAGAGCACCACTTTCACACAGGTCTGTCGTGCAAGAATTTTCTGTGTGAATTAAGAAGTCCTTATTTGTTTGTTGTTTCAGGTTTTGAAAACAGCAGCATGTAAGTTTCCTGTTTTTTTTTTTTTAACATCACCACTACCACAAAGGATGTTCTTACCCTCCCCAATGAACCAAGGCTGTAATTGAATGGGAGCATTTGCACAGGTCCCCTACTTCCCAAAACCAACTCTCTGTCTGTGTAAATCAGCAGAGCTAGGACAGATTCACTGAGAGCATTAAACTGGTACCATCTGCTGAAGCACATCAACTAAGCATATGACTGATGAAAAAGCATTTGGAGTAGAAAGAGGCTTCTTTCTACTAGCTAAACCAGAAAGGCTTGGATGACTCTCAGCAGTCTATTACAATTGCTTCAAACACTGGGTGTGCAACCTCCGGTTTCATTACAAATACTGCATTTGACTTTCTCTCTGTGTTAATGGCCCTATGCACAGACAGAATTAAAGTGTGACTGAAGCTACAACACTAATAGTACTTGCAGTTGCCATTACACACCCAAATCCCTTCAATAACATATACATGTGGCTTTGCCTGACAGTATACTAACTGGACCCTGTGGGAGCCAGGTAATTGCTGTTTACAGCATGGAAATACTCATCTATATGGGAGTTAGCAACTTCAGTGGGTTTGTGTGAAGTTCAAACTCATTACAACTGTATGTTTATGTTCCTATTGAGAAGTGTAGCTCCAGTTCCCAGGAGCAAGGACGAAGATAGCACCTCAATTGCACTGGAGCATGCATGTGTAGTTTAATATTCTACAGTTTTACACTTTTGGTGAAATCATCTCAACCCCCCTCTTGCCCTGAAAGTGCAGTGCTACTACTTAGCCAAAGGCTGACTTTTCTGACAACGTCTTGTTTAATTCAATAATTTGGCTAGATTAAGAGAGCTTCTCAGTGCAGCAACCGTGCTGATGTGTTACACAGACAAGTTACTTGGAGACACAGTCAAAAAGAACTGCACGATATGCAGGCTGGGAGTCCCAGCCCTGAGTGCAGCTTCCCTGGTGCAGCTGGTGTCTCTCGGGATCTAGCAGTTATGAGCACAGAAGTGTGCTCCCAGCTTTTGCCCTTAGGGCACTGTGAAAAATATTAAAAAAAAAAAAAAAAAAAGGAAAAAGAAATTAAGAGGCAAAAGGAAACCAATAAAAACAATAAAAACAATAAAAGGGAAGAGGAAAAGGGATAAGGGAAGAAGGAAAAGAAAAAGGATAACAAAAAGGAAACGGAAAGAAGAAAAAAGAAAGAGGAAAGAAAAGGAAAAAGAAAAAATGCAAAAGTAAATGGGAAGAAGTGCCCCCGGCTGAAGGAAACCCCCGCACCCGCACGGGCACACGCCGCCCCTTACCGCACCGCCGGCTCCCTCCATCTCCCATCGCCGGCCGCGGCGGATCGCAGCCGCCCTCCCGCCGGGCCGCGCCGAGCCGGGCCNAAGGATTTATTTCAGATTAGCAAAGCAATGGAGTGAAAAGCACAACCCGGACCGCGTGCCGGCAGCCGCGGCGCCGGGCAGGAACACGTCCAAAGCCCGCGGGGGCTGGGACATTTCGTACTGTGCTCCTAAATCCCCTCAGTGCGGCTCGCAGTTGCTAGGGGAAAAGAAAAAAAAAAACAAAAACGAAAAAGCAGAAGCCTCTTCCAGCCCTGGGGCTTTCCCTCGCAGTCCGATTTCAAAAAGCAGAAGAGCGCAGATGTCTTCAGAGTAACCCCATCTGAACACTCGAAACTGATTTTCCACTTTTGTTTTTTTCACAGTTCGCTGAAAGCTGTCTTGCATCGTCAGGTTTTAGAGCACTCAGCCACATCATTAGAATTTCTCTGGCTAGAACCTCTGCATATTGTTCTTTTAAATAAAAGTGGGGTTTCCGTGTCAAAAACTGCTTTAGAAAATACTCGCAGATCTCATTAACCCAGTTAGAGGAGTTAACTGCACAAGTAGCTGGCAGACCGCATATAAAGAAGGATGTCAATTTCTGTAAGTTCAGTATGTCTGTGTTTTGTTCAGCGGCAGCTGAAAACTTATTTGGTTTTAACCAATCAAAATTGAGGATAGGCTTTCTGGAACAATCTCCGAGGACCAGGAGTGACTGAACACACTGCATGTTTGCTTCATGCCAAGCATGGGTAAAAAAAGCTGTGTGTTAGGTGGTAGGCAAGGTTGTTCTCTAATGCTGTGCTCTTCTGGAAGGCTTTGGACAGTGCCGGTGGTACAAGTGCATCACCATGAAGTCACTGACGTAAGTGTACCACACCCAGACAGAGCAGCACCTCTGTGGATGAGGAGACAGCGTAGCCCTGCCTTGTTTCCCACTGGCCTCACAGCTCAGTGCCAGAGCCACCCTCCCTGCCAGCACTGGGCAATCTCAGCCCTTCTTCAGCCCCATGGGGAAAATATCCATTTCTGGCAGCATAAAAGTAAGTCCAGGCATAATGCGTGAAGCACCCTGGCCTGAAGCTTTCCCTGTTTGGCAATAAGACAGGGGTAGCAGCACCATCTCCGGGCTCTTCCAACTTGTCTAGGGGCTCCATTCAGCAGCACCTCCCTATGCTCTTCCCAATAGGGCTGTGGCATGCAGAGTTCACGCTGCTTCTCCTAGCTTGAACCCATTCTTTCTCACTACTTCCAGCTCCACGCTTTACCCAAACAGTATTGCTCCTGCTTTATACCCACATCACCTGGCAGCAGACTGCACCACCTCTGTCATCTGGGTGCCAGTGGTGTACACTGTATTTACGAAGGCATTCTGCTCTTTCCCTACAACTTCCCGTCTCCCTATCCTGAGCCTCTCGCCTGCTCCCCAGCACCACAGGCTGTCTTTAACCATCCATCCCACGAGCAGCACAGGATCTGCCCCCTGCCCTGCTCAGCAGCACTCCAATCCAGTCATTTCTGTCCTCTGGGAACAGGCGAGTGAAAATCTGTCTTTCCATCCCCTGAAAGAGCAGGCACAAGTCCCGAAGAGGTCCCTGTGATGCAGCTCCTCTGTGCTCAACGTCTGTGGCTGAATTGCACTGGCAGGGCTGGGTGATGTGCTGAAGGGCTTCACCTCTCTCCCCCAGCCACAGCTGTGATGCCAAACATGTTTTGGCCTTGCCAGGGTTTTGTCCCATCTGTCAGACACCCTGGGGGCCCTGGGAGCCGGTGGGGGGGCACAGGCTGCAGATTCCCCATCTGTGCCACATCTGATCTGGCTAATGCAGCAGAAAAAGGAACCACCCAGCGCCTGGGTCTCCGAGGAGTTGATGCACTCTTCCTGCCTCTTCCCTGACAGGCTGAGGTCATGCGACTGCAGGCCAGGAGGCAAAAGCAGGGCTAGAGTGGGGGGCTGGTGATGTCCCTTGCAAGGCACATCCCCCTGCCCTGGGCACCTAGGTGGCAGATGCAGCCACTGCACTCCAGTTTGGAGCTTTCCCTCCACTATTTGTGTGGAGAAAAATTTGACCTTTTCTCTCTGATCCAGGCACCTGGCCTGAGTCACCCAGACATTTAGGCTGCCAGGAACATGCTCTGTGCCGAAGGACTGGGAAAGGAGAGCATTTGCCAGCCTGGGGCAGGATGATCCTGCAAGCCTCTGCTATGTGGGCGTCTAGCCGTTGGTTAGCTTTACTGCAAAGAAGGGTGATGGGGTCCTGAAATTAGCACTAACTGGTGTTTCTTACACCACTGATCATTGTTTTCTGCAGAAGGGCCATATTAAATCCTAAAACATTCCTATGAATGGGCAATCAGCAGAGAAATGTGGTGGGGTTAGTACATTTATGAAGGAAATCTGTATTTTTTGTCCAGAGGCTTGATATAAATTTCCAGGTAGTTATATAAAGAAAAATAAAAGAAAAGTCACAAAAAGCTGACACAAAACCTGGCAGCTTGCTAAGTAGTTATGAGCTCTGTATCACAGTTAGGGAGCACTCTTAATTGCTTAAGAATTTAATTTTGAGCATACAGCATGTATTTTTACACAACCCAAATAGAAATTAAAAAAAAAAAAACAAAACCCAAAACCCACACAGGCATTGAGCCTGTGTGAAGATGGCAAACAGTCAAGTCCAGCCTGTGCGGTAGCTAAGCTGCTCTGAATTCCCCAGCCATGGGCAGTGATGGGGAGCAGGGAGTCAACACTGAGCAGGTGATGTGCCTGTGCATGAGTGCTGTGCTGAGATTGAGCAGGGCACGGGAAATGGGAGACAATCTCAGAAGCTGGTGGCTACGGCAGATAGAAGTGTGGAAGCACCACGAGGGACAGCTGGATCTCACAGCTTGGATAAGGGGGATTTGTGTGAGAAGTGGCCAAACTGCAAAGGCAGTTGCTGGGGGTGTTTTGGAGAGTGGAGGCTTGCAAGGCCAACAGTGCTCTAGTAATGCTATCAGCTGAGATTGCCCAGGTATTGAAAATATCGAGTTTGGGTACACCAGGTAGCAAAATTGGTACCCAGGGCAAGAAAGTAGTTATGGTAGACTGGTTGTTTGCAAAGAGTCTTGAGTAGAAAACAGGAGGTCAAGCAAGCCCACACTTGACCAGCAGACTGGGAGCAGGGCAGCAAACCAAAGCTGTTGTTCTGACTATAACACATGGGTCAAACCTGTTTCTGGCCACAACACAGGGGTCATAGGTGCTTTCTCTCATCAGCAGGGCAGCACCTGGGTGGATGCATGGATGCAGCATTGCTGTGTCAGTGCCTGTTCCAGCCATATGGCACCAGTCTCTTCCCACCACTTTCTAAGACAAACTTAATTGTCTAGGTCAAAAATTCACAGCTGAAAATACCCTACCTCACTGTCCAACCCCATAATGAAAAAAAAAATAAGAAGGAAAAATAAAAAAGGAGTGTAATAAAATCAATGTTCTGCAAAGAGTAACCATGCATAAACTGTAATTTTTTGCCAATAAAGTTGCTGTCTTGCTCATTATTCTCCTCTCACAGGGAAGTAGTACAGGAAACTCACTTACAAATAATCTTTCCTTATTCAAAAGGCAAAAAACCAAAAGTAAGCAATCATCCAGGTACTCACCAGAAAATTTCTCAGGACATTGCATTTCAAATCAAAGAGACTCTCTTTTGTCTTGAGGGAGAAGAAGGCTAGCGATATAAAAATCCAATAACATTAAAAAACCCTAACCAGAAACACCGCTATCTACAGATGGAAACACTGAGTTAATCATTTATTGGATTTTCCTGTGTGTGTCTGGATTTTCTGGACACAGCTGGGAAAACATTTTTTTTTCTTGTTTTACTCAGAAAAACATAGTCACCATCACAACCATTATTTTCTGAATTAAGGGTGGAAAAGAAGCGGCAACAGCACGAGGGGAACAGCAGACTTGGAGGTAAGGTGCAGACTAAGAAAAACCGGGCATGTGTGAAGATGGTAACATTCCTATTATTTCTTTGAAAGAGTCAAGCATAAATCATTATAGTAAGGCTCAGGGTGACAGCTACAGCATGGAATGGGCCAGTGAACACACTGGCTAGTTAGCCAGCTTCACTGTGAGAAGGTGTACGCTGCAAGCCATGACAGTATCACCATTCTTCACTTGGCTTTTTCCTCACAGGTTGTCAGGTTTGTTTGGCTTCATACCCAGAGCTCCTGGAAACTTCCCTTTTATGGGTTAACTGACTCTCGTCCTGCTCCTTCACTCATGGACAATTCTCTAGAGTCTTGCTCTGCCCAGGAAACAATCCAGAGATTTCACTTCACTCCCTCCTCCATCTGACATGTTCATTGGGCAGAAAGGAAATGACCAACATTCCCTGACTGGGGAGCCCTGTAACTGGCCAGAATTAGACCATTTGATGGGAAATCTCAAACGTTTGTTATTCTATCCATCAGAGTGTGGGGATGTCCAATTTTATATTTATTTCCAAAACCAGGGACTTCACAGCACCTGTACCTCCCCTGCTGAGTGAGTCTTTAGAAATCTCCTTATTAGCCCATGTCAAACTGAAGAACACAGAAATTCCTGCTGAATATCCCTGCTTTGGAAGGTTCTTGGTTACTTCATGGGTCTCTGCTGTCACCTCCTCTCTTAATCTTCACCCTTACTCGTCCCCATGTCTAGCAAATCTGTCTCTTTGGCCCTCTCTTTAGAAAAGGCTGCAGGGTCCTGAAACCAGCCCATCTGTAGTGGGTACAACCTTCTGAGCAGGCTGCCATCCCCTCCCCAGCAAACAGCCACAGCTCCTGGATGTTCATGTGGAACTGATGAGCCCACAGCAGAGACAGGTTGTTAAATCTTTTCCTTGCCAACTCCCTCCAAAAGTGGCAGCCCGATGCAGCAATCATGGTATAACCTAGGGGCCCTGCTAAATGTTTGCCAGAGTGAAGACCATGAGGAAGGGTCCCAGCCAGATGTTCTTCCCCAGCATCTCCAAAAGTGACAGAGAAATAGTCAGTTGTTCCTGCTGCTACTACCAAGAACTACCAAGTCCTGCTCGTACTGCTCCTCAGCACTAATGATACAACCTAGCCTTCTCTCTGGATGGGGGAAAGCCCTCCATCCTGCTCCTGACAGGCGAGCAAGAGGCCAGGTCTAGGAATTCAGGATACTCCAGCAAGGGGAACACCAACAGTGGAGGCAGGGAAAAGGAAATTTCATCCATGTCCCAGGAGCTCAGTGTTGTTTCTCTGTCTGGATCTTTGCCACATTAGATCATTAGATGGAGGTTTCTAGGGATCAAATCACCAAGACTCTTTCCCTTCCCCCAACTTGCCACATAAAGGGCAAAGAACAGAATCATGTTTTGGTTTCTTTGCAATGTCATCCATACGGCAAGGATAGATTTAGCCTTGGGAAAATATGAGGGAAGGGTTCTTTCACTGTGTCATGTTTTAAACCCAGATGGATATTAAACACCATGCAGCTGCTCACTCAACCTCCTCCCCTCTCCTCCCTCACCCCTGTGGAATGGGGAGGAGAATCGAATTAAAACTTATGTGTTGAGATAAGAACAGTTTAATAGTGAAAATAAAGTAAAATAAAATAATAACAGTAAATAATAACAATGATAATAAAAAAGAAACAAGTGATGCACAATGCAATTGCTCACCACCCACTGACTGAGCCAGACCTCCCCTTCCCGAAAGCAGATCATCCACCCTTCCAGGTAACTCCCCCCAGTTCATATACTGAGCACGACAGTTCTGTGCATGGGACATCCCTTTGGTCAGTTCGGGTCACCGGTCCTGGCTACGCTCCCTCCCACTTTCGTTTGCGTACCGCCTCCCTGGCAGAGCACGAGACAAGGGAAAAGTAGTCTTTGACGCAGGATAAACATGACTTAGCAAAATACCAAACCATCAGTGTGTTACCAACACCATTCTCACTCTGAATCAAAAAACAGCCCTGTAACAGCTACTGAGAAGAAATTAACTCTGCCCTAGCTTAAAAAGGACACCCTGCCTTGTGCTCTAGAGCATGCATCACACCAGAATCATCAGCCCCACAAGTCAATCTGGCGTGCACATCTCCTCAGCTCTTTCCCAGAAGATACAGTGCCTAGCAGAAAAGCAAGGGAATCATATAAGGAAAGAGACACCTTTCTTTCTCAGGTTGAAGCACTCAATGTTCATCTGTTGAATCAGATTATCAAAGGCCATCTCAAAAAAAGTGAAAAACCTCTGTCTAAGCATGGCTACTCTTAGAAGTCTTCCATTCAGAGCCCCATCTGTCCTAGACTCACTGATTCCTTCTCTTGTCCCTACTTTGTGCCTGCATTTGGTAACCAGATGGATTCATTAGCAAAGTAGCCCATCTAGACTATCAGCTACAAGTAAAAAGAATGTTTTGCATAAATATCAGCAGTGGTGTTGAAAAGTGCATTCAAACACACAGGTGAGGAGATATTGTATTTGAGCAGAAGAGAAATGCTCCAGGTGGTCTTTTACCCTCCCGAACAAGACATGTGATTCTACAGAGCATTATTCTTTCTATGGAAACCTTAGCCAGTCTCAGGGAAATCTTTCTGGTCTTGATCTCCAAAAGGAGATGCCAAATACTGTAACTGTGTAGTATGCAATCGTCAAGGGAAGCATACATTTCAAGCCAAGATAGAGTGGCTTTGTGGTTTTGGCTTCCTTAGACCCTTGGCTTCCTTAGTCTCCTGTTGAGTGTCCTGTACAATTTTCCCTTTTCCATGAGTGTCTTCTTCATCCTACTACAGATGGTTCAGAGGACTGAGACTGCACATCAGATACAAAGCCAGTGAGACATGAGGGGAAAAGAACATTTATTCAACGGCCTTATTTTTGGTAGGGTAGGTAACAGCTTTTTACAGGACTATCAGCATCTAGAAAACCCAAGTCAGAGAAAGACTGCTGCAGCTACAATTGTGCGTTGCACTGACGTGCAACAAGCAGCCTTCAGAGCTGGGCAACCAGAAAGCCTAACACCCCACTCTCCTCCCCAAAATGAGATAATTATGGCCTGTAACTCTGGCATGTTCATACAGCAGCCTCTGGCTGAAATGCTGCAGTCAAAAACAGAAACAACATTGCTCTGAAGAGAAGTAATAACAAGATCGCTTCCTCTGCTTAAACAAATCTGCAATAGGTGTCAACAGCAGAGAGCTGGAAATGGATGGGCACATCCACATCCCTCCCCAGCTCTGCCCAGGCAGCGAGCACGCGCATGAGTCACACATGACAGGTGGTCTCTCTTCCCACAGCAGAGAACAGGAGCCAAAACAAAAAAAGACTCAGGACAGAAGTATCATGTGTCCAGCCAGAGTGTGACACCAGAGACAGCCACACTTCTGGTGCAGCACCGTGGTAACAGCCATGGTCTGCTGTGCAGGGGGCTGTATCACCAAGCTTAGGGGAGTGTGGTGTTTTCTTCTTCTGTGGTTGGTTTCATGGGGCAGCCTGCCACACAAGGCTGCTGCACAGCCTACCGGACTAATATCAGCCTGGAAGGGTAACATGAAGGGATGGAAAGCCGTAGAAGAGCAACATCCCCAAGGTGCCTGGGAGTACGGAGCAAGAAGGGAGGCATAGCTTTGCATCAACAGACAGGGAGCATATGCCTGGCATCACACACTGAAGATGTGGATAGAAAACTGGCTACCGGGGAAGACTAATGTCCTCTCTTCTCGTGTAAATTCTTGGTCTTCTCCAGAGTCAGACACCAGATCTCCTTTCAAACTTTTCATCTCTGTCTCGTCCCTCTCCAAAAATCCACATCAGCATGCATCATTTAAATGTCCACTGTCTCCTGTACCACCTCATTTCCTCATAACCAAACTCCACGTCTTGCTCCTCACAGCCATGGCTTCCTACAGCACTTAAACCCATACCTCAGCACTGGAGCTCTCACTCCCCGCCTTGCTCTCCTGCTCTTCTGCAGCGCTGCTGCCCTATTGGTGAAGAGTCCCAGCCTCACTGCCATACATCCCAACACTCATGCTCCCTATCTCCTTAGCAGTCATTTATCTAATTAATATTGCTCTTTCCCCAGCTAATTGTTAATTACCCCACCCACAGCCTGGAGCCAACACTTCGTCAATGAGATGGGGGCACAAACTTGACATTTCATATTACTTGAAGCAGCAGGAAAGATGTAGGAAGTTCCTACCTGCCCCACTCTCATTCCTTCCTACCATTTGGCAGTGGTGCCAAATGCCACATTTAACCAGGCGCACCCTTTGCAGACAGAATGCGCTAGCCAAAGAGCATCATTTTGCATTTCAACTTTTTTTTTCCTACTTTTTTTTCCCTCAAAGTAATTGCAGTTATCACCTTTGCTGCCCCTATTCTTTGCCTCAGCCTTACTCTTCCATCAGCAGCTGGGTAAACCTGCTCTCACCTGCTCCTGTGAGGAGCTGCTTTCTCCTTTTTTTTCGCTCTGCACCCTAGATGCCTGTACTAAAAGCCACAGTAGCTGCTATACAGCATCTATCTCTTCCTTCCCCTTACTTCCAGAAAAGCCTCACCAGGAATGCAGAAAGCATGAAATGGATAGTGCAATACTCCAGCATGGAGATTCAATTTCCTCCAAAGCAGGTTTTATCTGAACAGCTGAGGGTGTTGGTGGGCCTTGCCTGTCATTTATCAGTGCCTATCACTCACCATGACCATGTGGATCCAGTGCCTACAGGTGGAACAGATGTGCTCCTCCTGACTTCCTCAAATCCAAAAATCCTTATTTATTTTGTTTCCAAAAACTTGATTTTTTTCATCCACTGTCATATTGACTTCTTAGAATTCTATCAAGACAGCTTTACAACTCCCTAATTATCTCAAGATCAAATCCAACTCGAAAATCAGCCCAAGGGAAAAAACTGGTCAGTTCCACAAGTATGTGTTCCAATCCTTCACAATTTTTTCCCATTTATATGTTTTTAATTAGAATGCTAGATTTTTGATAGCTGGTGCAGAAGCAACATGCTGTTTTCTTCCCTTTCCTTGATGTCAGAAATACTCTCTTCTGGCTTGAAGAACTTGCTGGATTCCTGTTTTCTCAGAGAAGCAGAAGATGAAGAAGTATGTATGGTGATGAAGTGATAACTATCTGAGACAGTTGTGGGGGATACAAGCTTCATTCAAAGCCTGCTGGAATCAGTGGAAAGCTATCACTGCCTGCCTTGGCCTTTGGAGTCTCTCTTGGTTCTTCCCAAACTTCGGATTTCCAATGGCTATCTTAAAAGTAAATTTTTACCGATCCTGCTAAGCCCATTCAGCCTTCACTGCCTTAAGTACTAGTGGCAAACAGTCAGCTGTGCTCAGGATAAGGCTGTGTGCAAGTCTTTTCAAGTGTAGGACAAGCAATCTTAATTATAGTTTTTCATACTGGCAGACTCATCTGAAGTCCAGGGTGCACACTCATGAATTAATCCTCCTACACCACTTTTCAAAAACGCAAGCCCTAGCAATCTGACTTCTCAGATGAAACAACCAAGGTAGAGAAGTTAAATGACCTGATCAAACCACAGATGCGAGTGAGTGTTAGACTCAATATGAAAAGGCTGCTCTTTGCATGGCAATAAACCAAATGTCTCTCAGCCAGGCGCCTCTCAGTCCCTACTAAACACATGGTTCAGTCCCATTGCAGGTAGTCACAGACATGAAATTAGACAGACACACCACTCCTTTATAAATCCAGGACCCAAAGATCTCAGGTTCATATTTACATTTTTAGCTGGTCAAGAACTGTGTTGAACGCATCTACTATATTCGAAGTGGCCACAAAATAGCCAGCCAGCCCGCCCAGCTGCCTCAGGAGTGAGCTCTGTGGAATGAGACGTCAAGAAGGGCCTGTATTTCCCCAGGTTGCCTGGGATTCTTGGAATTCAATGGAAAAAGAATAGAATGATATTCCTGAGGCACTCAGGTTTGTCCCTCCATCTCCCTGCTTGAATGGGAAAAACCTTTCAGTCAATGAGCTCAGATTAATAAACCCAACTCACATCTTAGATTTGAGTTTGAGGGGATTTTCTGAATTGAATGGAAGATTTTTGCCTCTCTTTGCAAGTCAGTATTTGTAAATGTGTTAGTGTCTCCCTTGATACCAAGAGAAGATCACTGTAGGTAAAATATGAAGGCTCAGCTTTTCCAAAAGAACTGATCCAGCAGTTCTTTAGACACACCTATGAAAGGCAAACAGGTTTGCACTGGATGTTAGCAAAAGCCAGGAGTACAATGGAAAATCCCTCTTCTTCCCATTATGGGAATGTGATTATTGCTAAAGTAACTTGCTTAAATAATTGCTTTGATCTCTAAAGAAAACAAATACTGCAGGCTTATGATGACACACAACTACCAAATCATCTGGTGGCATGACAGGAATCCTTTTTGCATTTCCTGCATTCTCCCTGCATTTCCTGCAGGGAATGCATTTTTTGAATGGAACATGCACATCACAAAGGTAATCTTTGTACCGAGGCTATGGACCTCAAGCCATACAGCTGCACTTGATGCAGCCTGAGGATTTGCAAGTATGTCACCAAGGGTTTCTTCTGGATGTGAAACATTCAAATACATGGAAAGACACATTGTGCTATGTGCACTGAGGTACCCTGGCAAAAAGACACTGTCAAAGGTTTTTATACTCTTTAGGACACCATGTTTGAAGTTAAAAAAGCCAGAAGATCTCTGGGATCCAAGGAAAACTTTACAAGACTTGGCAGGAACTGGGCATAGACGCCAGCATTTTAATCTGGTTAAACTATGTGGCTGCAGATCTAGTAGAGGAAGGCAGTGGAAGTGAAAGCAGGATACAATCTTTCTTAACAGCCACCACAGTCATGGGTTTTCCTATAAATCAGAGCCCATAGAAGCTCTGGCAGATTATAGTACACACACCACACAACTCTGCCTACAACTAATGGATCTCAAGCCACCAAGATTTTCTCTAAGACAAGACAAATCACCAGTCAAAAAGTCCCTTTATGGACTGCAATCATGCTTAGGATATGGCACGATGTATTTCAAATGGGCTTGCAGTGATAGACTGGACAACTATGGGGAAAACTCATATGCTTGGAGTGCACTGGAGAATGAAAGCCATCCTGAAAATGAACACAGTGGAATGCTTTCAAAGACTAGAGCATATTGCAGTAAATAAGGTGCAGTACAGACCACACAAAACTATTAATGTAAGTACTGTGTACTCCGTGAGAGAGACCAAAATGTGGAGGATGCTTACTAGCATTGTTCCTTACCCAGAAAGTTCACAGTTCAATCTAAGTGGTATTTTTTTAGAAGTCAACGTTCAACTTTTAAAATGTCAGTGAATCACACAACAAGGAAGCTAATAAAGGTGCCCTAGAAGGATTTGGTACTCAGGTTCTGTGGTTCCCCTCTTGCCATATCCTGAGACCCATTGCCTTAGCTTCGCCCTCTAGTCCCAAAATAAGGCAACATCACAGATGGGCCCAACCTCAGTCCTTCTGTACTCAATCTTGCCCTTCAGGCACAAGGGCAAGATTCATCTCCTTTGCCCACAGTCTGCTGAAGCTGTACTGAGAGCAGTGATAAACACTGAACCACAATCCAGCCTGGACAGGGGATTTATATTCATCAAAGATACAAATACAAATACAATAAATATAAAATATAAACATATTCATATAGTGTGTGTTCCCCCAAGGAGTCTGCTGGATTTGTCCCTCATGGTTTTTGAGGTGCAGGCTTTCTCTTGAGCGCCTAACTTGGCTAATGCACAGGCAGCAACAATTTGATTAAACAGTTCTTGGTTACCTGGGTTTTCTAAGAAAACAAAAGCTTATGGGGTTATGCTACCTGTTCTCTGTTTGCTTATCTGTCTGTTTCCCATAGCATCTTTTGAACTGGTTAGCTAATTTCAAACAAATGTAGGACAGAGGTCTCAGGGAAAATTAATTTAATGGCAACCAGCACTTTATTTATGCTTGTTTCAAGGCAAAGACAGGAAGAATTACACCTCTTTGGGAAGCAGTCAGCATTGGCCAGTGATCTACTCATCTAGGCACTTTTTTCCCTGCCAAAGGTATCCACCAGGACACAAATGGGAGATGGGAAATACTGATAGGCATGAGATATGCCCAAAAGAGTGAATCCGTAGCAAGAGAGACTTCACAAAATGTTGTACTCTTTGTTACCATTGGCAGAAGTTCCTTGTGATACATGCGCCGTGCCAGCAGGCAAACAAGGCCATAATTTGGTGATTCAACACTAACAACACAATAGGTCCCTTTTTCAAATCTTGCCAGCTCTAACTAGAGGATTCCTTCATTCTCTTTGCTAGCAGAGGGAAGAGCTCCTGGTTACCAAACGGCAGCTCTTTGGTGAACACCCGAGTTGCTGCCCCAACATCACAGACAAAGAAGGAATAATGAAAAGATCAGCAGAGCTGAGTTAAGGCATGGCATTCACCCTTGTTCATCCTTCCCCAAGTCTGCATCAATGCCAGCAAGAAATTCTTGATGGCATATAGGGGGCAGAGCTGTACTGCAATTTTTAATCTTGAGGCATCTCTGATTCTTTGGGTAGTCACTCAAAATGTAGAAGGCTCAGAGAAAAAGGACTGGTTCTTGGCAGTAGCTGCCTGTTATCAAACCACTGTAAAAATCTTTAGGTATAAAGACAAGTTACTTTCTCACAGAAATTGACATTATCTTAGACAAGATGTATGGGGGGAACCTGGAAAGTCAAGTAGTTCAAAAATGTCACAACTTTCTTTAGTGAGGAAAGAAAAGGCTACAAGCCATTAAGCATTACAGGATCTATGGGTGATTAGCAGGGGTGGTAATACATGGGTAAATTACTTAGCATTTGGTCAAAGTGTTGACCAAGGTTTTACAAAATGGTATTTTTGCTCCCAAAATGTCAAATAATGCCTCAGAGCAGGGGGCAGAGGTAGGCGGCTAGGTGCAGACTGAGGGGTATCTTTAGATTGTTTTCCCAATGCCCTTGCACACTGCATGGGCCTTGTACGTCTCATGGACTGTTACTCTGTAGTCCATATTTCACAGGATAAAGATGCTAGTCTAGCCCATATCAGCTCTGTGAATGCATGAACACCATTTTAACCATCCCTATTATTTTTGGGCCTCAATATCCTTCTTTCTCTCATGTAATCTTTTCAAATGTGTCACTATCTTAACAAGTGGAAAACATCTAATCTAAATTTCCCTTCCTGTAATTTCAGCCAGCTGCGTTTATCTTATCTAGCAGAGAGAACAGATTATACCTTTCTCTCCTGAAGCACTCCTGTAATTACATGAACAAGGATCGTATGACCCCCAAGTTACCTCTTCTCTAAATTAAAACAACCCTGGCTTTTGTTCAGCATTCCTTGTAAGTCCTGCTGCCTGTGTAACTTGTTTGTATTGAGACAGGCCTAGCAGCCAGATAAATCAAAAATGCAACAGTCTACCTTCTCATTAGACCTGAGCAGTGATTACTGAAGCTACCAAGTGTGAAGAAAATGTTCTGGGCTTGTAGACTATAAATTTTTGGGACATGGAGCTAGAAATACCTAGATTCAAATTCAGGTTCTGCTGCTGCCAGTCTGTCTGATCCTGGGCAAATTGAATCTCAGTTCACAGCTCCTTCACTTGACAGACAGGTCTAGAAACAACAACTTTCTTTACTGAGCAAAGGATGGGCAAAGTAATTTAAAGCTGGAGATTGTGCAGATGTTATAAATTCTGGTGGAAGAGCTCACAGTTATGACAGTCTTCCAGGTGGACATGTGTCCTCCTCTAGAAGTTATTTTAATTTTTTTTTTCTAAAATATCCCAGGTGTTTTTAAAATTCAAAATTCTTCAAGAGGACTACATCAAACTGTTAGGATATCAGCAGCTTCCAAGTAAACATGGAGAAGTTCAGTACTTCAGAATACCAGGAAACCCCCAGGTAAGTCTTGATATTTACATCTCTCCAAGTGAATGATTACAATTTGCCTAACGTTGCTGTGACCCATGCCTTTCCCAATATCAAGCCATCCAAGCCTGCTGGGAGGATTCTCTCTATAATAGATGTATTCCTTCCTACAAGTTCCTCCTTCCTACAAGCTGATTACAAGTAACAGAATCCTTTCCAGTGTAGGCTGTTGTCTTTATTTTTGTTTCACTGTAGGAGAGATTTACATGGAATCACTAAAAACACTTACTGATGAGACTTTTTCTCTAGACTGTAACTTTCCATAAAATCACCTTCCCTTAGTTGTGCTAGCTGAGAGACTCTGTATCAAAGCTTCATACATGTTTCCTGAGTTAAAATAAGAAGGATTTGATTTGTTCTGGGTTTCATACATAAAATTCTAAGTGACATCTCTCTTCAGAAGCATTCACAGAGAGCACCATTTCAGAGCATTTTCTGAAATAGTGTGGGCATATTACAAGACACCAACTTGGTTTAATTCTTTATTGAGAGAATATGTCCCACATGAGTAGATGTAAGCAAGCAAAAAGAAGTCTGTATTTTTTTGTAAAAGGGGGTGGGCACTGATATAAGTTAACAATCCCCAGGTGAGCCAAGCCCACTTGCAAACATTCTTCACATTGCACTACAGCCACTCCTGTGTGATAGCAGGAGTGCTGAGGTGTAATCTCACAGCTCCTCTGCCTAGTACCACTCCAGGGATTGCTTTGAGGAGCATGGTGGCAGAACTCGTCTGTTCTGCTCTCAGTCTCCATCCTCTTAGCCCATCCAGTTATTTAACTGAGTTATACCCAGCTCAGCATGTTTAACCTGTGTTAACCATAGCTCACTCACAGGTAGATGAAGTAGTTCAGCCTTCAGCTCTGCCCATTGCGTAAGCATGCAGATCAGAAGGACAGAGACAGGGCTGGCACCATGCTGGATAGTTGCTGAAGTACTGCTGCAAATTTGCTCTGTGTGATTAGCACCAAACTGCTGCTCATTACCCTAAAGATCAGCAGTGCCTCCTGAATTTTGGCAAGAGACATTATATAGCACGGAACCTCTCATCTTGCAATACCAAGAAAAGCAAGTTTTTTAAGGCTTGAGGGAAGAGCAACCAAGGCAGAAACAGACTCCTATTATCAGAGCTCATTTCAATGCAACTTCAGGCAAAGGAAGCCTTGAAAGAGGTTATTTACAGAGAGTGGAAGAAGGAATAACTTTTCCAGGCAAGTGGGACAAGGCTGTTTTTCTACAAGAAAGAGATGTTTATCTAAGCAATGCATCAGTAATTAGGAGAGGTGAGCTTCTGGAGTTATTAAGCCTTGCTTAGAAATCTCACTCATTAATTTTGGCTTTACATTTTAAAAAAATCTTCTAGGACTTTAGCCCAAATTTAGGAGCTGAATAAGGGCAGAGGAGCTTGCTCACAACAAAAGAGCAATATGGCTTGCTGCTTCTAAGCCTAAGGAGGCCAAGTGCAGCCATCAGGGAGTTCCTTTCATTAAAACAGGCACTGGGACTTTCCCTGCAGGCTGCATGGGTCAGTGTCATAAGTAGTATTACTGGTATTACAGTGGGTCACAGATAAAGAGATTAAGAACAAAATACCTAGAAATGAGATGCTTACTATGTGCCAGCATTGGTGGATCTCCACCCAGGTTGATGAGTCCCATAGTAAATCAGCAGTGCTGTCCTTAGGCTTGGGGCAATGCAAGGGTCAGTCACACCCCCCCACACACACTTGTTATGCCTGCAAAGGACTATGTCTTTTCTCCACCTGTGGGCTGGATCTGGCATGACACTGCAAGGTAAGAAAGTGCTTTCTCCAGTCAGCTGCCTTACACTGGACTCTCTCTTCCTTTATAAAAATCTGATGCAAGGAGTATTTTTGCTTGTCTCCTCTAACACATAAGGCCTCAGAAAGATTAGGAGGTTAAGAGGCACAATATTGTTCCTCAGCTGAAACCATGCAGGATTTCTCCAAGTCAAATATGGCCAGGTCTCTGTGTAGAAGACAGAAAGTGTGGGCCCAAGGAATGGTGGGGTGGCCCTGAAATAATGATCTCTGCTAATCTGGCTTTACCTGCTTTCATACAAGAGATGTTAGAACCTGACGTAGAGCAATATTTAGCTCCCATCTTACACTTACTTCTCTTCAAGAAAACATGGGTTCAGAATGATGTCCAGGTGTAGAAATGTAAATTACTTGTTGGTAGAACTGCCTTGTTAAGGTTTAAAGCTTAACATGCTTCAGTAATCTCAGAGCTAGTGGGAGGTTGACAAAGCTTGGGGAGAAGGATGTACTGCTGACAGCGGACAAAAACAAAGCAGAATTTATGTGCCACAAGGACTTTTGGCACAAGTCCTAAGATAAGGAAGAAACTAATAAAGCAAACACAGCAACTGTGCTGAGACCAGCTCCAACTGGGTAAAAAGTAATTCTGGCAGAGGGAGACTGCGACCACTGACTCACAGCCCACCGACTAAAGAAACCCACCAACTCAAAAGAAAGGAAAATCTGCACATGTGGACTAATTATTATGACAAGAGAGATAATAATTTAACCAGTAGAAGGTTATGTGTGATAATACATAAGTTTCTGTGATAATACAAATTAAAGAGAACTGTGTAACTTGTAGCCAATGAACTATGATTTCTTTTTTTGCTAAAATGTACAAATGGAGTAAAATTTCATGACTGGGGAGCCAGCTTTTTGTGTGTCAGCACCTAGCTCATACTTTGTACAAACTAGAATAAAGAAACAGAAATACCTTGCCTCAGTGTGTAAATCGGTGCTGCATTCAAGACAAGAAGAATAAAAGTGCAACTTTGGCTAAATCCTAGAGAAAATCTCACTCTCCACTTCCAGAAGTGAGCTTGTCATACCCATAAAGGAGAAGCAAATAAGAGAAGCCTGTAGAGAGTTTTAACTAAGTGGAGAGGATCTGGGTGATGTATCAACATCCTTTAAGGTCTTAATTTTATTAGGGAAAATGTTAATAGAGCTAGTTAGTACCTGTGAAGTAAAAAGTCAACCCAGCTAGGTCTTCCTCATCTAAGCCTCCATCTCACGTTGAATCTTTTCAGTGCTCTTTGTAGCAAAGACCTCCCCGTTCTCAGCTGCATCACGCTTTAAATATGTACAGTGTGAGAAGCTACCTTATGTCACCCCATCTGTGAAGACATGCAAGCAGAGCATTCATTTTTTTCCCAATTAACTAAAAATGGATTTACTAAAAGGAATATGTCACTCTCAACTTTTAAAAATATCAATTGCAAAGCCCAAGTAGATATTCTGAGAGGTACAACGGCAATTAGAGTGGTCAAGTAATAAGCATAAACAATTAATACAGTTTTTAAATATTGTAATATTTTTGGCCTGTTGACAGGGAAGAGCTTTTTTAATATATATCATTCAGAAGTTTTGAATAAAACCATTTGTACAAAAACAAATGGAGGATTTCAGTGTGTGTGTTGTCTTTAACGTGTCCTTCTTCTAGAATCACTAATCTTTTACAGATTTCCCAGGAAATAAAAAAGAAAGGAAAAATCCATTAATGAAGTGTGTAAGAAACAGGCCTTTTGAAAAAAGAACAGAGAACATATATGAATGTTTTCTTTTGAGCTTAATTCAAATGGACATAGTGGCCTGCTACCAGGTTTGTTGTACAGCTACTTGAAAGAGCAGAGAACATTTTGATACAGCAGAATTTATCTCGTCCAAGATTTGATATAAGCACTTACACAAAGTGTCATGATGACAAATTTCAGACTTAAGTGTTTAAAAAGAACCCAAGCACTAAGAAGCAGTTCCCTAATTCACTTCTACATAGCCATAAGCGCCTGCTCTGCCCTTTTTCTCCCAACTGTGCAGCTCTGGAAGACAGTCTCTCAGCCAGGCTGAGATGGCTGATGGACCCTATGCTGGTGTGGTCAGAGGATGTGTCAAACCTCAGCACATATTTGGGTGTGGAGTGGATAAATCCAGATGGAACAACACAGATCTGCTTCTCAAGAAAGATGAAGAGCTATGTTGTTCTCCTGCTGCCTTCTCCAGTAAAGCAAAAACATGGAACCAATTTTCTCTGTGCTCATTCACTGCCTAGTAGGGCACCTGCATATGACTCTGGTTCAACCATATCCCCAGGCCCTAGGTACAAAGAACACTAACGTGACTCTTAGCCCTGTTAAACACAAAGATGACATTGGTTCTTTCAGGCATTCTAATCAGTTCTACACAGTAAATATTTATACATAATACAGATTTTTTTAATGAGATGAGGAATGCAAACTGGCTAGGAAAAACAGGGAAGAAAATACCAAGTTTGCTAAGTTGTTATCAAGATTTTCATATGGAACAGCTGAGAGAATGGAAACCAGAGGATATTTACATGTTCTGGCCTACTGGGAACATACCAAGAGGCTGCATTACATTCAGGAATGTTGCCTTGTGTGCATAGCAGGAAACCACTTGTTGCTTGCTCACACAGCAGCAGATTGAGAGAGAGGAAGGGAAGCACTCAGTATGAGAGATTTGTGAAAACCTAACAGCGGAAAGCCCACATCTAACACACTAAACAAGCTTTTGCACACCTTTCTCAAGCCTACAAACAGCACAGCACTATGTAATGGAAACCCTACTGCTACTGAAAGAAAATGCACCATGTGTTATACTCTCCTGTACTTTTGAAAACTGCCTTTCTGCGAAAGGAATTCAAGCTGGAAGATTTACGGAGAAATAGAAGGAAATGTCTTTGTTTTAACATTCATGCAATAGGAAACTGGAAGATGTGATTTGCAAATGGGAACATAGCCCTAGCTAAGGAACAGGTATTGTGCTTTCTCCTTTTCCAAACCTCTGAGTTACTTTGTGTTTAAGCAAACATCACAAAGGAAGTTTAAGGTGCTTTTGAAAGCATTAAACCTTTTGGTACAGATGGTTACCTTTTTTCCATTACCACCATCTCACATGGAGTATAACCCCTAGCCAGACCTTGCCCACATTCACAAGACACATACAGATGAGATTAAAAGTGTTTCCTGTTCCATGGGAAAATGAGAATGGATGAATATGTTTCATGCAGGGAGTACAACATGCACAAATCACCTTCTTACATTTTGTCTCCATGGAGCTTTGGCTTCCAATAGAAAGAAAACTTTTTAATAAACCTCTTGTACTTGGGCAGCTCTGTCAGTCACAGTTACACAAACTGAACATTGCACGTGATTCATGAATTCAGTACCAAACTAAAAACGTCCCACCAAAAACAGAATACTATTCAGTATGGGTTCTTCCACAAGATCACCACTGTCATTCCCAGATGTTCAGTACCATCTGTGAGCTGTCTATGAAGCACAGCTTCCGTTCACCATTCTGTGTATTGGTAGACAGACTTTCGAGTGGCAGACAGGAGTTGGAGCTACAATCCTCTCTCTTCACCACTGTCTCTGCCACATCCACATAGAAAGACAGAGATACCCATGGACTTCTAGAAGAATATGAATGAGAAAATACCAGGAAGAATAGTAAACCCAAATTCCAGGCAAAATTGCAGAGCTGAAAGAACAGTGTTCTCAACAAATTTTATCTTTCTCACTTCCTTGACTGCAGTTTTCTCAAATTTACTTGCTATGTGAAATCATTTGCTGACTTGTTTCAGGGAATCATTTCAGGCCTTCATTGAATTCCAGCACATTTTTGTACATTTTAACTCTGCACTGTTTTGAACTGTTATGCTCAGTTATGAAAATCATGTTCACTTTTGTATTCCCTGACTACACAAAAATAAATATAAACCCAAAGATTCTTCTTGGCTATTCAGGTTAGCAAGAACAAAACCTGCTTTTTATCACTACTCACTTCAAATCCTGGCTTGTGTGAACTTTACTGATGAGAAAGCAGACACAGAAAATGTTCAAACAATAAAAATAAAATCTTTTAGAAATGTGAAGAAATATTCCACTACAACATGGTTATGAAGAGCATTACTTCAACCATACAATGAGATAAACAATGGAGAAGTTTAAATATTTTGGAATTTGCCATCTCATTCTTTGCCTTCAGCTGAAACACAATTTGTTCATAAGTGAAAAAAAGCCCTCCATGTTAAACCAATTTTAAACTGGCAGAAACTGCATCAGTAATCACACTTCATGTCATTCTGTGATTATGTGATTCTGGTGTAGAAACTCTGACACTTATTTCATGCCATATTGCAAAAAATCTATAACAAATGTAACCACTTGCAAAATAACATATATACACAATGTAGATGCTTCTTTCTTTCCACAATACTCTGTTAGTATGTTTGTTAGAGCAACTTTTTCTATCTTATTTTAATTTAAACAATCTTTCTTCCTGAATTTGTCTTTAACAAAATGAAAATTTGTTTATTGTGAGAAAAAGTATGAAAGCTCCATAGGCATGAATTCATAATTGCTCTTACCACATTTAATTCCATGCAGAGACCCTCAAAATCAATTATTTGGTGTAGAGGAAGGAATGTGCTGCCCCAATTAAGAGGAATCATAAAAGATGCCTTGTAAATTTAGGTAGTCTTCCATGAAGCATCCTTTGCTAGGATTTGTCTCCCAAGCTAAAACTCTAGATTGCATTGATACCAGAAGAAATTTTATCTTTATATTATCTTAGTCAATATTTCACCCTGAGAAGATACAGTCTCAGCCATCACAAAATCCCATCCCTTGGTAACTGTGTGGTTGGAAGAAATATGCAGTTGGGCCCAGAGCTGTAATGGGGTGACAGTTCCTGGTGCTGTGCACCACTGGCATCTCTGGTATCACCCAAAAGAATGCCACAGAAGAGGGCCATGCGACTTTCTTATGGAGGAGAACTGCCGATGAAGGATTTGTATCTGCACAAGTCGAAGTTCAGTCCTGCAAAGGAGGCTCAGTGTGATCAGTTTGAATAGTCTGAAGTTTGATCCTGGGGTGTGGGTGGTTTTACTGAGTGATTTGCCCCAGGGCAGCCTGTGAGGAAGAAGGTCCCAGGTCTCCTCAAGCACTAAGGATACTTTTTATTGTATTCAGGTGCAGAGACATAGATACCACATTTCAGGCACCGATGCCTGGTAATTTAAACGAGCAATTCTCAGCTGTTGCCCCTAGTTACAGCTAGGGTAGAGTTAATTTCTTCTCAGTAGCTATTACAGGGCTGTGTTTTGGATTTGGAATAAGAATGGTGTTTATAACACACGGATGTTTTGGTGTTTTGCCAAGTCGTGTTTATTCTAAGTCGAGGACTTTTTTTTTTTTCTTTTTTTTTTTTCTTTTCTGGTGGAAGATAAACCAGATTACTTCTTTTCCACATAGCATACAAGACATGAGAGTAGATGGGACCTTTCCTAATGAAGACACATCTGCTTCACCACTGATTGAATAGCCTAACAAGATTAGTGCTGGAGCCTTTTCTTTCCTTAAAAGTTAGTTCACCCAGACTGATTGAAGTATAGACCAGCTTTCCAGCTCTGTGATGTATTGCAGATGTCTCAGTGTTCCCTATGGACAAAACACAGACACAAGTCTGTGTAGCGTTACTGTGATTCAGTGTCATCCATGCAATAATGTTCTAAGAGAACATCTACAGCTACAAATAGATGTACACTCCTATACATCTATATCTCTCAGGTGAAACCAAGCACGAACAATTTTTAAACCATAAAGAAATTATTTTAGGCAATTACATTATAGCTTTCATCCAGTATAAATATTTTGTAAAAAATAAAAATATTAAAGCAATTAATGTGTGTGTTATAGCTGCCAGAGTCTTAACAAAAAAAGTATTTCTAAGTTGTCTGAATAATTGTATAATATCTGTTTCTATTTTCTGGACCATCTACACAGCCACATGATCTTTTTGTTAAAAAAAGGATTTGTAGGAACTTGAGCTTTGCTGAAGACAAAAATAAGCAATTTGCCATTGCTGCTCTAAAGCTGTTAAGAACTTTACAATCTGAAATGCTTTGTAAAGCCAGAAAGTACCTTATCTTCTTTCATGANATTCCAATGTCTCATCACCCGTTCTGCCGAGAATTTCTTCCTGATGTCCAATCTGAACCTTTCCCGGTGCAGCTTGACACTATGACCTCTTATCCTGTTGCTGTCCTCGGCCTGCGAGAAGACGCCAACCCCCACCTGGCTACAGCCTCCTTTCAGACAGTTGTAGAGAGAGATGAGGTCACCCCTGAGCCTCTTTTTCTCCAGGCTAAACACCCTCAGTTCCCTCATCTCCTCCTCATAAGAGCTGTGCTCCAGCCCTTTCACCACCTCTGTTGCCCTTCTCTGGGTCAGAAGTGGTCCTGCAGTGTCCCAGTATCTGCTTGAGCAGCAGAAAGCTTCGGGGCCTCTCTTTTCCCACAGAAATTCAGTGTGGAGTGGGTCACTACTACAGGCTCCCCACTCAGTGAGGATCCTGCAGGGGTTTATAAGAGGCTCAGGGAGCTGTGACTCGTGGCAGCCAATACTAGATGTGTCATGCTGCAAAGCACCTTTGGTCTTCGCGTTCTGTATTCAACGACCTGAAAGTGCAGCCAGTTGTGGAGTCAGGCTCTTCTCCCAGGTAATACGTGACAGAATAAGAGGATGTGGCCTTAAGTTGTCTAAACCAGGAGAGGTTTAGATTGGATATTAGGAAAAATTTATTCACTGAAAGGGTTGTAAAGTATTGAAACAGGCTGCCCAGGGGAGTGGTGGAGTCACCATCCCTGGAAGTGTTCGATAAATGGGTAGATATGTCACTTGAGGATATGGTTTAGTGGTGGCCATGGCACATCTGGGTTCACGGTGGATAGGATGATCTTAAAGTAATTTCTAAACCTAAACAATTCTGTTCTGTGGCGTGAGCTGCATGCTGCACATGCCTGCAGATTCTTGTGAAATAAGACATGTCCAAAGTCCATCCTGCAGCTACCTCTGTGCAAATATGGGCTAAGGCCAAAGATGTGTTTTGGCCTTAATTTTTCATGGTTTATTTGAGAGGTGAGTAGCATGTTCTAGGTTATTGAGGCAGTTGCAAAAGTACGCTCAGTCTGGGACTCCCAAAGGGTTTTATCTAATAAGAATAGAAAAACTGTTGTTGATCAACCCTTGGGAAGCAGCCAATAGAGGGCCAGGATCTTGAGCAATTTTGTGTTGGAATGAATCACTCTTTCCCAAGTGTTGGTATCTTTTTCTTTCTTTACCAATAATACGCAACTTGCTAATAGCGGTATAAGATTGTAAGTAGAAAACATGATGTAGTAGTGTGAGTTGGTTTGGTAAGCGCAACACAGGCAGATGTTGGTGTTGCTTCCTCTCTGGTGGCATCTCAGCAGCCTTGCTTTTGAATAATCTGTTTAGCAAATTGCATCTTGCTGCTGACTTCCTGAGGAAGGGCTTGAGAAAAGGAAAATCCTGCTTTGTTATGAGCTAATAATTAAACACTTGAGTGCATCAAATAAACGACACATCACAGTCTGTTGCATTGCCAGAAGGAGTGGCAGCAAATCATGCACATGGGAACTACTTCCCAAGAAAAGTGTCAAAAGGTACTATTTTTGTAGTGGACATCATGAAGTAGGTATCTCTCTCCTAGCCTGCAGTAAGAGATCCTTCTATAGTATTCCATTAATTTTAAAAAATGAGACAGAATACAACTTACTGGCTTAAGAATTATTTTTACTAATTTTTCTTACTATTTTCTTTCAGGTACGCCTTGCTACAGGGCCCAGACAAAATAATGGCATTTTCTACGAAATTCGCACCTATGATATTAAGCCAGCGAAGATGAAGGAGTTTTTGGAAATAGTCAACAAGTACCTTCACTTTCGCACAGCTCATTCAGAGCTGGTGGGATTCTGGTACACGGAGCTGGGAGCAATGAACAAGGTGCTTCACATTTGGAAGTACGGTACGGTCAGCATCCCTTTGCACTGCTCTGCTCTCTGTGTGTTCCCTGTCTCCTAGGCAAGAAGGTGAGGGGAATGCTTACCTGGCTTTTATCTGTTGCTCTTCTTGTAAGGAGGTGCCCCCAAAACATTGCTCCTGTACTGATTAGTGACAAGAACAGTTCAGAGCTTGTCAGGACAACTTTGACGTGTTGGGATGAGAAAGTTACAAATGTTCTTGAACAGCAGTCTCTGCTCAAAACAAGTATAATAGAGGAATTGTGGCAGAGTGTTTCGTTCATGGTAAATATTTTTAATTTAGCGTCAGTTCCACAAATGTCTTGAAACTTTCAAAACGAATGGAAAAAAGGAAATATGCACACATATGCAGTCTGTGTGTGCTTATATGAATGTATAATTGTTGTATTTTAGCTCAGGGTACCAGTCACTCCCATAAAAAAATGAGCATGCAGTTTGCATGCTTAAACTTCTTCTGCAGTGGGCCTGTACTGAGGTAGGAAGCCACTCTGCCAGGTCTAACTTCTCAAGCGTGCAGAGTGTTTTTCTTGCAACTTTAGCCTTGCTAGCAATAGGATTTTTGCAGTATGATCAACTTTTTATGTTGTTGGAGTTGGTGCTGACATGGAAGGTGCAGGTGAGACAAAACCAGCTACTGTTACTCTAAAAACTAGGCGTACTGGCTGTGCCTTTTGAGGAGCCCAAGGGAAGTGATACGGCGTACAGAAGGGTGGGAAGGCACACTGGTATAATTCCCCTTGAACACCTGCTGCAGTCCAGATATATCTGCATGTTGAGACAGTGTGCTCCTTGGAGTCCAATGTGGTCACAGTACCTGTTTAGATTAAAGGATCATCCCTTTTATTCTGGAGGGGTGAAGCATGGAATCATAGACTCAGAGAATGGTTTGGTTCCTCTCAACCATGTTGTTCAGGGCCCCATCCAGCCTGGCCTCTAACAATTCCAGGGATTGGGCATCCATAGCTTGTCTCAGCAATCTGCTCAAGTGCCTCAGTATTCTCACAGTGAAGAATTTCTTCATTATATCGAATCTAAATTTTGCTCCATCCCAGAAGGTATTTAAGGCCAGGCTGGATGGAGCTCTGAGCAACCTGGTCTAGTGGAAGGTATCCCTGCACATGGCCAGGGGGTTGAAACTAGGTGATGTTTAGAGGTCCCTTCCAATCCAAACCATCCTGTGATTCTAAATCTACCCTCTGTCAGTTTAAAGCCATTCGCTCTTATCCTATCACTACATGCCCTGGTAAAAAGTCCCTCTCCAGCTCTCTTATAGGCTCCCTTCAGTTGCTGGAATGCTGCTGTAAGGTCTCCCAGGAGCCTTCTCTTCTTTAGGCTGAATAGCCCAAATTCTTTCAGCCTGTCTTCACAGGAGAGGTGCTCGAGCACTTGGATGATCTTTGTGGACTCCTCTGATGTCAGTCACTCTTCCCTCATCCACCAAAGCTGTAACCCCATCACAGAAGGCCACCAAATTGGTCAGGCACAATTTGTCCTTAGTGAAGCCATGTTGGCTGTCACCAATCACCTCACGGTCTTCTGTGAGCCTTGGCATAGTTTGCATAAGGATCTGCTCCTTGATCTTGCCAGGCCCAGAGGTGAGACTGACCAAGCTGTAGTTCTGCAGTTCTTCCTTATGTCCCTTTTTAAAAATGGGCTGCCATAATTTATCAAATACGATGAATTGTGGCTTAGCCACTTCCTCTGCCAGTTTCCTCGGGACCCGTGACTGTATCTCATCAAGTCCCATGGGCTTGTGCACCTTCATGTTCCTTAGATGGTCTCAAACCTGAACTTTTCCTACAGAAGGTGGTTCATTCTCCCAGTCCCTGCCTTTGCCTTCTGTGACTTGGGTGGTCTGGCTGGAGCACTTGCCAGTGCAGACCAAGGCAAAAAAGGACACTGAGTACCTCAACATTTTTCATGACCATGTCTTCCTTTTCCTTCAAGAGAGAACCTTTCATCTGTCAATATTTTGAGTTCACTTGCATTTATAAATTGTCCTGCTTCTCAGAACATTTTAGTCTTGACTATTGTTACTATCTCTAAAAAAAAAAATTAAATTAAAAAAAAATTTAAATTAAAAAAAAAAAACTATGGGAAACCTTTAAAATGCAAAACAAAGGGAAAAGCTATACCTTTTGTTTCCTAACAGTGTTTTACATTCCAGTTGTGGCGGTTCATCGCCCTCCACCCTGAGACCACACTATGATCTGAGAAATGAACAAACGTTACAACATCGTTCCTCAATTCATCAGGCCCCTGCTTACATAATTGCTATGTTTATCTCTTAGTCCCAAGATACTGATATTTTTCAAGGTTCTTCCCATTCTCAGATGCTGGATTTTTCTTTTGTAATATTGGGAGCTGTCTGCATAAATATATTGCTTAAGATGCCACTGCAGCATAAGCAGTTGAAATTCACACTCTTAATTAAGTGGATTTGTTTTCCATTAAGAAAAAAAAAATTGATGAAAAGTTTAGCTTTTGGGCATTTAACATCTTTTTATGTAACTGAACACACAAACATTACTTCTACACTGCCACTTTCTATAAGCCAAACCACATTTGTTAATCTTTTTCTTGGTAGGCTGTTACTTCTCCTGATGTTTTTTTTTTTCCACTTCACTTCTGTACCCACTGTGCTTTGTCCAGATCTTATCCTTGGTAACTGTTGCCACATCCAGTGGTCCCTGCAATTGCCACATGTAAATTTTTTAACAGTAAAATTCCTTAACTTATTTTAACTCTTTTGTAAACATTCTTGGAAAGTTTCATTTGGCTTGAATCCCTTTTAATCTGAGAGCTAAAACAGATTTTAAAGGAGTTTTGCAGAATTTAAAGGAAATTTACATCTGCTTCGAGCTACTATGATGTCTAAAAATACTAGTTTCAAAATTAGATAAGTGCAATTTGCCTTCTTGTAATTACACATTTTGATTTTCTGACATTATATGCATTTTTCATGGGTTTTTTTCCTTTCTTACAGATAATTTTGCCCACAGAACAGCAGTCCGGCATGCAATAGCCAATGACAAAGACTGGCAGGGAAAATTGATGTCTGCGATTTTACCCTTGCTAGAGAAGCAACACAATGAGGTTGCTTATCTGGTGCCCTGGTGTCAGCTTGGGAAGCCTCCAAAAGAAGGGGGTGAGCTTATCTTTCCTTTTGCTGATTAAAGTTACCAACACTAACAAAAAATGGCTTAAAGTTTGAACCAGGTATTGCATAGTTTTACGACCCTTTATGTAACAAATGCGTGTACATGCACCCATGTGGAAAAGGTGACATAACACAGATGAGGGACAGAGTTTTTAAGAAGGATTTTACCCTAACCTACATCAATAAATGACTAGAGTCCTGATCATTAAGGTTGTTAATGATCAGGATTGTGACTTGCTAAGTGAACATGCAAAATGGCAATGCCATAGTAGTGGTCAGAGCAGTCATCCTAGACTTCCTTTGTCTGTCCATCAGTGAGAGGGCATTTCCTGGATAATAGTTGTTCTCTTTCACAGAGATTTTCCTCTTTTCAGTTTGCTCTGATGTTACTGCTTCTTTCACATAAAGTTTAAAAGATTCCCTACTTTTTTAAAGATACATGAAAGTCAAACATACTTTGTAACAACCATAGTTTAGGTGAAGAAGTCATGTCCCCATGTATTTTAATTCTCTCTGTAGCAAATGGGATGCTAATAATATTGAGTCTTTCCTAATTTACGAACATTGGTAGACCTTGTTGCATGAAGTGACAGAGAACAGACTTTGCTTCAGCCCTCAGCACATGTATAGATACGTAATCTTTGTGCTTTATTTCCCCAGGATTAGGAGTTTTATGCTGCTACTGTTGAATTTGAAAGCAGTCCAGTTTTCTCTAAAATCTGGAGAGACAACTTTTCAAACGCTGTTGTAGTTTATCTCCAGCCCATTGCCGGAGAATGACACCAGACACTGCCATGTAGCAAGTGTCTGGCTTTCTATTACCATGTCAGCAATTGTGATCTGAAGTAACTACCTGAATGGAAAGAAGACAAATAACTTTTAGCAGGACTGGAGTTTTTTGGCAAATTATGCCATTTGTCTACAAATAAGGGAGATTACTTGGCACAGCAGAGGTGCTAAACTAGTCCTGCTGTGTTGGTTTTGCTGTCAGATCTTACTGTGACCAACTGTCAGGAGTCAAAGGGGTTTGTAATGTCATAAACCACTTCAATGTCAGGAAACATCACCAGTCTTAGAAAAGACACTTGGCATTGCTCAAGCAGCCACCCAAATCCCTCAAACAAGTATGAGCACTTGTGATATCTGCAAAGAAGTCCGAATCTCCCAAAGGTTCCATGCAACATTGAAAATTGCTAAGTTGAGCTTTGTGTGAAGCTTTCTGTTCTTCGGGGCCCTGGTACTTACACTTGAACTAACTGCAGTTAGTGAGCCTGTGCTCTTGTGAGCCTCTGGAAGCTGTGAGTTCTGGTGCATTTTGGGAGGAAGGGGCATTTTCCTGCTGTCCTCAAATCGCAGGGAAATGTCATACTGGTTTCACAGCAAATACATTGTGGCCATTACACACTGTTCAAGATCTGGTGTATTAATGTGTATTTCCTTCCTTGGAGTAGTGTATGCCTTTTCTTCTAGGGGTATATGAATGGGTTACTTTCCAGATGAAGCCTGGTGGGCCAGCATTGTGGGGTGAAGCATTTCGAGCTGCAATCAATGCTCACATTAACACAGGATATACCACGCTGATCGGTGTTTTCCACACAGAATATGGATTACTTAACACAGGTACTCATCAGTTTCTGGTACAGACTTTGGCATGGGAAGGGGCAGAGGCAGAGGGGCAAGCCCCCGTCCTGGATCAGGATTGGCCAGCTGTGGGTCACCAAAGTCCTGTAAACAGTCCTTGAACCCAGCTTTGTGTATTGGATAATAGGTTTAATCCAGTTGCCACAATCTTAAACGAATCCCACATCAGATGTTAAAGTCAAACCATGTAATGGCTTAGTAAAAGATCCCACCACTGGCATGCCTAGGGAATTGTTTCTGATAACTGCAAGGCATGTAACGGATGAAGGCAAATTGCTAGAACTTACAGGACATGTTGTATTGCAGCATAATAGTGTTCAGCTGACGTTATTTGTACTTTCTCAGTCCATGTGTTATGGTGGAACGAGAGCCTAGATCACCGGGCAGCAGGAAGACACAGTGCCCATGAAGATGCCAGAGTCGTAGCAGCTGGTAAGACATGATGGATCCAGAGAACTCACTTGTGTTACCTGTATGCATGCTGAGAAAAGTATTACTTTTCATTGGGATTCTGTCTTAATTAAACATGCATTTAATTTTAGTGCGTGACAGTGTCAGATTCTTGGAGTCCCAGCAAAATGTGCTTCTGCTTCCTCTGCAATGCTCACCACTGAAGTAACCTTCTTCAAAAGGATGTAACTGATGGCAGAAGAGACAAGATGGAAGTGCTTTCAGCAAGTGACATGGATCCCCATACCCTCATGAGCTAAGCTGTTCTTCAGTTGACAAAAAATGGATGCAAAATGCTGATCCACTAGCAGTGTAAATCAGCACTCTGGTACCAATTGTTAAACAGAAGTTTATGGTGATGTTCCTATATCTCCAGGAAAAAGAACTTGAGCCATATCATGCCACAAACCATGCTTCACCAATCTTTTATTTTAATCCCTAAGTTCTTCATAATTTTTTGCATACCTAGATCACTTATCAAGCTGAGTAAGTGCTCTTGTTGAGCATTCCAGCCAAGGATGGTATCATTTTTATAACATACTTTGATGCCTCTTATAATTATCACATCTTAGTTATTCCACACAGTTTAAGAAAGAAAGCTCCCACAGATCTCCTACCCAATTATGTTTTAATCAGACTTCTCACTGGGATGCTTTATATTAATTCTGAGCAATGTAAAACATCGGTGTTGCTGGAATTGCACTTAAGTGCAACAGTGGGGCTGATAAGGTAGTATGTCCTAATGAGCTCTGCCATGAGGCTTTTTACTTAATAACTTGTTGTGGTTCACTTCAGCCTTTTCCTTTTTTTGTTCATTAAACACTGCCTCAAAACTGTGAGTTACCCACACAAGCTTTGCCTTGGGTATTTTAATATTTGTTGAAAGTGCTAAAGCTGATTAGCTCTTCTTGCTCAATTGTGTCATCTGACTCAGCTGATTTACATGTGCTGGCATTCTTTGAAATACTTTTTGTCAGATTGTTAAAAGCTAAATAAATGAGCATAAATCATTGATTTTTAGTGTTTATGGCTTAAGCTCTTACTCTTTTTAAACTATGAAATGATAAATCCCATTCTCCAAGTACAGTATTCATTTTGCAGTTTTTGTCTTTTGGTCAACAAGATGCTTTAGAACCAGTAAGCTAGAGTGAATAGCAGTAGGGCAGAGGGCACATGGGCTGAGAAGTCAAACTTCTATTTTGTGTACAGCGGTACAGAGCACCCTCTTCTGCAATTTATAGGTATTGACTGTAAATTGCAGAGCACTTGGGAGGCTTTTCTACGTGTTAATCATGGACCTGCAATGAGCAGTTTTTGCAGTTTGCCTAATGATTATTGCTTCTTTGAAGTACATTAAGATCTCACAGGAAGCACTAAAACCAGCTCTAGGCCCTTATGTTTGTGTCCAAGGATGTGGCTGCTGTAGCTAAGGGAGTATAACAGGTCCCAGCTGCTATATCCATGTCTTTGTACACTGCTCCCTCCAACAAAGCCATGTTTAGCATTCTCAGGGTGGAAGAAACACTACTTCAGAGACCCCTGTCTTACATTTTACAAATTAGCTTTTTAAGGTACAAACAGTGCTGATAAACCTGCACATCATTCAGAACATTGCCTTACAACAGTTCTTTCAAAGGAAGACTTTTTTCAGTAATAAAAACATGAGCTGAAAAATGGGGAGAGAGAGTTAAAAAGATTTTTTTCATCACTTTGAATGCAAGAATTGTTTTACTGGGGTTTTTTGTTTGGTTGTTTGTTTTTCTTTTTTTAAATTAAAACTATTTTCCTTAACACCAGCACTGAGAGTAAAGAACATTCAAGATGTTAAAGGTGTGCTTTATCCTGAGGTGCCAGCTGGACACTAGATTAAAACAGAAAACCCAGGATATTAAGAGGGTTGGGCAATCATCAGCCACATGAAGTTCAACAAGGGAAAGTGCCAGATTCTGCACCTGGGGTAGGGCAACCCTGGGTGTACAGGCAGGCTGGGGAACCAGATGTTGGAAAGCAGCAGGAAAGGGCCCTGGGGGTCCTTGTTAAGGGCAAGTGGAACATGAGTCAGCAGTGTCCTGGCAGCCCAGAGGGCCAACTGCGTCCTGGAATGCATCAGGCACAGCATGGCCAGCTGGGCAAGGGAGGGGATTGTCCTGCTCTGCTCTGCACTGGGGCGGCCTCACCTCGAGTGCTGGGGCAATTTTGGGTGCCACAATGTAAAAAAGATATTAAGCCATTAGAGAGGGTCAACAAAGATGGTAAAGGACCCTGAGAGAAAGCCAGATGAGGAGCATCTGAGGTCCCTTGGTTTGGTCAGCCTGGAGGAGACTGAGGGGAGACCNCACCTGGGGTAGGGCAACCCTGGGTGTACAGGCAGGCTGGGGAACCAGATGTTGGAAAGCAGCAGGAAAGGGCCCTGGGGGTCCTTGTTAAGGGCAAGTGGAACATGAGTCAGCAGTGTCCTGGCAGCCCAGAGGGCCAACTGCGTCCTGGAATGCATCAGGCACAGCATGGCCAGCTGGGCAAGGGAGGGGATTGTCCTGCTCTGCTCTGCACTGGGGCGGCCTCACCTCGAGTGCTGGGGCAATTTTGGGTGCCACAATGTAAAAAAGATATTAAGCCATTAGAGAGGGTCAACAAAGATGGTAAAGGACCCTGAGAGAAAGCCAGATGAGGAGCATCTGAGGTCCCTTGGTTTGGTCAGCCTGGAGGAGACTGAGGGGAGACCCTATAACAGTCTACAACTTCCTCCTGAGGGGAAGAGGAGGGGCAGGCACTGATCTCTTCTCTCTGGCACCCAGTGACAGAACCTGAAGAAATGGCCTAAAGTTGTGTCAGGGGAGGTTTAAGTTGGGTATTAGAAAAAGATTCTTCCCCCACAAGGTGACTGGGCACTTGTAACAGGCTCCCCAGGGAAGTGATCACAGCACCAGCCTGACAGAGTTCCAAGAAGTGTTTGGACAACACACTCAGGCACATGGTGTGTTGTGCAGGGCCAGGAATTGGACCTGATGATCCCTTAGGATCCCTTCCAACTCCACATTTTCTGTGAAATTTTAATTGGCTTCTTATCTCAGGATGAATTTTCCTTATGAGTGTAATCTCAAGAACTAGTTAGATACTGGAACTTGGCTGATAGTGATACTATAGACATTAGCAGATAACATTTTAGTATCAGTTTTTCCTTGAGCAATCACACCGTTACTCTGCGTTCATTTATAAACAGCTGTTCAAAATCAACCGAGTGTATAGGGTGTTTTTAGCAAGGAGGAGCAATCATCAACTCGCATCTCTGTAATAAAAATTCAGAGGCAGGTACTTGAGTTGGGATTTAAACATCCAGAGAAGTTTGTTATGCTTTGCAGTTGGATTTGACAGGTAGCCAATCACTTGCTAGAGACCTTTTTATTTACTAACTTTAGAAGTTTAATGTAGCACTTACCTTTATATCTTGCATCTCCTCATTTACCTGATAGTATATCTACTCTGTACTAATTTTTAGAGCTACTGAAATCTCATGCATCAAAATTCACAACAAAATAAAACCAGGCAAAACAAAAGCTTCTAGCAGCACTCCTCGAAACAACAAATGAAAATATTACACTTGTGAAGACCAGTGGTGCTATAACAGCTTTATTTTTTACTTAATACAAGGCAATTAGAGTGCCTTTTAATACTTCACATAACAGATATTAGCAAATACAAATATATATACTTTTTTTTTGCTTTTAATGAAAATGTCCATTTAAGGATTTAACTTAGAAATTTCAGTTGTGAAATCTCTCTAGATTTTTGCAAAGTTAACAGATATTCCAGTGCAAAAATAGATCCCATTACAGATAGCATAAAGTGCTTGGAACGAAGGACCAACTATAATTCAAAAGGGAAAGATAAGCACAAAAGTGGTTGTTTAACCATGGGGAAAATAGAACAACTCCTTACTGAAATACAAATGTACTACAAAGAGGGATGCAACATGTCAATAGTACTGAAGTTTAAAATAAGTTAACACCTCAGTGCAGTTTCATTATCAAGAGTGGTTCATATAATGTGCATGACTCTTAGAGTGATTTTTCCCCAACACATACTTGAATGAGTAAAAATTAGTGGCTGTCTGAACATATTCCATGACAAATCTTCATGCCACTGTTGCATTATGCTATCTGTTCAATACAAACAATGCAGATCAGAGCTGTGAAGTAGTTTGGTTAACATCCACATTTACTGCAACATTTCGTAACAGATAGCAGACCCTGTAAGCATGACAGTCGTGGGGCAATAGAAATGAAGAATCTTTTTGGTGGGCTAAGGAAAGTTTATTACCATGTAACTGTTGTTTCCTGATACATGAATAATTTAAATGAGCAGTTACCAAGAGCAAACCACAGCCCTTTCAGGACCAAATCTGAATCCTTCTAGAACTCGTTCTAGCTCTACATGCACTGTTGGTGCAGTGCAAAACGTTAGCCCTTCACTTCAGTGATTTAATGCTAATTTGTAATACTGACATTTTGCAGTGGCAAGCCTCCAGTACGTGCTACTTGTTTCAGTGATACTGCAACATACTTGCAGCCTATTCTGGAGTAGTCATGGCTGTAGCTCTGCTGTTTCTGCACCTGGAAGTCTGGTGTATTCATCACCCTGTAACTCATCCTCATAGAGTGACGATGCCATACAGGTAATAACAAAGCATGTTTTAAATGAGGTATACCAATCCCCTTTACACTCCTTTTCTCAATCCCCTTAGCAATGAATTATACAGATAAAAAAAAAAGTATGAAAAAGGCACTTCAGCAGAGCCTGTAGTAAGCTCTCACTTCACCTCAAGGCAGGACACAGAGGGACAAGGAACTTGTTTTAACTGTGTTTTAAAAATGTTGAGTTGGTCAGTGTTACCAAGTATACTTGGAAATATATAATTAATCTTCTTCAGGCTCATGCCAGACTTTTCAGTGTTTGCTGGGCTGCTATGGTCATTCACAGAAGAAAATGGTCCATGATTGATTCATGGAGTAGCATCAAAACTAGTGCAGAACCTGTATGGGTATTTAAGGCAGAGGCATGACACATAGGAACAGCTCAGGAACTGCACTTGTGTTCAAACCACATTACTGAACCAATTTTCCAATGTAAAAGCTACACGGAGGGGCCATAAAAACATACACTCCTATGACCGTTGTAGAACGTGAACAAGAATTGGTTGTTCTTACTATGTAATTTCCCCTCTAATATTAGTCTGGCTTTGTAAAACTTGAAAAATTGACCAAAGAACTGCAGCACTATTATTTTGAACTCTTGTTTTTCAGGGGGATTTTTACTGAAACAGTTGTTTGTCACACTTATAATAAGGGTGTATTCTCCAGTTAGGGATCACCTAATGACTGAAACTACACTGCACAACAGAAGCAGAAACTTACACATTAATGTTATACCAGTTTCCAAACAGGAAAATTTTAGATGAACAACTTGCAATTGTTCGCAGATAGCAGCTGATTGCTAGAATCTGCAACATGGTCAGATCATGAATGCAGCTATCCACCACATGGATAGAAAGAGAGCATAGCATTACAGGCATAATATAAAGAAATATCATAGCTACAAAGATCAACTGAAAGCATTTTCAATCCCTAATTATGCTACCTACCTATTTAAAGTCATAAATAATACTGTTAAAAAAAAAATCTACATCTCCTTTCTAGTTTTATGTGGCAAAGCCAGAAACAGCAAAATGTTTGCGCTAAGCAGTAATTCCAGGTGATGGGTACCTTTCTGGTGCAAAGCAGGGGATAAAGAGCAGATATTACAAATCTGAGTGACAGCTCACAATTTAGAATTTGCTCTTGGCATTAGCAGCTTGTACAACTACTGAGTTTGCTGCTGTGGTCCAAACCCTTTGTCTGCTTCTCACCCACTTCTTCCTACTAGACGTTCATGCAGCTGCGATAGTACCTCAAAGGAGCAGGAAAGTACTTAACTGCACAAACATCTAGTCAGAGTATGTTGTTGATTGTGATGCTGGTGGGACAATCATGCATTTGGAGGGTTCACAGTTCTGTGTATCACCACTTGCTGATGAAGATGTATGGTTATGATGGCCTGTCTCTTGCCATCCTACCTGCACAGTACTGCTTTCTGGCCTCAGATTTGTCCCCACCAACCTACACCAGTCTAGAGAAAGCCAGCTGGTCAGGTAGATTTTCACAGCCTAGGGCTACAACACTGGTGGTGACCTTTCTTGCCACTGACTGTTTTGGTGCATTCATTGCCAGCAATGGATATAGCACCAGCACATTCCCACTCCTGACATAAATGTTCTAAAGACTAAAACATGCATGTCTAAAATATCTGCAAATAACCACTGGCCATGATTCCTCAATGAATTATTTTAGCAACCCTAACAAAAACATACTGTACAGAACAAGATACAGTATGGTTGAAAGCCCACAGCATCTTGTGGGTGCTTTACCACAGCTTCAGAGTTATACTGTAATGAGCTAAGTTCAAGTCTTTCACTTGAGAACAGTACAAGACGACTCCATGAGGCACTGCCCCTGTAAAGGAATTGTTTTCATTGCATTGAATTGCATTGCATTGAATGGTTATCAGTAGAGTGTCCAGTTGCTTTTCCTCTAGCTTCTTTGGGAGTATCCTATCCCAGGAAAAGGAAGTTTGCATCCTGCTCATCATTTCTTTGAAGAAATTGGCTCACACACAACTTTCTTTTACCTTTTCATCTTGCAGGAAGGAGTTTAGGATTGCAATGTCTACCACAGTCTGGTTTTTGTGCAATGACAGGTCCTTGGTATGGTCATCGTCACTTTGGTCCTTAGCAAAATTTACAAAAACCTACAAGAAAAAAGGCCGTGTCACACACCACCATAGTATTTCATTAATTCATGGCATTTTAAGCACAGGGCATCCCAAAATAGTCCTGGGATTCAGTACTGTATTTTGTTTAAATGCCCTTATAAGATAGGTCAATTAAATTGGTGGATTTACTCTTGCCTCTACAAAAGAAGCTTTTGGCATCTAGGCTACTAAAACCTCACCTGGTCAAGTGTGGTCTGAGAAACAGAATAGTCTTCTATGTGGAGCCTCTTTTTGTTCTGGGAGAGAATACTGAATATTTTGGCCAGGGAGGATGGCGAAGAGGGAAGTTGGTACTGCAGCATATTCCGATGTTTTTCCTTCAGGACACTTCCAGGGAAGGCATGCCCAAAGAACTCCTCAACAGGCTTCAGGTCTGGGTTTGCCCCTGCAATTCTCACCACTATTGTGTAACCGTCTCCAAACCTGCAAACAAAAACGTCAGCACAAAAGTGCTTCTGAAATACAAGTGAGGCTAAAAATCCAGCAGCATTTCCCATAGCCGGAATAGCAATGGAAATGCTGCATGTGGAACTAAGGCTAACTGTATCTCCCTAAAAATGCAAACAACTCTGGTGTAAGCGAAAAGAAAACACCTACCTGTTCTTTAGATGCTGGACACTGCCCAGACACCTGAATCGCCCATTGACCATTATCGCCATTCGAGTGCACAGGGCTTCACATTCTTCCATGCTGCAGGCATAAATAACTTCATTAGTACTGCAAACAGCATTGAAGGGCACAGCAGAAAGGCTGAGCTTAGCATCCAGCCCCAGCAGATGTAAAAGCCAGAGTATGACGCAAGTGGGCTGCTACTTACCTGTGAGATGTGAGCACCACTGATCTCCCCTCCTTGATTACACTCAGAGCACAGTTCCACAAGAAACGACGTGCTTTGGGATCCATCCCTGTTGTTGGTTCATCCTGCAAAATGTATACAAAAAACAGATTACGCTGCTACATTCTACTCACAAATACCTCATCTTTGAAATGACCTGTCCATTCCTGATTATGGAAACATTGAAAATAAGCACGTTTGATTCATTTTCTAAAATGAGAAGATAATTTATGCTCCAAATTTTTAATTAGTCTTCATTTGAACCTGTTTTTCTGTTTTGCAAGAATATTGATGAGCAAAGGTTGCAGACTCACCAAGAACACCACGGGTGGCCCTCCAATGAGGGCAATGGCTGTGGAAAGCTTGCGTCTGTTCCCTCCACTGTAATTCCCAGCATATTTTTCTCCATATTTCACAAGGCCCAGTTTCCGAATTGCCCACTCGCCAACCTATGACAAACAGCACACCACCACCTTCAATCAAGCATAGCAACATCTGCACAAAGAGATTTTTCTTACAAGCTTTGGCTTCAAAAGCAGCTTTCAGAAGGGCCATTCATCTGAGGATCTAATGTGGCATGGATACAGGTTTTGAAACACCCTGTGCACCTCTGGATCAGGATATATGTAACCCTGTCCCCAGGAGGCCTTAAAAATCAAATGGCTGCAGCTTATCAGCCAGTGGACATGAGTTCAACATCAGCTGAGCCACATTAACCAATAGTCTAATGCTCTTAGCAGCACCAGCTTCAGCCAGCTTTCCTATTACTGCGGGCTTACAGCAGCGACACAGACACTACTGACCCCGAGCAATCACACCGTGGTGCATCTTAGCCCTTCAGATAGATGGAATCTGGTTTGTTATTCAGTAGTATCCCCTGTGGTGCCAATAGTTAGGCATTGTTGCCCTGCAGACTAAAATGTGTTATGGGGAAGAGATTCAGCTACTACTCGAATCACACCCAGACCTGGGTCCCTTTTTGTATGGGGCTGGTGTGAACATCACGTAGAAGAATTCAGCAGCAATCTTAGAAGGAGCTTGCAGGTTTCACCCATCATGTCCCTCATAGAAGGATTCAAGCTACTCAGACATACCCTAGATATCATCTACCCACAGCACCCAGGTCTTATACAGTAAAAACTGTGTTAATTGCAGGAAACGGAACTGAGAAGGGTGCTGCATGGTACTGGCAGCTGTCATCAATTGCCTAAAGACTGTTATTGTAACCTCATGTCTGAATGCTAAAACAGCAGCACTTTAATGATGCACCATGATCAATTGGAAAGCTGTAAAAAGTCAGCACAAGGCTTCTGCTAAGCTGTCGAGTGTTTGCTTCCGGAAACTTTAAAGAATTAACACTTGACAGCAGGTGAGGTTCTGCATGACCTGCAGCTCCACAGCCCTTAAATTCTTAAAGGAAGAAAGTTGTTCAGTGGAAACGAGCATTCACTATGAGAACACAGGACCCAACTTATCCACCCTTCCATTTAGTACACTTTTCCAGGCAACACTGAAAAATCAGGGCAACTCTTGGGTCGCCCTGAAGAAAAGGGGGGCAGATTTCACCATACAGTATCTTCAACAGCTTCACATCATGGCATTACATGAGTTGCAGGGAGGGTGCATGCAAGAAAGAACTTGCAACTTGGTCACTGGGGTGGGTCCTATGGTGTTTCATTTACCTTGCAGACTTCTTTCTCTGGAACACCTCTCAGCAATGCGAAGAACTCCAAGTGCTCTCGCCCTGTCAGCAGTTCATTAACAGCATCAAACTGTGGGCAGTAGCCCATGTTCTGATGGACTTCCTGGATGTTGGACAAGATACTGTGAAAGAAAAATACCTTTGTTAGGATTTCATGAGCATATACTGCTATTTTAGATGTTAAAACAGTGTGAAACAGTGTTTCGTGAATCACTGAACTAACGAAAATACAGGATCTTAGAAGTCCATCTTGGTCAAGTTACTTTTTATCTCTCTCCCTTTTCCCCTTTTTTAAAAAAAATATGACATTTAAATGTGGAAGAGCTGTTACTCAGAAATGACTCGCAGACTAAATCAACTTTCCTAAGCCACTGATGTACTTTACCAGACTCAAATAAGGGCTGAAACAGATGCCAGCAGTGTAAACAGGAAAGGTGGAAGAGAGTTTTGACATGGAAACAAAACTGTTAAAACTGGAGGAGAAAACAGAGATGCATTGTCTTTCACCTGTTTCCTTTGAGGAAAGCTTCTCCACCCGTCACATCTGTATCACCAGTTAGCATCTTAAAAGTGGATGACTTGCCAGCACCATTTACTCCCAGGAGTCCAAAGCACTGGGGATATAAATGAGCACAGTGTATTTGAGAACGGGATCCAGCTGCATCATTTTCAGCACCAACAAGATGGGAAGAAGCAAACTTGACCCTCAGGACAGCTAGAGGGACTCTTACATCCATTTTCAGAAAAAAAAACCTTCTGGGCTTTTATTTTAAGTATAAACCTTTAGTCTGGGAAGATGAACAAACTGCAGTGTCACCTTGACACACTGTCACCACAGTTTATCTGTGCCAAACCTTGCATACTGGAGTTTGGCCTCTGGTCCCAGACACTAAGAGTTAAGTATCTTCTTCAAAGGCAGAGACACACAGAACCAGAAACTGCTTCAGTTTCTACTTTCCTTTGGTGTAATTTGAACATTTGTCTGGTTTTAATCTTACTCTACCCTGTGCTGTCTTGTGGCTCTTAAATACTGCAGTAATAGCAAAACAGTGCATTTAACAAATAAACTTACCTCTCCAGGGGGGATTCCAACACAGATCCTATCAACTGCTGGCTTTCTCTTCATTCTGTAAATCTGAAACCATAAGAAAAAAGAATGAGAAGGACAATGTCAAAGTTCTAATTAGAGCTGTACATATTCAATACTCCCAACTCGATCCAGTTTTGACCCCGCTAAATTGCTCTGATAAGGCACAGTGAACTGCATAGTTTTGTGTCAATGAGTACTAATTCAGAAGTTCGGTCACCTTGGTTAGCTCCTTGATTTCCAAAATGTCACTCTGTCCTCCTCCACTAATTATCCTCTGCCTCTCTCTGGTTACATCCTCATCTTCATCATTCACAGGAGGCAGCTTGGCATAGACAGGCCTAAAGAAAGCAACATGATAAAGCCTTAGCAGAAGGTGACAGGGCCTTCATAGGTAATATTCTGCCCATTTCACAGGCAACACCAATGAAAACTTCACCTGCCTGTAGCAGTACAGTAGAGAGGACAACCTACCTGGGTTTGATAAAGAACCTGTACTGGATGAGCACTGTGATGAGAAAAAACACAACACCCTCTACTGCCATGGCAAAGAGGTTCCTTCCCACCAGGTCCCATGACAGCGGGGACACAAAACGATTCTCTCCTGCCAAAATGAGATTAAAAGCACAATCACTTTTCCAGAGCAAGGGTAGCAGGCTAGCATTTCTTCCAGCAGAGGTCACCAAGTTGGGCACTGGGACAACTGGTGATCAGCCAGTTGCAAGAGGGAAGGGTTAGACCACACAAGGGGCCAGCTGTGGCTGCATGCACATTTCTTACTGTAGCGAAGCTGGGACTCAGGCTCAGAGAATTCAGTCTGCCAAAGAGCTAGCCCACCTTTCCAAATTGTTAGTGAAGCACAGAAAGACTATGACTCAGGCCTGGCACCTGCATGCCAGAAAAAAAAATCCAGCTTTCCAGAACCTCAGCCACTCCTTACACTAGGCCTAATGATCTCCATACAATTGTCTTTATGCATTTTTATTTAATGCTCTTAACTCAAAACTCTTTGGATCTATCTACTAGTTTCTCTTAGCAACTTAGAGTGGAAGGCTATGAAGACTTGCCATGTTTGATCAGATCTGTGCTGCAAATTGTGTGCTTTCAGTTCCTGAAAGGTTAGAGGAGCTCATCTGGAGCAGACTCAAGATTTCTCTGTTCCTTTCATGCCATTGTCTCTGTGATACACAATTTCACTTACCAAATCTCTCCAGAGCATCAGCCATAGCCTGGTTTTTCACCATGTCAATGAGTCCCCGACCCAGGCAGAAGTGGGGGAAGATGAGGAAAACGGACTTCAGGATGTCATTGATGTCCTTCAGCTTCTGTTAAGAAAAAAAATCAAGTGCCAGTGACCTAGCTGAGCAGAAAACAGCCACCACCTTCCAAGGGTGACCCATGTTGTCACTGATCCCTCCTTCCCTTCCCCAACACTGCAACCCCAAAAAAATTCAAGGATTAGAAATGTTCTCCCAAGAGCCAGGGCCACGGCTCCTCTGGACAGTCAGCATTGTTGTGTTGCTCACGATGCTATTAACACAAGTAAACTTCAACAAAAGCTTCTTCCAAACATTCACAGTCTAAAAGGCAGTGTCTGCAAACAATAATATGCAAAAAGGCTACTGGCTGAGGACACATAGAAGTTGAGCTTGCACAGAGTGGTTATGTCAGTGGCTGTCGGGAGCTCCTACATATCTATCCCATATTGGAAGATTTAATACTTTTCCTTTGTTGTCTTCCAGCTGGCTTAGCCCATGGATTGAACTGATAGCAGCCTGAGTTCCTGTTCTGCCAGGTACTCATCTTTGAGCATGTACTCATTTTTACTAAGCTAGAACAGGCTTTGCAACAAAAGGAACCATCATCAAGGACTGCATCCTTATGCCCACAGGAAGAGGTACAATTAACAAGTAACTCCTATGGTGTCTCCTGAGCCTTCTCCCACAAGGAACACTTCACACCAGCGTGAGTCAAACAGTGCTTGCTAAGACATCTTGCACTGTATACAAGCATGAGAGGAACTTGTACCTTCCCCAAGAGGCATCTGGCGTTGAAAAACTGAAGTGAAGTGTGTAAGCTAGAGAAGTATCTACAATAGGAGGCAAAATTTAGGGCAACTAAATGGCTGGGTGATTAAATGGCCTTAATCAATGGAAAATGTCCTTCATTAAGAACATACAAGAAATTCCATTTGAACGTAAGAAAATTCTATTTTTTTTTTTTTTACCCTGAGAATGACTGAAAAGTGGAAAAGGTTGTCCAGAGAGACTGTGGAGTTTCTCCCTGGAAACGTTAAAATCTGATGGCCCTCAGCAACCTGCTTGTAGCAGTTTGACCTTGGGCCCCCCCTATGAAAAACCAGGCCATGCAAACTCAATACACTGCTGTAGCTGATCCTGCTCAGAGGCTGGACTAGACAATCTCAGGAGCTCCTTCCCCACCTTAACTACTCTGTGAGCTTTTCTAAAGGGGGCTTTCACCAATTTCCACCAGAACCTGTGTTTAAACTGCTGCTGAAGGTAATGGGTACAGGCCAGGGCCTAGCTTTTCTGGAGAACTGGCTGTTAAAGGCAACACAGAATCAACTTGGAACTAGATTGTAGCAGCACAAGACTGCGAGGAGCCTCTGGAAAAACATACATCGTTGGTGAAGAGCTCCAGGACAAAGGTAGCCACACTCCCATTGATGCCAATGAAGAGATTCACACTGGTCAGTACAACATATGCCGTGCTGGGAATTTTGAACACAAAGGAGGCCGGATACATGAGAGGGGTGATGGACCACCTGGCAAGAGAAAAGGCAGCAACATTAGGTAAGAACCTTCCAAGTCTAAGAGCCTTCCCAGTCATCCTCTGACAAGAAATGCCTTACCCATAGAGAAATAGAAGGAGAGCCAGCACAGGCAAGTTGGAGGAGGATACATAGGATTTCTGTTGGAAGCAGATGAAGATGATGACAACTAGTGTAGCTGGAACAATGTAGTTGCACTGGAAGATGAAAAACATGACTTTAGATTTCTTTCCAGATGACATAAAAAAAGGAGAAATGTTTTTCTGCTCCAATCCAATAGTTTTCAAAAGTCTTCAGTGTTCCCAAAGATGTTTTCAATGGGAGACTCTTATAAGTGTCGTATGTGTGAACCACAATACAGTACACATGAATTTACATTTCTTGGTCCCTCTAGAAGTAGTCAGTAGACTCTCAGAGGTTTTGGACCCCACAGGTTGAGAAAGCCTGCTTTGGACAGAGCAGAACAAGGGGCTACAAAAACAAACATTTTTGGGTGAGTATTTTAGAGTGACATAATAAATGCTAATGATTGAGCTTATGATTGTCCTCCCATCCTCTGTTGTATTCCTTGAGCCACTGAAATGAACCACTGCCCCATGAGCGTAAACACAAAAGGCATGGTCACAGTTGTTATTCACTGAAATAATGTGGCGCCCACTGGCCCAAACTGCACTTTGCACTTCAAGACACTGTGGAAAAACAGAATGGAGGATAGTTAAGCCCAGCCTAAGTCCTTACCATATCCCACACAAAGTTGGCCAGCCAGTAGATCACAGGCTTCACACCACTGATGAACTGCAGGTGTTTAGCCTTGCTGACACGTTCCTGAATAAGGAAAACCACAAAGCTGGCAGGAACAAAGGACATGGCAAAGATCACACAGATGGAGACAAGGACATCCACAGAGGTGGTCATCCTGGACGAAAAAGAGAAGAAAGCAAATTGTTTGTATGCTGGTACTGACTCCTTTGTGATGAAAAGAGGCAGTTCATGCAGGGCAGGGCAGAAACTGTTTCTTCTTCTGTTATCCTTATTCTGTCCCTTTACTCAGAATCCTGAGTAAAGGACTACCACGCAAGACTCTCTTAACTGCACAGTTCTTCTCCAGCCATATAGCAAAGGGAACATACACAGTCTGTTGGCATCTCAAGCACAGCATCACAACCTGGAGAATGGTTAATAACTTCAGCATAATAGACTGTTTTCTGCTTTCCTTATCACCACCACTTTGTTTCCAACATAATCTATTTCCTGGGGTTGCTGGGGTTTGTCTTTTTTTGGTGTTTTTTCAAAGTTCAGAAGTATCTGCCCATCATCTGCCATTGTTTTATGGACTGAAGGATGTATATGCACACAGATTATGAGTCCTGACTCTGATCATAGTGGGAGTGGACTAGTCAATGCCTCAGTGAAGAAAACCCTGTGCAGTGAAGTAAACCCTGTGCATTACTGTGTGTCCTCCAGCTTGAGACAGTGGGCAAAACTCAACAGGACCTGTTAGCGGTTCCTAGTCAAATGGTGGGGACAAAAGAATGACCATATTCATGGTGAGACACCTTTCTGAAGGGGGCTGAGAGGAACTTCCTGGAGTTGCAGAAGGTCTGATTCCTAAAAAGGACTGGATTTTAGAAACTGCAGCTTCCAGGGACTCAAAGACACAAAGTTTGTACAGCAGTGCTGTCCAACAGCAAGTTCTCAGCAGCACAGGTTGCCACCTGCCCAGACCAGAGAAAATAAGGCCTGCATATTAGAGCCTAAATGGCAAAGGCCACTGACTGTCCACCAGTGACGCCAAAAATTTCCATGTTGCCTGTTTCCAGTCATCAGCAATGAGCCCAAACCTACCCATATTCATGTCACAACTTACAGGGCTACTTCAGAGAGCTGCTGCTTGGTGAGGTTGAGTGGGTGATTGAAGGCAGTGATCCCATAAGCACTGGGGTTTTCACCCTGCTGGAGGTTGGCCCGAAGGATGGCATTGTTGATCACATTCAGGAAGGATGCAATGGCATGCCAGCCCTTGTTGTTAAACCACACCTACAAGATATCACATCAGCATCAGAAAGGCACCAGGTACATCAGCTGCCCAAAAGCTTCCTAAGCCCTGCAGAACATTCCTTCCTCTGTTGAGGGTGTATTTCCTTCCACATCCTTCCAGCTAGCTTGCTGAGGGGCAGAACACACAGTTTAATCAATAGGCATAAGATGAAGTGCTGGAAGCTATCACTGATCCAGCACTGAACTCCTTTTGGCACTTAGGCCTTGACTCCACAGGAGAAAGATTTTGAGAAACCCACATAAAAATACAAGCTATATTTATTCCACTAGTAAATACAGAGAACTCTGGTCTACACAGTTTTCCAAGACAAACTGCTGTGACTCCAGGTCCCCAGAGCTTCAAACAGCAGGCACAGAAATGAGGATTGGGTAATTTACCTTCACGTTGTTCTTCGTATCCAGGCCTTTCATGAAATTTGATAAGCTGTTGAGAAATCGATCCCCAGAACTCCCCTGCAAACAGCAAAGAGACAGTTGCTTCCCCTCTAAGAACACCTTTATTCATGCCCTGGGGTCTAGCAGAGACTACACAATGTTTTCAAAAGCTCTGACAGCTTTCTTCCAATTCAATGGCCTCTACCCACCAAACTGGAGGTGGCAAAAAGCCCGAGTAACTGCAGCTTCCCTTCATGCTTTCCTTTCTGTAATCTCACCAGTAAGAGAGGTCAGTCTTACGCCTGCTTTTTTCCCAGAAAAATGTATTAACCAAAGTTGCACGCAACCTTCAGAGACATTGCAGCCCACAGGCTGGCAGTCTCAGAGGAAAACAGTGGCCCAAATTCTCTTCTGAGCCAAGACAGACTCAGCACAGGAAGCCTCAACTGAGGTTTTGAAGATGGCAGCAACCACTTGTTAATTTCCCAAGACAGCCCACGCTGTCCTGCCACAAAACATTCAGATGTCTGCAATCCCCACTGGCTTGCAACTGGTGTTGGGCAGAACCCACATCAGCAATGTGGGCTGGGTAAGCTTCAGTTGAGCATGTCTCCAAGCCTTCTGCTACTCCCAGACAACAGCCTAGGAGATCCCAGCTCAGAGGTAGTCAGGAGAAGTCAGTGGACACAGCTAACATACACATGCTCCTCATTTTATGGCTTCCAAGTCATCTCCCATGTAACAACACTCGATATTAGTGCATCCTGGGCCTATGAGGGACAACTGCTCACCTGTGCCAGCTCCAAAATTTTCTTCACCTGTTTAATGGCATCAGTGACTTCATGGCTTGGAGGAAGCACAAGCGAACTGCTGGCTCCCAAGGAAAAGCCACCATATCTGAAAGTTCAGAAAGAAAGCAATGCTAAGACATGACTATTCACTGACATCCAGAAAATGCCACTCCTAATCCCTCTCCATGTGTCTCCTCTTCCTGCAGTACCTCCAAGGCTAGTGTCTCCACTCTTACATGAAGGGATGACTTCTATTTTCCTACATGGCTGCTTAGCCATGAAGTCTTCTACTTTTTGTTTCTGGGGTTAAAAACTCATATCACAATTGCTCAGCATGCTGTCCATTTAATAAAGGCAGCTATTCTCTGCTGCAGGCAAAGCAGGACATCTCCCTGCTGCCCTTGCTTGGAAGAATAGCACCTCCCAGGATAGAGTACCAGCACACTGGTCATGCAAATCTTTGCAAGACTGTTTTCTGCATAAGGCAGACATGGTGTGCAGTGCTCTGAGGCCGTCCCAGTTTATCCCTAAACATCTTTCTCCAACATCTGGCACTTAAGAGTCCTGTGACACAAACTGCAAAGCAGGATGGATGTGTCCGGCTTAATACTGTGCTCAAGGTTTAGTGGATATGTAAAAGCTAAAGAAAAGGCAGTAACTCACCTGAACTCATTCACCCAGATTTTATTCTTTAAGCTGCAGAGAGAAAAAAGAGTTGATGTACTATATATATATATAAAAATAAATATAATTGATGTACTATATATATATATATAGAACCAGAGAGACAGACGCAACAAAGCTGCAGCCATATGGCCAGGGAAAAGGGTGCAATAGCCTCTCACATCTGATACAGCTCCCACCATCCCTCTTCAGTGTAATCCCTACAGTTGGTGCCCAGGCTTCCCCCATAATCTGCCTACAAAGGTCAGCACACAGCATCACTAACAAAGCAGAAACATCTCTTGAGCTGAGGATCAAGGCTATTTGAGGACCTGAGTGGATTTGGCTCACTACTGAAGAGTTTGGGCTGCTCAGGCTTATTTGCCTGATCTGTGCATCCCCCACAGAGCAAGCAGTGTTTGGTGGGGAGGGAAGGGGGAGTGTTCAACAGCTACCTTTTCCCAATGATCTGTGCGTAGGTCTTCACTAGGTAGTCTGAGATATTGCGGCCTGTCAGATTCTGGAGGATGTCTGCTGTGTCTTGCTCACGCTGATGTCACCAGTGAAAACACAGATAAATGCTCATCAGAAAACACAGATGCTGTGTGAAATAAATCTTGTGCAACACTGTATGCAAGAACCACACCTAGCCACTCTGCTCCTCATATGCATTCCTCACTGCAGTACCACTGAGCTCCCTCCTACCTGTGGGGGTGGCAGCCCGCCTGCACCAGGGGGGCACACAGGCAGCATCTTCTTGATCTTCTCACTGCTGCACTCGCAAGATGGGGAAGGGTTCTCCATGCTCCAGTTGCCTTTCAAGAAGATGTCCAGGACTGACTCTGGAACTGAAGCAGTGGTCCATTCCTTCTGCCCCACAGTGCAAGGAGTGTCTCTGTGTTTGGAAAGAGGAAAGAGACAGGCAGTTTTTAAGACAAATATGATGGCCTTTGCTTACAAGACATTTAAAGATCAAACTCCACAGACCCAGAAGAGGCAGTGTGTTTCTCAAAGGAGCTTGACCTCACCAAGACAAACAGCTCTGACCAAAGGATCAGACTCTGCATCTTTTAACAGACCCCACTGTCAAAGAAACTGAGACTGGCCAACACTGAGTAGCGCCTCTTTGCATTATAATTAAATGCTTTGTTTCAGCCAGTCTCAGCAGGCACAGTGTCTAGAGTTCAGGGAGCAGCTGGAGAATGCTCTTCGTCACATGGTTTAGTTCTAAGTAGATCTGCGAGGAACAAATAGTTGGACTCAATGATTCTCATGGGTCTCTTCCAACTTGAGCTATCCTGTTATTTTAAGATCACAGCAGACAATCTTCTTGGATGACTCCTTGGATAATATTTCTGCCTTTGGGGCACCAAAACACTGCTCTTCCCCAAGGCAGCAGTGGGCAGCTTTTTCCCCATGGCCTATTGGTGGCAGAGCTGAGCTTTCATGCCTGTTATGAAGGATGCAGCTTACTTTCCACCACTGGCCAGTATATCAGACACCTTGCCTCTCTCCCCATCACCCTGTGAACATGAGCTGCAGATCTTCTGGACACACCATCTTGGACTCTTGGGAGTGTATACCTCTTCTGCATTCACAGATTACATCTTCAGTGACTTGCCCAAGGCCATGCACTAAGTCAGGTGGCAGAGTTAGGAAACAACACAAATGCTGTCTGGCTCTCCACTCCTTCTGCCGCTGTTTGTGCGGTGCTAACTTAAGTTTCTAATGCAGCTGGAAACAAAGGATTATGGAGTGGGAACAGCTACAGTCAACAACATACAGCAACATAATTAGGTCCTTGACCATGTTCAGGACCGAACAGTAAATTTGATTATTTGCTCTCTCCTTTCCATCTCAGTCAGCAAGGACTTGCACTCAAACCTCACTTCCTCACCAGACTGAGGGCTGGCAACTTTTAAAAAGGTTCTGAGCAGAAAAACTCAATGTAATTACATCTCTTATGGCTTAAATCCTGCTCTGGCCATGCATCACTATAATTTCCTAAAGTCAGCTAGAGCTACCAGGGATGTGCTTCCCGTTCCCAGACCAGAGTTCGACTTACGGGATGGAATGTCCCTGCATACAGCGTGTCCCAAACCCAGGCTTATCAAGAAGGGCGTCCAAAAGCTTGTGAGTGCCTGCATCTTCTAGAGCATCGTTGCTATGGGAACAGCAGAAAAACACTATCAGTCAGTGTGAGAACAAGCGCACAGCAAAAGCAGCAACAGAGCTAGGCCAAGAGCACAGTGAAAGGGTATGGGTGGCGATTTGCCCTTGAAGAACGCTTGGCCTAAGAGCACACATGCATTCCCAGCCTATGACCCTCCATGTATTAGGAGGGTCATAGCACCCATTCAGAAATGGATATGGCCTTGCCTGTACTTAGGGCTGGCATTTAGAGGTCAAAGAAGAAAACACCAGGACTCTTTTAAAATGTGCTTCTGAGATAAGCACAAAACCCAAAGCAACCTGTTAAGGAACTCAGTAACTCAAGCTTCCAAAGAAGAGAATCTATAGGCCACACAAAACATACCTAATGAAAGTGTACTGCTCATCATACATCCAGGGCTGTAATTCCAGGCTGGGATACTTCCCAAAAGGAGGAACAATCAGGCTGAACATGAGAGCAATACACACAAAGACAGCTGGCAGCACAATCTGAAATTGCAAGGAAAGAGCAAGTCCTTTTTTAAGCAAATGTTTCCAGAGGCATCAAGTTACATATGAATCACTTATTGGACCAAAAATTTTGCAAAGTTTCCCAGGAATACCTTTGCTATTTACACCAAAGCAGTGCTAGACACCAATGCAAGATCTATCTTGTCATTCAGTCTGGGAATTGACTTCAGATGCAGAGGATTTAGCCTGCAAATTCTGTCCTCAAGGGCAAAATTACATTCTGCTGTGCAAGAGTACTGTAACCATCTGGTTTATCATGCAACTCCTTTCACTTGCACAGACCTTCTGCCCATATGTGCAATGAAGGCTAATTTTGGTTATCTGCATTCCCTTGAGGTTTTTAGCCCACCATCAACTCAGACTTCAATATATGGTCCAGAGCTGTCCCTGCTGAGGGACTCTGCTCATGTTGGATGCTCTCACCTGGGCAAAAAACCCCTTCCGGCTTCTCTTGGCAATGAGCATCCTCTTCCACAGGAGAGCCATGAACTGCTGCTGGCTGAGCTTCCAGCCCTTCATCTGGTAGGAGCCTTTCCCATCCACACCACTGAGAAGGTCTGTCTCTCTGGATTCTGCTAGCAAGAAGAAATGACCCTCATTCAAAAGTTCAGAGATGCTCTCTGTGCTGAAGACACAAGGTGATGGCTGGAGTAGCCACTCTCACTCACCAAAAAAAAAAAAAAAAGCAAAGTAAGCCACAATAACAACAGAAATTTATATGAATGTATTTTCTCCTTTATCTCTCAGCCTTAAATGGGAGGATTGAGCAGGCTATGTATCCTGCACTGTCCACTATTCCTAAAAGCAAATATATCACCACTCCTCTGGCAGTCTCGGCCTTCAGATCTGCAGTATTTATAATATGAAAGAGCATCAACAAGAAGAAGACAGGCTTGAACCCTAGCAATACCTGGATCTATGTCTGAGTCATTAGGATCAAATGCATCATCTTCTGTAAACGGACGAAGGCAGCTCTGTCTGTCTCCAAACACACGTCTGTTCCTTCTGGCTGGCAACGTCCCATCTGAAAATAATGCAGTTATGGTTAGCTGAACTGCTGCAGTTAATCTCCAGTTAGCCACAGAAAAACCAAAGCAGTATCATTTTCATTTTACATGTCTTCCATTTGCAAACTGAAGAGCTGATCTGGAGTGACTTCAGTGCAGGTAAAAGCAAAATCAAGACCGTCATTCTGCAACAGGTCATGCTTTATGCACCATGCTTTGTGTGATGTCCCAGAAATTTCCTTTAGTGCACTTGACACCTTTTTTTTTTTTTTTCCAAGGGAACAGCAAGCTGCTCTCATTATAAGAAAACTCTCACTTGACATATGAGAGTCACCTGTAGTCATATGACTATAAGTGCAATTTGCTGTTTTGAGCACTCAGTGCAGTGATCTGCTCTCAGAAAGAGAAAGTAATTTGGACCTTGCTGTGGTCCGATGTGTCAGGAGTTCTTCAGAGCTGACAACAGTGTCAGTCAAGTTATTTGCAATATACTCAAACACTAGAAACTCTTCACTATTACAAAATAAACACGCTAAGTCAATTGAGGTTTACAGCACATAAAAGCATGCATTAAATACACTAAGCCCAGCTATTTAGGTAATTAAAAATACTAGGATGGAAGAGCTTCAGTTCAGTCTCAAACACATGTCACACCTTGGCATGTGTCACTTCTGTAGGTGACAACTATACCCACCTGAGGTTTCTGCATCCACACCACTAGCATCAGCCACTTTCAGGAAGATCTGAAAAGGAATAAGTGTCAATGAAAATCAAAAGAGGAGAGATATTGTGGTTATGGCTGCAGAAGATGCCATGAGAGAGCAAGAGACTGGCAGGTGCAACAAGTGAACAGAGGATACTGAGTTCATCCTGTGCATGACAGAGATTTGGACTTTGTGGCTTCTCTCCAGTTTCAAGGAGCCAGCCAGCTACCAGCTGTTCCCCCTTTCCAATATCAGTTCTCAGGCCATCTCAAACACAAGCTCTTTCCCACGTCTCAGAAACAGACCCAGTAACTAAACTAAGACAATCTCATATTTCCCCATATCTAACAGTGGTCACATGCTCGCTTGAATGGGCACCTCCATGGAGCTTGATCCATGGACTCTCCTAAACTAGAAAAAATCCATTTTCAAATTGCAGATAACAACCAAGGTCTTCACAGCTGTGAAGGACCTAGAGGGCAACCTAAGCAAGTGACAACACCACTGTTTCAGTTTCCCTTGTCATTCTTTAAAAATAAACAAATATAGACAGTCCACATAGAGATAATGTGCATGATACTTTTGTGATAAAAAAGGGAGACTCGGCAGCTGGAACACAGCCACATGGAACAAACCCTGAAACCTTAAAAACACCCCTGACAAGGGCGTATGTCTACATGGTTTATGTAATGTATGTATCCTGTACTGAAATGTATGTTTTCAGTTAAATGCGTCCCTAAAAATAACACAGACAGTAGAAGCCAAATCAGGGGCCAACCTACACATGACACCTCAGCAAAGTGCAGCTGAATACATAGGACCTGTCCATGCTTGTCTGTACCACATTTCAGTTCTTAATGCACACCTCTATGAGCACACACTTACACAGGGCAGAAGACAGTCCATTTTGGAGAGGAACGCAAAGCTGCCTGTTCTGTCAATTTTTACAGGAAGTGATAAGGTTTCATCTCATTCTTAATTATTCCATGATTCATTTTGCCTAGTTTAAGACAAACAGGAATCAACAGCTCACTAACCTCCTCCAGAGTGGTTTCGGAGATGCCATAGCTGGAAATGCCAAGATCGGAAAGACGGTCATCAATTTCATGGAACAGCTCCACAAAAGCTCCCTCTTTAGCAGCTTTATATGGCAAGACATAGGTTAATTCATGGCCTATGTCCTCCACTAGTCTCGCCTCAGGAACATGTTTCGTAATGAGATTTGAAATTGCAGAGACATCTAGAAAAACCAAATGCAAAAGATAGTTTTTGTTCTAGTTAGTGCTCATTATGTGGAAAAACAAGCTCAGCCTGAAAAATCTTGCCAGAAGAAAAGGAGGACAAACAGGACATGTCTGGCAAGAAGCTCATTTCCATGAAAAGTCTCATTTCTTTTTAATTTAACACAAGCCTGGATAAAAGCCTGGACCCAAGCCTGGCTATACTTTTTATGTGCATAACTTGGGAGAGCTTTTACATGCTACCGGAAGACCTGCAAATCGTTGATGTACAGCTTCCCAACATTATATATTGCTAACAGGCCAAGCAACTACATAATATTTGCTTATTGATTCTCAGGACAGCTTGAATTCAAAATGGCTCACTCAAGAAAAATATTCCAATATTTAAAATACCATTGCTGTGAATTTAATAATTGTCCCAAGACTGTAGCTACATAGTGGCAACAAGGTTAAGGCAGCTGTCCAAGACAAACTACAGAGCAATGTCAACTGGGATTCAATCTTAAATTCTTTTCCAAGCCTCACCTATTGTCAATGTGTCACTTTCATGGTCACTGCCAAGGCCAGCATCAGAGCTGCTCTGGGAGACACTGTCATCCTGGTCACAAAAGAGAAGATAAACATTATTTCCTGCTGTTTATTTGAAATGGGGCCCACCAGATGCTACACTCTAAGTTAGTCCAACCAGATTCTGCAGATGGTGACATAGCACTGCAAAGGGCTGAAACAGAAGTAAGAGGTCATGGGTATAGAAGTGAGTGTTACAAAAGTGTACTTCACCTATTTTGTATGTCTCTGATTAGCTTGGGACCACTGGCACTGAAAGAAATTATAATGGAGATGTATGTCCCATGCAACAGTTTAACCAGGTATGGTCTGGCACAGTACCCGCAGAACAGGTAACGCTTCTTTCAAAGAACAAAGGATTGTCCTTTGAGACATTCTACCACATAAAATCTTAGCTGCTGCTTCCAAAAAGCCTAAGATTTCATGAAGAAAGATTAAACATGAGCAGAAAAGGCCAGCTGTACCTTTTTTAGATAGGAAACTGTGCTGCTGCTGTTTCGGCAGGAGCTCAGAGAGGAATCCACATCCTTTTTGACCAGGGTCAAATAATAGCCTGTTCCCAGCTGGTTCTTCAGGAAGAGAGACGAGCCAACACAGCAGAGCTTGCCATGAGAAATGATGGCAATTCGGTCCCCTAGAATGTCTGCCTCGTCCATGTGGTGAGTGGAGAGAATGATAGTGCGACCTGGAAGAGAGCAAGGAAGATATTGCTGGTAAGTCAAACAAACCTGTGCTCCCATGCCAGAGCCACAACCATCCTGATCTTGCCATGAAGTTGGATGGGGGCTTGATGCCACAAGTTTTGCTTCTTTGAACAAGACTAGGAGTGTGCAGAAGACTCACAACTACTGTTACAGGTTTATTCTCCCCACTGTCTGCTGCCTCTTGCTGTGCTCAGCAAAGGCAGGTTTAATTTCATGTTTGCAACACTGGTTGCACAGAGCAAAACAGGACATTACTGAACACCATGGGTGATTTTCTGACTTTATCTGCCCTCCCTCATAACCCAGTAAAAAAGTTTGTTCATGAATTTTGACATGAATAGGAGGAGAAAGGAATACAGATGAGAGATCTGAGCATCCTTGTCCTGCATTGTCTTTGTTCATTCCTCGGTGCTGGCAACAATAGGTTTGCAAAGAAACATTGCTATTTTGAGAACAGTCATGAATCAGATTGATTTTCTTTTGCCTTCCACAATAGATTTATTAAGAGTAGAGAAAAAGACCACATACCTTGCCGATACTTCAGAAGCAGTTCCCATATTCCTCTGCGAGAATAAGGATCCACTCCAGCTGTAGGCTCATCCAGAATGACAACCTTAGAGCCACCGACAAACGCTAAGGCAACAGAGAGCTTCCTCTGCATGCCTCCTGTCAGGCACAAGAAGAAAGAGGTGTTAAGGCTGATGCAGAGACGAGTGGAACAGCAATACTTGCAGTGTGATGGATAATAGGCTCTCTGAAAGAAAACAGACTGAGGAGAACAAATACTGCTGCTCTTTCAGGCCTTCAGGGTCCCACCACTTTCTGGAGAGTAGATAATTCATCCGGATACTCTCTCCTCAAGGAAAGTAGGAGTCTAACTCTCTTCCTACTGCAGGGAACTACACCTTGCGTGTCCTTCCTTAAGTGAATTATACTGTCTCAGCACCAGGAGTAGCAAGTCACCAGCTTGGAGGCCTAAGCATATTTGAGGGTCTGGAACACAGGTCTCCAGAGCCTGAGCTGCAGAAATAAGTCTCCATGAGACTCCTCTTTCATGGAAGTGTTCCAGAGGCAAAAGCAAGGAATTATATTGCACTCCACAATACTAAAGCCAACCGTGGTCATCTGCTCTCCCTCCCCAAAGTCAAATGTGCAGTCTGTACTGATACTTGAGTAAGACAAAGGTGTCTCAGTCCCTCTAGTATCTGCTACAGACTGATACAGGATCTGCTCCTCCTGAACAGAGAAGGGCACTCCAGGCCACCAAGTGAAGGGGCAGAAGTCAGCGTAAGGAATGCACATACGGTTCACAAACAGCAAGAGACGTGGAGACTATGGTCCAAGCCACTCTCACCTAAACTCATAAACCCCAAATATATTAGTAAGCTTTGCAGAACACGTAGCAAATGCAGCTGAACTATGTCATGATGGAAACAAATACAAAAAATACTCAGAGAAAGTGAGTGACTTGTTATGGCCATTAGATAGCTTGAGACAGTAAATGTCACAATCTTACACTAAGATATATTGATGAGGTACTTAATAAATAACCGACTTCCTTAAATGCTTAATTGTATAGTAGTCTATATATAATTGCAGGATCCCATCAAGGTCCATAATGCCGCCTCTGCAAAAGCCAATGGAGTGCTTCTGAGGCTGAGAAATGCAAAAGATCTGAACCTACCAGAGAGTCTGCTTGTCCTAGCTTTCAGTTTGTGAGGCAAACCAACATCTGTTGCCATCTGCTCCATCTCCTCTTTCACCTGCTTTTCCGGCAGTCCTTTGAGCCGAGCATAGAACCAGATGTGCTCCTCCACAGTCAGCCTAGGGAACAAATGCAGCCTCAGGGCACAGTTGAAAGCACCATGCTAAGATTCATCCCCTATATTAGCATTACTGCAGGCATTTCTGTTTGCTCAGAAAAACATCTTTTAAGGCTGAGGTTCCAGAAAGGAGCCACAGTCTGGGTGCGCTCAGCTTGGGCCTGACTTCAGGGTGTGGCTCTACTCAGCACCCACGTAAATAATCCTTCTTGAAGGGTGCTTGACAGTACCACAAACAACCCAAATCACTAGGCACCAGGGAAACACTCAGCCTAGCTGAGTGGAGTAGATTATTAACAGACATGAAAGATGAAAGTATATGCTCTTACTGATCATTCCCAGGTACTTAGGAATGTGCTAATGAACAGAATGTTCCTGTACCAATCCCACACCACCCCACTGTCTCGCACCACACATACACAAAAAAATGACTGTCAAAGCTGAAAGCCCACTGCTGTATCCTAGAGAACCCAAACATCTGTTGGATAGCACCAGTCCTGTGTCTCCCAGATGATACTCACAAGTCAAACAGCACATTGTGCTGCGGACATACACCCAGGTTCTGCCTGATGGTGCTAAGCTCAGAGCGGATATCTTTGCCCAGGATGAAGGCTGTACCCGAAGTTGGGGGGAACAAGCCAGTCAAAATGGACCTGAAAGAAAAATAGAACACATAAGCAGGCTCCGCCACTCTGAAATACTGGATGGCTTAAGAAACATGCCAGGACGGCTGAATTAAGAGTAGGTGGAAACCCTGGGGAAATCCCATATCAAGAAAGTAGCCTGAAAAACACTCACTAATGGATTTTCAAAAAACCAAAGCACAAATCAGTGCCAGTGGTGATCCAAGAACACCCACATGGCTGCTTGAAGGAAAGATTTTTTCCTCTAAAAGCTTCTTGTTCTTTCAGTACTAACTTGCTCTCTTTCACTGGTTAGTCAGAATCACAAATGGCATTACTACAAAACGACGTCTACAGATTCATTTGACCCAGCCTCAGTCTGAACTCCCTTTGGTTCAGTCCCCTGTATCTGTGAGGCAGCAGCACAACCAGACCACACCAGCAGAGGCACTCGAGTCTGCACCACTGCACCAGCTTGCACACTGCAGTTCTGTGGCTACCTCTACTATATGGATAGAAGGTGCATTATTCAATCACTTCCCTACTGTCTTAAATCATTATTTTGTTCTTACATGGTAGTGGTTTTCCCTGCTCCATTATGTCCCAGAAAGGAGGTGATTTGTCCTTCATAAAAGTTAAGTGTGAGACCATCTACAGCAACTTTCTTGCCATCACGGTAAACCTTGACCAGGTTCTGGATGGAAACACCAAGACTCAGATGCACCGGCTCTTCTTCCTTGCAGACTGGATGAAAACACAGCAAAATAGAGAGATATGATAGGTTTTAACAGAAATTGCATGGGAGTTTTAACAGACATCACATTCCCCCAAGCCTGTGGAGAAATGAGCTATTCGAAGAAATGACCACATTTTTTTCTCAGAGACAGGAATCTTCCACAGAAGTTGTCATTTAGCTATTTTCTCTCTCATGGGCTAATCTGGGAGCTGGAGATCTCCAGTGTTATCAGGGTCAGCAAAAATACAAGGACTTCTCAACTCCATGAGCCTGGAGTACCCAGCTGCACTCAGGTGGGCAAGGTACCTGAGGTTTATCAGGATACACCCTCACAATCAGCATACCCAAACTGCGATAACAAAAGGAGGACCAATTTCACCTATCCATGCCAGTCCTGCTCCTGCTGTCCTTGGACTCTCATTTCAGAAAAAGGCAGACCCTAACACTTCAGTTCAGAAAGGCTCTGTGTCCAGCACTTACCTTCTGAAGACCCCTTCTGGTCAGTATGGGGCTGCTGCCTGTCCTGTGGTTCCTCCCCAAACCAATAGGACTTTGTGAAAGGAAAGTACCAGGGTCTGGGAATCCCATACTGGCCTAAAAAGAAAAGCATTACATGAGCCTGACTGCCTCTGTCCTTTTTCCTTTATTAGCTTTCAGGACAAGAAGGGAAGTACTCCACCTCCAGCAAGCCTCCAGGTGAGGCAGGACTAAGAAGAAATCTTTCTATAAGAAGACACTGACAGACTCTGGGTAAGAGACATCTAACTTCCCTTTAGGGTTAAAAACCCTATACTAGAAGGTGCTAAGTACCACATGTGGTACTGATACTCTTTACTCCTCCCTTGCAGCACAGTCTGTGAACTTCAGAGGAGGGAACAAGTGAAGTACAGTGAAGCTTCTGGGGCTAGATCAGCCATGGACACAATAGGGTCATGCTTCTGTGCTGGGCACCTCTCACTGCTATCAGCAAGCAACAACCTTGCTCTGATGCCAGTTTTACTCCATGACCATTATATAGCTGTGCTTAAAAATGGGCCAAATTTGCACCTCACTTAGGAAGTGAGAAGGGTGAAAGGATTTATTTAAAAGCCTTAAGACATGATCATCCCTCAGAAGCAGACCTCACCTGGGAAGACAGATTCAATGTACCAGGTCATGACTCCATATAGGAAGGTATCAAACAGCATCATGACAGCCGATGTGGTGATGCTAAAGCCATCTTCTTCCAATGGGCTCTCAAAGAAGTTGTCCCACTGAACACCAACTCCCTGCTCCTCGAACAGTGCAAAGTACTCACAACCGAAACCAAAGGCTACTGGAGACAGCAGGCTCTGAAAATGGGAGGCATGAACATGCAGTGAGTTTTTTACATCTATGCTCCAACTAGTCATCTCAGTTGTAGCACAAGGCTAAGGGACATCGTCCATATGAAAAGTCAAAGCTCCAAGGACTGTCACTGTATTTGCAGATACGCAGTGACAGATTTGGTCTAGGTTTCAACAAGGCCTGAAATCTCTGCTGGACCTCTATCCAGAATTGTTGGTTTCCCTATTTTCTTTCCCTTACTCTTTGGATTTTCCTGCAAGGGAACAGGTTGCTAATAGTTGCCCTCTCTGGACAGGTAAGAAGTGCTGTGCAGAGGAAAGGTAGACAGTTCCTTCAGCCTGTGTGTCTGGTGGTACAGTATCACAGCATACAGAGATCAAGGCAGCTTAGTCCAGCTGCATTACTTCTACTACCAAAGCCAACAAAACCCTCCCAGCAGCTTCTACCAGGTTCAGTAAACCTCTTCATCAAGCCCAACCCTGATAGACTGTTACACTGAAAATTAACCTCCCATTGCCACTTCCCCCCTTGTAGCAGTGTCCAGCTAGAGAGCTGCTGAGTGCCATACTGGTGGAGACCCAGTGTACAGGAGAGTTTTATCAAGACTCACCGCAAAAATCTTGAGTGAGAAGCTGATATGGTCCTGCCAGGCAACACATAGCACATAAGGCAGGTACAGTGTGAAGTAGACAATGCCCCCACAGGCAGCTGCCAGGTTGGCCCTGGAGAACACAGTGCTGATGAGGAAGCACTGGAGGATGGTCACAACGCCGAAGATTGAGAGGAAAATGAACACCACACTAGGGTCGCTGTAAGGCAGCAGATTCCCCACCTGGCAAGAGAACAATAAAGTGCCTCAGGCTCTGAAAGGGCTCTCCAAGGTACCTCTGTTATAGGCAGGTCTGCAGAGCTGCTGCTCAGGGGAGGTGGGGCTTCCTGCAATTTGCACAACACCCTTCCCAGAAGTGAGGCAGAACCAGAGGCATCTTTTCAAGAGAACTGAATCAACAAAATCCCCTCCTGCTGTTTTCAGCCACACAGTCCTGTTGTTCCAAAATCTTGTTCCCAAAAAGTGACTGGTCAACACACACCCACAAACTCCTCCCCAGTGTGTCAGTGCAGACCACTGCTTAGCAGGCTCTAAAGGATCTAGAGTCTGCCGTCACAGGCCAAACCAGGCAACTCACCTTCAGGATCAGCACCAGCAATCCTGCACTCATCAGGAGAGGGACAAGACTGCTAATGAACCAGCTTAACCAAAGGATGCCATTGTCAAGTCCCATAATTCTCATTGTCTCCTTCAGCCGGGCTTCCTTCTCATACACAATGCCCTTAATTATCACAGCCACTGAGTAGATCCAAGCTAATGTCATGAAGAGAGGCATGGAGCGGCTCATGACACGCAGAAATCTGAGAAAATGAAGGAAAGGAGCCAGGAGAACTGAGTGAGAAACATCACTGCAACTTCAGATACCAGTTCAAGGGCTATCAGAGCATGGTGACAGCTAAGGCTCCACTGCACAAAGCAGCTGACATGAAAAGCCTGACACAGGATCTGCGTCTCACCATGAGGTGAGGCGGATGGGTTTTGAGCACTTCGCCAGTTAGGAGTGGAAGCTGGAGCTGCAACTGTCACTCAGTGGAAGGGCAAAGTGCTGCCTTGCCTGGGGACCGCTCTCAACTGTCCTGTTTCCCCTCTCCTGTGCCTGTCTGCTTTTTTCCCCAGTGCTATTTTTGCTTGAGTCAAGTGTGGGGATATGGTCACACTTCAGGAAGGTACTTTGTATGTCCAAGTCCAGTACTGACAGTCCCTCTCCTGGGCAGGACTCTGCAAGTCATTACATATTCTAAATCCTCCATGTGGGTGCCCTAATTCTAAGGATTAGGAACACCACGGAGATTGCCTCCTCACTGATAAGAGGGACATAAACCATGCCTGCAGAGTGACAAAAGCCCACGCCTCCCAATCTCCTCCTCCTGAGAGCTTCTGAAGTAGCCTGCATACATACATGTCATCCACGTAACACGGGTAGGGCATCTGCTGCACATACACTCCTGTCTTCTTCTCCATGCCTGTCTGAACCCTGATGATGGCCTGTTCTACCACATCCTGCAGGTAGACAAAGCCTCCCCAGACATAGCGCATGTCCTCAAAGGGGTCAGCGCGGGGACCAGGATCCCAGTACCTGCACCAAGGGAACAAGAGCTTTCCATTAGAAATCCTCCTCACCACATCCTTTGTAAGAAATTGTTCATAAGGCAGGATGTCAGGGCTCACCCATCCTTGATCTTGTTGGTCCTTTCCACATTATCTATGTCCATGCGTATCTTGTATTTCACATGTTGAGGAAGGTCTGTGCTGTCAGGAGCTATTTCAGTGAAGACTATGCCAGCCCAGAACCTCCTTTCATCCAGAAGCTCCAAGGACTTGTTTATGAGCCGGACTTCTGTAGGCACAGGCTCCAGTTTGTCCAAGTTGACACACTAGACAGGGACAGAATTGGAAGCATTTATGGGATACACTGCCAAATCATAAGGTGCTTTGTTTAGGTGTGAGGTGGGAGAAAAGAAGAGAAACTATCCAGTGGTGATGCCATGACCAAGAAAAAAAGACAACAGCGTCAGACTATTTTGCAATGGTTTGCTGTAGCCCAGCAAGTTGCAAGAGTTGTCATCGCTTCCTACTTGACAGTCACCTACCAGTCAAATAGATATCATTGAGAAATACCCCAGCAAAGGCATTTGGTGTACAACAGGTTAGGTAGCACAGCAGTATTACCTACAGGATCTCATCCAAGTATCAATTTCCATATATAGTCTAATTTCCTCTGTTACGAGCAAACCCAGTCTGATTCAAAGCCTCTAAACGTAAGTGGAGAGACCTGAAGGCTTTGGACCAGGCCCCTAACAGGCCGTGGCCTGTTTCTGTTTGCACTCATCTCACAAGCACGATCAGGCAACAAGTAGAACTAATTTTGTCCCCTCAGTTTAAAGCAGCTGCTAGCTTCACCACAGTCCCCAGCTAAACCCCAGACTGAAGTATGAGCTGCTACAATGCTGGAGAAAGCAGCAGCTTTCAGTCACTCAGTAACAGAAGGGCAGGAAACCATACACAGTGACAAAAGCAAAAACTTCAAAACTAAGGCCTACAGTTAGGTTCCTACATCTGTACTTAGGCATCTGAATAAATGATAATTTTCTCACATGCTACTCAGCCCTACTAATGCCTGGTTGTGTCCAGAAAATGGACAGAGGAACATTTATCTTCCCTTTCCAGAACACCCAACTGCATGAGTGGAGATCGAGCTGCTGCCTTCCCCCAGCTCCTCGCCCACACTAACAGGATCTTACCTCCATGAAGCGGGAGATGGTCTGGATAGCTCGGTCTGTCTCATTGAAGGCATCCACCCAGGTGTACAGAGAGCCATTTTCTGTCTCAAAGTCCTCTGGACTGTTTGACAGGAAACGGGCAACATCCTCCACTGTCCAGTTGGAAGATGGCAAGTGCAGGTCCCAGAGGGCTTTGCCCTTTAGCAACGTCTGCAGATATTTTGTTTTCAAAGGAGAAATAGTTGTGAGAATTAATGTTAGATCTCCTCTCTCCTAACGAAAACAAGCACTACAGGGAAAACAGCTGTTAAAAAGGTGCGGAGAGAGGCCCTCTGTCATACTGAGAGGATCAGCACAGCGGCGTCCTTCCTCTCACCTTCCCATTGAGAAGGATGTGCCTCCCTCGACACAGCTACACTATATCGGTGTGCTTTGCAGGCTGGCTGGCTGCCTCCATCTCCTGCCACCCCTCTCCCAAGGAGAGGGCAGCAGAGAGCCATGCACAGCTCTGCACCCCACACAGGCAAACCAGGGAAGAGGGAGATGCTTGCTCAGCGGAAATGCATTTGGCTAATGCTGCCTGCCAAGCTCTGCTCACTTCTCCCAGACAAATCTCAGCTCCTGGCTGGGATGGAGAGGGACTGAGGCATGGCTGAAGGCTCAATGGCCACTGTGCTGAGCAGAAATATCAGCACCAGAGGCCAGCGATTTTCCTATTTTGTTTTTGTGCCACCAGGGGTGGCTGAAGCAGCTCTGTACAGCCATGATGTCCTGCCTTTGTCCTCCTGCTCAGGACAGTGCTTTCTTCACCTGGTTTAACTGCTAGCTTTCTGAGGACAGGCTACTGTATGCACATTGCCTAGCACAAGTGCCCTGCCAGGCAGAAGCACCCATCACTGAAGCAGAAACCAGTCCACTGGGCAGACAATATAAGGCCAGGCAGGAAGGAAGCAGTAATTGTAAAGGATATAGTTGAACTGAAGTCAGAGATAAAAAGAAAAACCTGCACAAGAGAGAAAACTGCAAAAATCCTTATGATTAAGAATAGGAAGTGGATTTTTTGCCACAACAAAAATTAAAGAGAGGTAAAGAGCTTCCCCACACTCTGCTGTTACCAGCAAACCAGAAAGTAGTGGGTCACACAGTTACAAAAACAGCTTTGCAAACTGGAAAAACAGAACAGAGCAAGCTAGCAAAGGAAAAAATACAAAAAGGAAATCCAAGCAAACAGGAATTGGATGTGCTGTGCTCTCTTCTTATTTGGTCTCCAAGGTTAACTTCTGCCACCATCCGCAGGAGAAAGGACACCATGCCTGCAGGGAAATGGCTCAACCTCATCTTGTCCAGTTCCAACATTAAAGCTCCTTAACCCTAGGAGCACATGTCACCCTTCCTGAAGTTCACAGGCACATTAGCATCAAGCTAGAAGTGGCAGAGATGGGCAAGCAAAGCACTTTCCTCTCCCTCAGCAGGAAGAAATATGCCAAACAGATTGTACAACCTAGAAAGTTGAGAGATGATGGCTGGTCAACCCAGCAGCATGGCAACTGAATGGGATGCTGTCTGGGAGCTGCCAAGGCACTTACAAGGAAGTTCTCCTGCTTGTGTGAATGTCAACAGGTGACAACAAAGGGACCCATGTTACTTACACTGGTTCAGAGAAGACCAGATTGCTGGGAAGATCAATAATTAACTACCAGAGGCAACAGGGTTAAGAAGCAACATAAAATATAAAACCATAAAAGCCCAGGGCTCACTAAAATTAAAAAAAAAATAAGAGTAACATTCGCTTTTCAGAGGACATCACTGAAAATCAAGTTTTTGGACCTTGACTTTCTGCCTGAACTTTGCAACAATCTGTTCAACTGTCTCTGGCACTCCAGTATGTCATGTTGATGGAGAAGTACAACAGGGCAGGTCACAGATTATTCAGCAGAGCATTACACTGGGGTAAAAAAGGAATGAATGTCAAGGTTTATAAGACCTGGGGAGGTCTCTATATACAAGAAGGTGCACTATGATACCCAACCAGTTATGTTGCAGAGACAGCTGGAAAAACTACTCTACAGTTGTTCCAGCGTTTCTTGATGCCAGTTTTACATCACTGTGCTTCCAAAGACATCAGCACAGGGTGCAAAGATCCACTCCTCAGAGCTGCACCTGAGGAACCACGGTGATGTGCTCATATCACATTAGGGCAACACTGTGGACAAAACAGTACATTTTCCAACATAGGCAGATTAGAATGGGTGTTAAACGTGCACTGCTCCTGTTTGCAGGAGACTGTTAGGTGAAGGAAGGAATGCCAAGCATAACGCAAGATCAGTACAATCAAAATCTCATTCAAGAAGGGGTCCCATCCATAATATTTATCTGCCCAATTCAGCACTGAAGCACCATGAAGTACCATCTAAAATAAATATTTCATCACTTATTGCAAAAAACAACAGCCATGGTTCTGGCAAGGACAACATACTGACCCGAATGAGATCCATTTCCTGACTACTTTCCATAAATGTCCAAATCTTTGGGCTTATCTCCTCCCACATTCCCCCGAGGTCACGAAACACACCCAGCTCCTGGAATGTGCTGTTCACCTGTCACAAAGAGGAGAGGAAGGTTATTTCCAAAAGCTGGCATGGGCTTCCATGGGCTGAGAGGGTGCATTGAGCCTTCAACAGTAAGTGCATGGGAGGTGAGAGATTAGGGAAGCTGTGCTTTTGCAGGCAATCCTTTCTAGACTTGTGTTTGGGTCCAATTTAACTAGAGACGATCAGCTGCACAGCCAGAGGACATAGCTCATGCTACATTATCAGAGGATAGGGCTAGAGTTACCTCAGACATGACCTTCCTTACAGCTGGTGTATCTGGAGTGTACAAGATCTTCCCAATCAGCAAGGGTTTCAAAGCCCTCCAGATAATCCTGGAAAGCGGGCTTGATTCCAGGTTCTTCATTAGCTCATTGCAGTAGGGTGCTGAGGAAGAGTACAAAGGTGAGTGGCTGAACAGCACAGTGACAACTGCAAAAGGCATAGAGCTTCAAGAACAAGCAACGCTGAAAGCAAAGCATTTTTCAGACACAAACCCCCTCCTTTGCTGCAAAGCTCCACAAAAAGACCCTTTTAGCCCAAGCCTGCACAGTCTGCCCACTGAACATTGAACAACCAGGTAGCCTCCGATACTAAGAGCCACAGTACTAACTCTGCAACACTCCCACAACCCCGATGCATGGCACAAACAAAATTTGTCTAGAAAAGGTCATATTCCCAGAAGCTGCACATGACTGTGCTCCCTCTCCCACTAAAGCAGGTCCACTGCCCAGCTTTCTGTGGACTCTGCAGAGGTTCCTTGGGAGACTCTGCAAGTTGATAATTTACTGGCCTTAAGGGCACATGCGAAACAATATGTGCATGCCTTTCTGAAACAGCAGTGAATACGTCCCTCAGGACCACCTGCTTTCATCTGTGAAAGTCTGGAAAACACTCGTGATGACAATCACAAAGTAGATGGGACCTCAGACCATGCCACTGTTACACTTACTTGTGGAGTTATCATAGAAGTTAATCACATCATCTTCACTGCTGTTGCCTCCAAACAGTGCTTTGTAATTGTTATCCTCGTACCAGTTGAGGGATTTAATTTTGAGCCCTCCACCTTCAGGATGGCCGCACACGATGCGTGACACAGCCTGATAGATTTGTGTAGAAGAGTTTGAGGCATTCACATTGGTCAGGAACATCACCTCTTGCCTCATGTCACTCCAGCTCTTCATGCTCAGCAGCTGGAGGGGAAGGGCAGAGAAAAGAATGGAAGCAAGTATTTAACAGGATTAGTAAAACAAAAAGTTCTTTCCATGCACCTTCAAATCACAGAATAGATTTTTGAACAGACAAGAACCCCCTTGAACACAACATCAAGGGTAAGAACCACGGAAAACATTTCCCCACCACCACGATGGAAGACTGTAGAGGGAGTTTCTTCTGTGCAAGTACTTGGAATGTATCCTTGCCAAGTTCTTTACTCTTCAGTTTTCTCCTCCAGTGCTGTGGGTGGTTCCTGGCCTTCCTGCCCTCTAATATGGAAGGTGCTTCTCCTCCTGGTTGCACAATGGCTTACATTCCAGTGGAGTACCCTCACAAGGACAGGTGGGGTGGGGTGCATCGAGTCAGAATAGGAATTAAAGGAACAACACCGAGTGACTGCAGCTCATGGGTCACAAACTGGATGAGCTACAGGCCACAGTAGTGTCACTTGGCACAATTCCACCAAGCCTCCACTGATTTACACTAGGCAGCCAGTTTGACCTCCCAGACTGGCATTGCTCATCCGTGCCCCAGAAACTCCTTGCCCCATTGTCAACAGCATTCCCAGAAAATCCTTGGAAACAAGCCCTGCTGCAGCCAGGAGCCTGAACCACAGCATGAGCTTTGCACGCAGCCAGTCACAGCAAGGAGTTTTCTCCTGCCCAGCTGACCTGACACCAGGCCTGAGGTGACAACATACAACCAGCCAGAACAATTAGTACCTCCAGACTCATTTGAGTGGTATAAGCCAGACAAGATGCTTGCAATGTGTTATGAACAAAAACACCCTGCCCTCTGCCTGAGATACTCACGGCATTAATGCTGCCATACTCGGGCACGGCCAAGCTCACCACAACAGGAAAAGCAACCCGCCTGCATGAGTACTGGTTTCATGCTACACTGGAGTGTTGCTCTCAGACCCCCTGTCTCGAGATGTCAGAACATCACCTCTTTGATGGTGACAATAAGTGGATGTTATGAAACAATAAGACAAAGGCAAGAATCTGGGATACTTCCTCTAAGTAACCTTCCAGCTTCCATTTATTTTCAGCTCAGGGAACTTCTATTTCCTAACCCTCAATTAATTTCTTCCATGGTAAACTCCTAGAATTTAGAGCACCCACAAATATTTAACGTCCAGCATCACAGGAAAGAACCTCTCCTCTCTCCTTAATTTGGCTATGGTTAGCTCCACTTGGTATCATGTGGTTTTCTTTTCTGTTTTTCTGCAAGAGACAGTGAACATTCAATCCCTATCTCTTCTTCATGTGCCACTCAGCTCTATAGGTCTTTGTCCTATCATCAACTCATCACTTTTCCATGCTGTACAGTATCAGCCTATTCCCTTGTTCCTTTTGTGAAAGTCACTCTACTTCCAAATGTTCTAACGGGCCTTCTCTTAACTTTATTCCAGTTCTGCTATCCCTTTTCGGAGAGCAGGAACCTAGATCTGTGTTCCATATCGAAGGGTTTTGTATAGTATCATGGTAAAACACTACAGGTGGTTCTCTATCCCTTTTTAAGTGTTTTCTAGAACTTTATCTGATTTCTTGACTGCTACTGAAGTATCAGGTGACACTAACTTGGATGTTCTTACTGTGCTGCCCAGAACAGGCACATGCACTATACAGGGCAGGCAGAGCTGCTGAGAGACCTATTTGTAGCTGCTCATCAACTGCATCTCAGAAACAACTTTGGATGCTGTGGTCCAACTTCCCTGTTTTCAGAGACAATAACAGAGTCAAAGACCATCTGCCACTTTTGCTCAGTGTGTATTGGTCTGTCACCTTTGTTTAAATAAAATGCAGATAACCAAAGTCTAAGACAGCTGGCAAAGCCAGCCAGCAACAATGCTGAAAGCAGCAGTGTGCGGGAACAATTCAATCCAAGTTCACCCAAGGAAAGCACACTCCAGACTCTTTGGCCTTACAGTGGGAGGTAAACCTGACCCTTCGTGTGACCCATCTGTAGCACTGTGCGTGTTTTAGATGTGCCAACAGCTGGAGAAAAATTCTTGATGCTAAACAACGGCTACTACGTGTCACCTACACAAGGAGCCTCTATTTTCAGATGCCTAAAAGCACATGACACACTGATCTAACGGAAGAGAGCTGTGAGAACAGCAAAAGCCTGAGTGCAAATGTCCAGATTGACTGATTCAAGTGTACTTTCATTTCCTCACTACTCACTGCTGCCTTCACCTGCAGCCTGGTGCCACTCAGCCTGGGTCCACAGGTTCAGGGTGAGCTACAGGACATTAGCATCATGGAACATGACTGAAAAGAGTCACCCAACCACTTTTGTTTGTTACATATGCTCACACAGATTTTTGGATTTGATGATTCCTCACCCAAAAGGCCAAGGCTGCATTTCAGGTGTGACAGTTCGAGTATGCAGTTCAAAGGGATCCCTTGAGGAGTTCTTGGTATCTTAGGTAAAACAGCTCATTTTTGCTCAGCAAAAGGGCAGCTGCTTTAGCTAAACTACCATAAACTCCCTAACATGATGAGCAAAGGTACTCAAATAGGAAGTGCAGCTAATTCCCATGAACATATGAAGTGTTAAACGTCTTAAAGAGGGATTGCATTGGCAAATACATTTCTACATATTATTTTGAAACAGTTTGAGCAAGGAACTTTGTTTCATCTTTGGCACCAGCATCTTTACAATTTACATGCTGATCTTTTTACACCTCTGGAAGCGAGTATGTCAAACACGAAGGGTTACTAAGCTATTTCTTCTCCCAGACATCAGACCTGGCTCCCTAGGCATTTCTAAATAGTTGTCCTTGCTCTTGGTGTTTAAGCTGCCCTCCTAGAATTTGATTTAAAGAGTCCAAGGACACAGATCCAATCAATCCCCATACTCCAAGACAAATATTTTGTTCAGACCATTTTCTAATTAAAATTCCCTGCTAGAAAGGCTCCTAGACATGGCACAAACAATAGTTCTCTCCACCCCCTCAAGCTGCTGCCCTTTGAAACAAGGGAGCAAGTCCCTCCTTTTCACACAGAAATCCGCCTGACAGACAATAAGAAGTAACTTTCGGTCAAGCCATCTGGAGCAGCTCATGCTGTACACAGAGCAAAAAGCTGCCTTTGTTTGCACAGCAGGGCAGAATAAAAGGTAGTCCTACCCAAAACAGCTGCCAAGCAAAAGGCACGTTACCCTGGGACGTTTATGGCCACATCAGCAAACTGAGTATCACGTGGTTCCAATTATTTTTATCCCAGACAAGAAAAAAAGCCAAGCTTAAATGACGCAACAGGAAACAGCTGTAGTCAAACTCTGAAGGGCAGCCTCCCTGCTAGCAGCAAAAGCTCTTCCATGGTCCTAACTGAAGCTGATCCTGGAATCGCCTTAATTTCCATGTGAAGGGGACTGCGTGGCAGGTTGTCGGACTCGGGGAGGGGTGCGTGACAGGAATTGTTGGCTGGCACGGCGCAGGCTCCCGGCAGCTGCCCCCCCGTGGGAGTGAGGCGCACGCGAACCTGGAGTGACCCGCTCTTGTGCGTGCTCCCAGAGGTTACTGCCGTTCACGGGCGCGGAGCTCTCTCGCTCTGATGCAAAGACGGAAGACTAGCGAAGGGAGGAGGAGGCGGCAGCATTGTTCAGCTTAGATGGAGGCGGCGGCGGCACTATTTAGCTTAGATGGTTGTGATTTCTGCTCCAGGGAGAGAATGTTTTTGACTAATAGCAGCACTTCAAAGTCAGAGCCAGACAAAAAAACTAGGATAAGTTTCTGGCTCAACACCCACCCCCCCTACCCCTCAGATTTGGACTTCTGACTCATACTTAGGTACGCTTTTTTTTTTTCTTAATCCATCATTTCACCTGCAAAAACAAATACTTGCAGTCTCTAGAATGTCAATTTGACTGTGCAAATCGCCGTTTATGTTTTGTGCTGTGATGTCATTGTGCTGAGTGCCCCACAAGACTGGAAAACAATCTCTGGCCCAAAAAGCGAGATAGATAAAAGAGGAAACAGTAGCCTATAGCTACTACTTTACATTGTAACAGCCACAGCACCTTTTCCACATGCCATACCCTCACTGCACAAAAAACCAGTAGATACAACCAAGTAATAACCCTGACATGGGTTGGCAACTGAATGGAAAAAAATAGAAAGGAAAGCCTCAACATCCAGTTTGCGAGGCACTACCTAGCAGCAGATGTACTGCAAGCCCAACTGTTGTGCCACTGCTGAGAAGGCAAAACACTACAGAAAATGTCCTAATTCCTGTTATGGTACTTGTAACTCGAAGCGCCAAGAAGCTGCAAAGTGCACGCTGCCTGTACTGACACAGGGAAAACAGCTGTAGAACGGGGAAAAGTTTTAAAGCAAGCCAGGGATCTGACTTTGAATTGCCTCTTGTACTTGATCACAGGTTAAGATAGCAACCACAGTTGTGTTCCCCTGACACAAAAGCTCTTCTTACCTCTTTAACGAGCTTCCCAATGCTCTCTCTCAAAGTTTCCACAGTTTCTGACAGATCCCACAACGAGGAATTGAAAGAAAGTTGTCTCTGCAGGAAGACAGAAAAGGAAACTAGAAGTTACTGCAAAGCACAAACGAAGAAATTAAACTCTTGTAAACATTCTTGTATAGAGCAGTTAGGACTGTTTACATGGCAAAGTGCTTGGTAGGGAAGACAAGGCTGGCTTTCTGTGTATCCCTGAACTTAAAATACCATGGGCTTCTGCATCCTGCAATGTAATAAGATCACCCCTTTCTCTTTCCACAGGTTAAGTACACAGATGCTATAACCAGAACCATACCAACAAAATGTTAAATGCGTGCACATATGCTTACAATGCAAAGGATGACTTGCATTCCAGGTCACAAAACAAGCAGGGTCTTCAGGACAGCATGTGGACAGTCCTGAAATCCTGCAAGCCAGTGCTAAGAAGGGGATGCAAAGTCAGTACAGTGGAGGAAAAGACAACTTGGTGGGCACAAGTTTTCAGTGAGGCTACATAGGTACCAGCTCAGATACAAAGAACTCCCTACTGCAGTGTACATCATCATCAGCATCACATAAGTCCTCCCATCAGGCCTTGATGTTCTTTAACTAAACCAAGAGTGTATTTTAAAACAGCTTCCAGGAAATAGCTGGCATGCACTGTCACCAAAGAGCAAGACTGACAAGCTTCCAGAAGTGGAAGGCATAGCTTTCAGGAAACTATTTGCTCTAGCAGGAAGCCACACTGAAGACAACTCCTTGTTTCCAACTGCTATACACATAACTGGCGTAACTGGCGGCCTGGAGTTAGTTTTGTGGGGTTCTTTTCCCTTCTGTTCACATATGTGGATTATCTTGCATGGAAAACATTTGGGCACAATCCTTGTTTCAAGTGAATGAAGATTAAAATAAATTCCTATGATTTCACATTAGTAGCTCCATGTTGCAGCATTTGAAAGCATACTAAAGTTACAGCATTGCAACACACAGATGAACAGCCAAGGCCCTAGATTTTAGCAAGCATCTTTTGAGCTGAATCTCTTCCTTTTCACATCTTTCCTGGGGCAATTTCTGGAAACAAAGTCTGGAGGTTTTCACTTGTTCTACTTGCTCTGCTGGAGACTGGTAAGACCTGGTCAGTGCCAGCTGGTGTGAATGGGCACTGTTCTGCTGATCTGCTGCTATGTTTAAAATTCAGCTAACTTTTCTGAGTGCAGAGTTAGCCTTTGCTCCAAAGTCAGCTGCAAATTCAAACTCTCTAACATCTATGGATTTCTACTAAATGCAGTCGTTAAGGTTTGGATAAATAAAAATATTTCATCTAGAAGAAAAGCAATTAAAAATCTCGACAGGCTTAGACCCTCAAGACATATGTAAAGAAATTTAGCCAGCAAATATCAAAGCTACATATCTGCTCTACCACTGGTACTTTAGCAGTAAGATGAGGTAGAAAGTTCTAGGTTCATGCATAACAAAAGATGTGCTTGTTCAGCTCTATATACTTCATCAATCTCTACACAGATTCGTGTTCACTGCATTCAGAGGTGATTCAGGGACAGGGTGGATGAGGAAAAGTTTTCTGAAGATACTAATTGGTTCAGAACAGTGAAAAGTCAAAATCCAATTGCAAAGGATTAGTGAACAGCCTCCTACCGACACACTGTTACAAAGTGCCAGACAAAATTCAGCACTGCAAAGTAAAGTACATGGGGAAAAGACAGTTCTACCTTTAGATACCCCTTGTATGGCTCTGAATTAGCTAATGCCACTCAAAAAGAGAGATCTTAAAAATACAGTGATGAAACAGATCAACATCAACATAAATCCACAATGCAATCCTGGCTCTCAAGTACTACATGCAATTTTGGGTTCTCCATCTCCAAAGGAACTCAAGTACAGACAAAGGCCATGATTCAAGGTAAGAATGGTTTTTGAAAGAAGAACAATGGACCACAGTTCCTCCAGTAGGATATGCAAGGACAAACAGAGGTTATGACAAAGGTCTGCAGACCTACAAGTGGGATGGGGAATGGAAACAGGATGATTGCCCACTGTGCCTCATCATACAGGATTAGAGAACTCCCAGTGAAATGATCAGTTTAAAACAAAACCAAAGGAGCTTCTGCATACACAACTTAGTCAAAATGGAAAAAAATCAGTAGACTCTACACAATGCCGAAAGCATTGTGAGTTTGAAATAGACTTAAAAGAATTCATTGAACATAAAAATCTTACCAAATGCTATTAAAAAACAAGATCCCAGTAGCAGCTAAGAAAGTCTGGGTTGCAAGCTACTGAAGAACAGGACATTACACTGAGGAAATGTGGCTACGTACTTGCCCAATGGCTGCATCCTTTCACAATCCTCATTTAAGGGCCACTGCTGGACTATCAGTTGAGGACACTGAGCTTAACAGTTTTTCCTGACCTCATAAGTAAGTCTTAGGTGATTCAAGGAGCTTGCAAACCTTAGCCAGAAACGTGAGGAGTACCCATCTATCCTTTCATACCACAGCACCCTGACCCTTTCTTCCCTAGCAAATTCATAGCACTTCAAGATCATTTCTCACTAGAACTTGCAATAGTATCACTGATATGGAGGAAATTTTACTCTTTCTACCACTTCTTGAACCTCAAAGACCACTCAGGAAGCCTCTCACAAGTCATCTTCAGAGACAATAACAAAAAAATCAGTCACAAGGGCCAGTCTTCTTTGAACAGATGAGCACGTCATTAATTTCCCTGTAATATACATCTTTGTAGTGACTCATTAAGTAGTTAATTACATTAATAAGAAACCTCTAGATTCAGGGTAGATCCAGGAAGATTGTTCCTAGTGTGAGAGACTGTCCTTAGCAGATATCTGCACTACATCTAGGGGATGGAGAGGGCAACGACTCATTTACTGGCAATGTGCTGCAGAAACATCACCTGTCTGTTCTAGGCACACTGTGGAAAGACAAAGCTCTAGCAGGTTTTGAACACAACTGCCCTCTACAATTACTGTAGTAGTGGCTAGCAAGTCACTAAATTTGTCTTTTGGGGCTGTCATCACAGCTGGCTGTCATTTGGCAGCCAACATCACAATACTCTTGAGGCAGTGAGTGCACTTGGTAGGGACTCTGTGTGCTTGTATGTGCATGCTACAAGGTTTACTCTAGTGACAAATACTTGAGATAGCTGGAGTTGACAGACAAGCCTTGAATAAATTCACGTGAGACTTACAGGGGATGGACAAACCTGATTCTTTAACATACATGAGAATGCATGGGTTTAAAGTGTTGGGAAGTCAAAAAATTCAGCCAAAATTCAGTCTGCTAAACAAAGACCACTTAATCACTGTTTCTGCTTAATAAAGACCACTCTGCCACATTTGCTTTGAAATAGTTATTACAACTTTATACTGATCTTACCAGAAACTTACCACTGGCCTCTGCAGAAAAATCACATGCTTTAAGCTTCTGCTTTTGTTTCCTGAAGTGGAAGTCTCAAACCACTGCTGCTTAAAAGGATGGTATCATTGTGCTTGACTGAAAATGCTCTCAGAAGACCAAGGAAAGCTACGAGTTCAGTTGCAGCACATATTTACATTAGGAGACCTTTTCTAAAAGCTATTTTTCAACTGCAATGCATTTATTATCTCATGCTTAGTTCATACTAACCATTTGACAAAATACCACCCATATTACGGAGGGAGAAAAAACAATTGGATTTTCATGTGCTCACCCACAGTCTTTCAAGGACCACTGTAGTATACAAGCCACAGTACATTTACAGCTTATTACAGATCCATACCACTGGAAGTGAGTACAGCAAAGCCCTTATTAGGCAGTGCTGTCTAAGATGAAATCCCACAGGAGCAATTTGAATTGTCATTTAGCCTTCCCCTCGCCAAATCACATTCAAAACTGGGGACATTTGCAGAGGCAAATACAAACAGGTATTTCTACGATATAAGACAGTCAGAAATGTCCCACTGGACTGTGTTGTAATGACTGGGAGCTTACTGCCATTGCTCTTGTTAGCCTTTCCCAAACTGCGTAGTTCCTCCATGGGACAACCGCTGGCCTGCCACTGGGAGAAAGCCAGTGGAAAGGAAATTTGCATGCATGCAGTCAGATGTACTGCTTCAACTGTTGTTCTCAAACAGGCTTCTCCTGCCTCAGTCTCACTCAGCCAGTGCAAGGCAAGCCTCAGGAAGAGATGATGTGTCCACAAGGAGCTTGTACAACATGTGCTATGCCCCATAATACTGTTGCTCAAAAGGCTTCAGAGAATGGATGCAGGTTAAGACATGGGTCATGGAAAAGGGAATTCGACTTTTTGAAACTTTTTTCTTCTAGTGGAGTGAACACTCAGAGAAGAAGGAAAGCTGATCCTCTGTCTTGGTGCCCTGTGATCACACCCAGATTTTCTGCTGGGTTTTGATCTAAACAGCCTGCCTCAAATAGGTTCTTACACGAAAAAGAGTAAGGAGACACACTTTAACCTCCCTACCATACCTCCATTTGCTTGGGTCTGTTTTCTCATCCTACAGAACAGGCTAAATTGAAGTAATACAAAAGATCAGTGACAGAGGTAGAATCCTAGTGTGAAATTTTAATTAGAAGTTCTTGTCTTAACTGTATCACTGCCCTTTGGGCAACACTCAAGGTATTCTGGATAGAACCGAGGAGCAGGTATGTAAAGAGTTTATTCCTTGCCCTTCTTTTTAAAAAAACTTAACAGTGCTGTGACATTTAGAGCTCATGCATTTCATCATGCACACACTTTAATTTCTTTTTTAAAACCTTGATCTGTCCATAATTTGCTAGTAATTACTGCATTTTTGAGAGCTACTTAGAACATTTAAGTTTCCCAGAGGCTGCAAATGCACACGCACTTTAAGCCAGCAGAAGTGAGTGTTATTATCAGGGTCTCAGCCCACACACTCACTCCCTGATCACAGCACTCTCAATTTTGCATCCTCTCCTTCATGTTTTAGCATAAATATTTGTGTAAACATACAGGCAGGTAAATCACTTTTAATCCAGATGAATTCCATGATGAAATTTACTGCATCATCTTGCAGAGGGAATAACAAACAGGAATGCACAGGGACAAAAACAAGCACGTGGATGTCAAGCTAAGTCATACATATTAAGACATTTCAAGAAACCACATCCACTTCACTGCCCAGATATCAGAGAAGCTTAAATTTCCAGTTTACAATTCAAGCCCTTGGTGTTGAATTTACAGAGTTCTCGCACACAGCTGCAAGCCTTTAGTACCTTCTTGTGCTAAGATGCTGCCTCTCCATAAATCACAAAATAGTGCAACCAGTAAAGCCCATGTCCAATTACACAAGCTAAAAACCTGTCTGCAAATTATAGTTGCACCTGCATTTGACTTGGCCCCTAATTTGCTTACTGAAATGTCTTGCTGTTAAGTACATCAAAGGAATTAAGCAAAAAAAAAAATAAAATTAATCTCTGGACAAATTGTTGGCATTGGTTTACATACTCTGTAGTAGATACAGAGCGTGCTATCTTCAGTGTGCATGTCCAAGATTTGACACACAATGCCTTCAATAAACTGTGTCAAAAGCCTCCTTTGTTCATGAGCAGAGAGTTCCCTCTTTGTTCGAAGATGTTACTGAAGGTCAGGGCACTTTTTAGCATCTAAAGACGCTAAGTTTCAAATGTGCTGGTTGTGATCCTACAGTTAATTTATCCATTTTGCCTGGCCACATTGAAGCCAGCTAGTTTTTGTTTCACTCACTGATGCATTACAGCAGCTTAACCAGAGGGTACACTGAGAGACATTTGAGGAAGACTGTGGACCTTTACCAGACAACAACGCACAGCAGATTTAGAAGTGCTGGCTTCTGGACTCCAGCTTTTTTCCCCTTGAAGACAAGACCATGAGCCAGCTTCTCAGAAGCCCCCCAAAACTGCTTAAATCTATACTGCTGTTGCCAAGAGTGGTTTATGACTGTTTCCTCGCACCAACAAACAATACAGACATTAAAACACAGACACACTCAGTACCTGCTTCTGTCAGCTAAGCTGCAGAAGCTGCCATAAATAAGAAAAGCAAGACTGAGTCTCCACAGGGCCCAGAAAACCAGTTCTGAGTGGTACAGTAGCTGGCTATTTTCTTCCTCTTCAGACCCAAAATTCTAGCATCTTTGAACGGTTTAAAGTAAAATACGTATAACATGTGCACATACACATACAACTGAAGACAAGAAACAAGTTATAGCCATTCCTCTCCAAACAGCCCATCTTTGCTACAATTTTAGTTCTGTTACCACATCTCTTAATGCTCATGGGTTGTCTTGCTCTTCCAGCAGGAAAGAAAAAGTGCAGATGGAGGACACGTGGAAAACAGAAAATGAGCTGTGGAGAGAAGTCACTGACTGCTACGTACTGTGCAGGGGAGTAATATGATCCCAGTACTCGATAATGACCCTCTCTGACTAGGGACAAAGCCAAGCAAGTGGTACATGACTTTGAGTACTGAAAGGTTCATCAAATCTGAAAACTCACACAGCAGACAATAGAATATTTGTTTTAGCGAGTAACAGAGTGGGTTCTGTGGTCCTTTCTTCACACTACTTATACTTCAGTTATTTCCAGCACTGAATTCCTCAAACTTCTATATTTTAAGAGATATTGCAGATTTGTAGCAAAACATCACTGGATTTTCCTAGATTCAAGTTTGCTCTAGTCTCTAGTCACCCTGTAAATAATGTATTTTCTTGAAGTTCAATGAATTCTTCCCCCAGTACCCATTCCGTTGGTTAATTTTTGAAACAGAACTTTAAAACTTGACTCTACTTTGTAGGATTTAAACTCGCTTAAAAGTTGTGACCTGTCAGTGGCTAGAAACTTCTGCACTCAGTGGCCCCATACTAAGGGCAGAGGGCAATGGTTTTAGTGCTCAGCACAAGCCAGGCTTATATCTGGGCTCATTCCAGCCAAGATACAACATTTGACTAAAAGACGGGGACAACCAAGAGCCTGTTCATTACTGTGCTATATAAAGACTTTCCTCTTGACAAACTGAACTGCAGACCACACACATTTATGCTCTGCAAGTAGGAGATTGAACAGGAAGGGTAAGAATGACAGGAAGAAGCAATGTTCATGCTCCCGTGACAAAGACTGACCATCTTTCTTGTTTCTAACTGCCGCTAAGCAGTTCTGGAAATGCAGGGATGAGTTCCTAGACTGAAAGCCCTGGAAAATGTCACTGTGTCAGTGACATACTCTCACAGGTGGGGCCAGTGAACTCACCTGAAGAGGCTTCAGAGGATTCAGGTTAGCACGGAGGGCTTGCTCAGCTGCATGGAGTTTTTCCTTTGACAACGTGCAAATGAAGGCTTCAGAGTCCATGGCTGAAGTCTGATTTTGGATTGTAAGAAATTCAGACGATGTTGAGCTATTGCAGAGATCTCGCAGTCGCATTCGATAACCAGACACAATGACCTATGAAAGTGGGAAAAGACCATGTAAGTCTCCCTTCAACTAAGACTCCAACCAAAAAACTGGTTATTGCCTAGACAAAGCAAACCATTCATAACATTTCCAGATAGAGGTGAGGGGGCATTCTTCTCTACAGGTTGAGCAGCCCTGATTCACATGCAACTTAGTTCCAGGAAAAACCCTTCCCTGCTGAGAACATGGGAGAGAAGTCCTGAGGGAGGCAGGTCTCTCCTCACTTCCCCGCAAATATGCACAAAGCAGCAGTGATCCTGTTCTCCACAGCAGCCATTTCCTCCAACCAAGGGTACATGCATTGCCTAACGTTCAGTCTTCTGGGAACTGAGCCACAGAGAAAAATAAGGCTTGTGACCAGACACAAGTCTGGCAAATCTGTGTGAAGGGCAAAAGACCTATGCCCCCAAACTACTTAGACATATCTGCCAGCCACGTTTTCTACGCAGTTCTGATTCAGAATCATCTCCCTTAACTCTGAAGTATCTACTCACTAACTGCTGAGACAGACATTTTGCAGCATTTTTGAGCAGTTAATGTATCAGCAAAAAAAAGTTATCTTACTGGCTGCAATAAATGAGATAAGATCCTAGAGTCTTCCTTCACAGGCATATTTTTCTTAAGGTAATGGTTTGCTTGTCAATAATGTTTCCTAATCCACAAGCAATCACCTTATTAACGAAACTGATAAAATCCCTCTGAGTTATCACCAGACCCTTTCAGACCTGATAACCCAGTTCTTTTAATAAGGTCAGTTACTGACTTCATGTTTGCTGAACAACAAAGTACATGTCCAAAAGCTGCATACTTCTTAAAGGTGATAAACAAGGAAAAACCCAGAGTCTACTACTGGAAAGAAGTTTTGTTTGCCTTGAGACTAGACAGATGGAACAATTTTACTGTAAATGCACAGGTAACAACAGCTGTAGACTTAATTTCTTCTTTCTGTCATTTCGTAAGACCCAGTGTGCATTGCCCAACTTACAACAACAACTAAAGAGGATTGATCTACATTCCAGAACAGTTAGCAGCTCCTGAACCAGGCTGGTAAGTCTGAAATTTGTTGTCTTTCAAAACCAAAAGGGTATGCACAATCTGGGGGAAAAAGTGCATTTCGTTCAGAAAACAAGCAAATGGAACTGACAGCAGAGAGAAGAGATTTTTAATGCAACACTCATGCAAACCTTTAACTTCGGTCTGTATCTATATGCCAAAATATGATCTTTCAATGCCACACAGCCGAACAGCTCTCACATCAAAAAGGCTGGCCTTTCGAAAAGTTTGGGGTGCCCTTTTTTTAGCCAGCAGAGATACTACAACCAGTGTTATAGCCATGCTGAAAAGAAGATATTTGTAGGGCACTGAAATAATACTCCCAGAACAAGCTTCCCCGGGTGGACATATAGAAAAACCAGTGTCTCCCATTGCCTCAGTGTTCACTCACAAAAAGTGAAGGTGACCAACCTTCCACCATTCTGAACCTGCTCACCTTTTTCACCCAGATTTTAAACTCTTTTGAAGAGAAGCTGCCCTTTTCAAGCACTGAGGCCCATAGCATGAGACCTTAGAAAAAACACTCTGCCTATCCACCCCACACTAAAACACCCAGTTTCACCAAGTCAGGAAGTTCTCTAACCACTTTCAGTCATCTGAACCCATGGTGTCTTCAGCAGGCAAAAATACATCCTAAATGACAGGTTAAGTTCCCTAAGGACTCTCAACCTGCCAGGCTCACGCCTGAAAGAAGTCATAGGTAATTGTTTTGTCCCTAAAAGTCATCTCATTCTCTCCTTGGGACTTTTCCTGCTTCGTGAAACAGAGATTTGATCCAAGCAGAATATGCACTGGCCATTACTATCTACTCCTCACTGCTATTCAATGCATCATGCTGCAGCACCGGCCCAGGACCTCACTGCGCCTTCAACTTTTCAGAGGGACAGGACTTACTGCCGCCTCCAAGCCACACAAGAGCTGCCTGGGCACACCTGGACAACAGCAGCATACCAGACTTGATTACATAGCTGCCTGCCCACTGCTGACCCAGGCACCTTCCAAATCCCACACCCTTCTGAGCATACCTGCCACAACTGGAAAAACACAAGGCTAAGCCACTCAGCCCCAGGAAGCAACATGTCCATCAAGACAACGCTTTGGTCGCTTTTATCTGTTTGCACTAATTTCAGTATGCTGGATACACAACCCTGCTGGACATGCTGGAGTGCTGTCATTACAGTAACACCAGTGAACATCTCCTTGGTGACTTCAGTTCCTTACTTGCTTACATATCATAACTTCCGGCCTTGTTGAACAACCCCAGGACACCAACAGACTGCAGAAGAAGGCTATATTTGCTGTGAAAGGCTGGCATACTCTGGATAGGCGCTTCTACTACATGACTGCTGAATGAGGCTGTAACCCACTCCCTCAGAGACCTAACAAATACTGCCTATTAATACTGAAGTCACTAGCCACTAGCTCAGCAGTGAGGTCAGATCTTCAGACCAGATCTCCAGCAAAATCAAAGACTTCCATTTTGTGAGTCAGATAAAGTCATTCTGCAGGAAGGCAGAGGTCTGCATCTCTAGTTACCATCTGTATTAGAAAAGTGCTCAAAGAAAATTTGGTGGGCCACTGCTCTGCTCCACAGCTTAGTGTCCTGGTGCTCAGATTAGCTTTTCCTGCCATCCCTGAGCACAAAATGCTGTTAGAACTTAGCAACATCACTCCCAGCGCTCTAGCAGAATGAGCTCAAGAATCACATAAACAAGAACACAACTTGAAGCATTCAAGGAAGAACTAGCTGACTGACCAGCCTCTCACCACCCTTCAGACACATTAAGTAGATAAAAGCTAAGCTTTTTCCATACGTCCATTTCCATATACAACCAATAGAGTACGGCAGTCACACAATGTAAGGCCAGGTCTTTTGGTTAGAAAATCTTTCTGCCTCTCCACTAACTTAGGGAGAATGACTAGAATGCTGTTGCTGCAGTCTTCCAGTTACCTTTCCAGAATGATTTGTAGCATGACTCTGTCTTAATCTAGCTTAAATTTCAGGCAAATTAGTTTCAAGTAAAACAAAACTTGCAGCCAAAAATGGGTAAGAATTTTTTCCTCTGCTTTACAATTTTTTAGTAGAACATATCCTTAGCTTGTAGGATAACTTATCGAACTGCTCTAAAACAGATGGCTTGACTAAAACAGATGGCTTGAAAGAATTTACTGAAGAGCAAGACAGTGTGTGCAAAGCAGGACAGCATCTGTAACTACAGGAAAACAAAGACTAAAAGGACAATTAATCCATTCCACTTCAATGAAAAGATCTGATATGGAGTTGAGAAGCAAAATGGATTTCCTCTTCCTTTTGCATCCTATCTTTTGCATTCTTTCAAGAGAACCCCGGGTCTTCTTTTGAAGTCTGTTCTGACTTCTGTGTTAGAAAGCATGCTGGTGGACTAATTCATCAAGCCTAGCAAAAAACATGTTACAAGCTTGACAATGACAGACAGCCATCGCAAGACAGGGCTCTAGCCCACTGTCAGCACTGGCTGTTTATGACTGCAATCATGGAGCACTCAGGACAGCAGGACTCCTGTACTACATAATATACAATGTGTCTGTCTTGATGTGTTGGCCACAAACCTAGAAGCAGAGCTCCTTTGGCTGCACAGGAATGTAAGGCAGAGAAACCCTGCTCCAGTCCAAGCTGAGTGACTGAAAACAGTCAGAACAGTACTAGCAGCTTAATTAATGTTTCACTTCCATTTAAAAAAAAAAAAGAGGAAGCAAGAAATTCAGTTTAGCCTGAGGGTACTATTTTCTTATGCAGATCGAAATATTTGCTCATGGGTTCCTACTGTCCTACTTCCTACTGGCATTACAGCTAAAAAAACAATAGACAAGCATTATGTTAGGAGATGAAAGTACTCTTTACCTGCTGGAGGTTGACCTCTGCATCCAGTAGCCCCTTTACTGCAGATGATGGCATGGACAAATTATGATGGAGGAAGTCAGAGAATGTCTCATTGTCAATCAGGAAATCCCGAAGTTTCAAGTCTGAAAAGTGACAAAAGCAACATTCTGGTCACAGCAAAGCCAAAAGGAAACTCACGTGAGAGCACTGAACAGGAAAAATCAAGCTGACAAATGGGGGAGAGGGAATTACACAAACCATAGCACAAAAGGAAAAGAGGAGCTGCTGGTAAAGTGCTCTGAAACTTGGCAGGCTTCAGAAATGTCAATCCATGATGTCTTGGTCTCGAAAAAACCCCCAACCAACAACAATAAAAGCAATCAACCTTCAAAAACAACTCCCATTAACATCATTACTTCAGCTCAATTTGCTCATACATACACAGAAACAAGGCACATCAAGCTGCTCCCCTAATCTGAAACCTACTACAGCATTAGCACTTAATCCCTGTGTTGCTACTGAACGTGGGACTGAGCTGGTGCATGGTCCACTGAGGGATTTACTAGCCTTTAGTTAATTATGTTAATAGCTGATGTACTCTACCATAAATTTCAAAGTCTGACATATGCAGACACACAGGTATGATACAGAATCGCACACAGATCTAGGAAACAATCTTAGCTACTTGGAATTAAAAAAAAAAACATTTGCAGCATTGTTTCCATTTTCTTTCCCAAATGCTTCACCTTTTCAAGCCATTGGTGTTTCAGCTCTTGACTTTATAACAGATTTGTACCTACATCACAGCAGGGGGGAATCATCTGGAAATTATAATCCAAACACACTATTAAAGTCCACAAAACTGGATCTTAAGAAGCTGACTCTCATACTGTTTTGGGTTGTTTTCTTGGGTTTTGTGTGTGGGTTCTTTTGGGTTTTTTTTTTGTTTTCTGGTTTGGTTGGGGTTTTTTTTGGGGNAAGCAGCAATGAGCAAAGCAGCTATGCCAGAAGGAGGTGAGAGACCAAGTCCTATAGGATTTACCAGAGTGAAGATTTCCAGACCTAGGTAAGACAACTAGCTAGGTGTCATGCTGTATTTTCTACTTGAGGAAGACAGGACGCTGCAACCCAGAGCAAAGAGTGGAAAACGATGAGCTCTAAAGAGAAAGTAATGACATGGAAGAACCAGGGGCTTGTACCTTCCCCACTCCTATAGGGGACAGCTGTAACAACCTTTTCCCCCACCTCTTTTGCAAGAGGGTTTTTTGGTTCGGCTTGGTTTTTTGATTTTTGGTTGGGGTTTTTTGTTGTTTTTTTTTTGGGGCTTGTTTTTTTCTTTTTTTTTTTGTTTGTTTGATTGGTTTTGGTTTTTTAGTGGGTGGGTTTGGCTCAGCTTGGGCAGGTGATACCGCCAAGAACGGGCCCCCTCAGGAAAAAGTATGGTCTGCACTCGGGGTGCCACCGGAGGTGACAGGGAGACGGGCGGTTCGGGTGCCACTTCTTCCCAGCCCGATCCTGGCGGAGGAGCCGGCAAGGGGAGGAACCACGCGCTCTGCTCTTGCGGCACGAAGTACACGGGGTTACTGACGGTCATTGCTCCCTCATCTACATATCCAGTTACAAATTCCCCGTTGCCTTTTTGTTCCACACGAAAAAGTAAATCACCCGCCTCAGCTGAGGCAACGCGGAGGTTACTCTGGGTCAAAAGTTTCTCCCTCGCCCTCCTCTCTCCCACGCAGCAGGACCACTCATGAACATGCTGGTTTTGAGCACGCCGTGCAAGCGTCCCACTGAACCCCGCAATCAAAATCAACCATCACCCCCACTCCCTGCCCGGGGAGAGGCTGGGAAAAGATCT
>VZTF01001320.1:128375-169340 GCA_013397755.1 Cnemophilus loriae
CATAAAACTTCTCCTTCCAGCAGAGGCTAAAGCACCCTGCTTCACCGCAACTGGAGGAAAAACTTCCCCCTCCCCGATTCCTTGGTTACTTCCTACATATGCCAAACTCCCTCAACACTTCTGCAGCTTGTTTATTTTTTGGTGAGATCATCAACTCTTCAGAAAGTCAGATGGACAAAGGGGGGGCTGACTGAAGGCACACTGGCATGCAGAGATCAGATGTTTGCAAGCTTTCTCATTGAATCTGTCCCCATTTAGGATATTTTTCAAGCTTCTCTNTCTTCCATTTTTCTGTTTCCTCAGTGTTGTGCTGCTTTTGGGTTTGGCTAGCCTATTTTATCTGGGTTTGGCTTGGAGGTTTTTTGCCATATGGAGGCATGATTTTTTGGTCAGGGAGATATTCTACAGGCAATTGCAGGAATGCAACCTGATCTACGCTGAGATTCCTGCTGACCTGCCTATAATCATGAGGGGGAGTAACAGAGACACCCTCTTCCACAGCTGTAATTAACCAGCCCAGCATTAGCAGAGCATTCATCCATGCCTTTTTCATCATGCCAAGCATTTTCAGACTTGCTTAGCACTAGAATTTGCTGAAAATCAATGCTGCCTTCCAAGGAACTCCTACAAACATCTGGATGAGTTTTCATCATCATTTGGAGTAAGCTATGAAGGAAATAGAACAAGGTTACCAAAACTGTGGAGCAGTGTTTGGCTTCCAGATAGCTGATCGTGAACCCATGATCCCTACCCAAGACCACATGTGAAAGCTCTGCAAGACCAAAGGACCAAATTCCAACACCACGGTCCTGGCTGCAGTGCCGTAAGTGCACAGCCAGCCCTTTGTACCATGCATTCTCTCCCCCACCTCATCTGGTTCTACTTCCAGGACTTGTGGGTCAGTGTCTTATGCAATCCCTCTCAATCATGCAGGCACACATAACGGCTCGCACATGAAACCACAGAAAAGCACCAAATACTGCAAAGCATCTAAATTCTTTCCCTGGATACCTCAAAAAGTCAAGAGTTAACAGAGGTTTCCTCTTGAAAACAGCTATTCCCATCCAAGATGACTGCTTGCCCACTAGGGCCTAAGGAAATAAAAGAGCATTGCTTAGAAAAACCTCTCCAAAAATAGAAAACCAAAGAAACAGGCAAGTCTTCTGAAGGCTAATACCAAGCTTATTTAATAATGCAAACACTTGGAGTGGAAGAACACATTTTACCACCACGAGCCTACTACTGCATAATTTTCCTGCCATAAAAATTTAGACACACTATCAAGTTACTCAAATACATGAGACAAAATGTCAGCTCAAACACGATATAACTTGCACGTCTCCTCTCTTGCTTGACAGTGGCCAAGAGCACCGTTACAGTCAGCCACTGCAAGCTGGTGGGCACAGAACAAGGCCAGGCAGCACACTGGAGACCAACCTCTCCACGTACTTTGACACGGACATGCAGCCTCTCCTTTCCCCTACCCTCCATCTTCAACAGAAAACCAAGGGAGCTGCAGCCCCGCAGGCTCCCTCACCCCTAACACAGAGTTTGGCCTCCTGGCTGAAACCATAGGCTCCAGCAAGCAAGCCAAGCCCTAGGCACAAATGGGGAGATAAACTTGAGGTCAGACTGAGCAAACACATTCAAAGACTGTCAAACCTGATGTGAACCATCTTGCTGATTCAGTGGTGGGATAGTCAGCAGAAATAATACTGAGACAGCTTTTCTCCACGGCAGACCACTTTTACAGTTTCAGTCATGACATCAGGGGAGCAACAGCAGAGAACAGAGACTTTGCTTATAAACCATGCAAATAACCCCCAAAGGCAACAGGTCTGGTAGGGCTGAAACGCCTCTGTTGTAATTAGCTCTAGTTTGGGCACAGTATGGCAATGTAACAGGAGACCATCCCCATCCACATGAAACAAGCAGAAGATATGTCCATACCCCACGTGGGACAGGGAGAAAGATCCTTCGTACAGTCACATAAGGAAGCTTCCAGCACAACCGAGAACTCCCAGACCTGGAGGTCTCAACCATAAAAATTCCCTTCCTCTCTGAAGTCACCAGTCAGGATTAGACAATCACACATGGCAGCGTTTCATAGATATTGTCTTCACAAAAGGCACAGCTGTCCTTCATTTCTACGCAGTTCAAACAAAACTTGGGGGCTGCATTCTGGGCATCAAAACCAGAAACTCTTGGATTTTCATATCACAGAGCATCTCCTACAGGACTGTAACACTGTATTACATCTTAAGATTTACATTTTACTGACAACCTCACCTTTTCCAGCACCTCCAGGCGCAGTGCTAGGCCAGTCAGTCCTTCCTTAAGAACCAAATCTTTGTGACAACAGAAAAAAAACTCCAAAACCCAAAATGTATTTAAAGAGCTCAAGATGCTCACATGAATTAGCAAAGAAAAACAACCTCTATGCTTGCTATATTGCTGATTAAAATAAACATCAAAATAAAAAGATGCATTATAAAAAAATAGCAAATCAGTGCTACGTGCGGGTCTCTGTTCCATGCAGACCAGAACTGAACACGGATTGTGCAGTGAAGGAAGAATCTGTGGTCCAAAAGCCATAGGTTTTCAGTTTCCTCATTGCAGAAGCACAACCCCAGATACTTTCACAAGCTCAGAAGGTGGGTCAAAGTGCAAGAGAAGCCATGGCTGGGAATCAGTTTTAATTTGCTGATCTTACTACAAGTATGATCATAACAGGTCCCATAGTAAGTAGTGACAATTTCCAACAGTACTAGGAAGATCCACGGACATGTGAAAAAAAAAAGCTTCTAGATGCAGGTTACAGAAAAATACTCTTCTTAAACTTCTCTCCCATTCTTTCTTCCTTCACTGAGAAGCACAGAGGTTTCATACCTTCCTCCAGAAACTTAATGGTGCAATGTCTTTTAAAATTAAACAGTAGGGTGGGAAAACAGAACCCCACGGAAATTACGGCTGTGTTTTTCATATCCTGAACACTGCGTTCTAAAAATAAAAGGCATGCAAATAGTATTCAACGTTATCTCAATCCACTGTAGAGTATAAAGATCACCAGGTCTAATGTTAATTTGTGGGGTTTCTCCCCAAAGGGTTTGTGCGCATAATCTACAATATACCAGGTTTTCAGCCACTTTAAGGCTAACAAGCTCACTGAAAACACTGTGACAATCAGATCTACTTCCCAGCTTCACATATCTTAAGTCGCTATAAAAAACAAATGAAGGAAAGGGGAGAAGAAGCTTCATGCCTGAAGTTAATACAGCAGCTAGGAGGAAAGCAGGACAATATGTCTGATATACAGACATGTCTTTTTGTCATCAGGGGATTTCACTCTCTACTGATTAAACATGCAAGACTGAAAACAATTACATTATTTTCTTTATATCCACTGCAGTTGGGGAGACTTGCTAGCCTTTGGCTAAGCCTGTACTCATCATAGCCAAATATCAATGCAACGCAGAAGCTGGTATTAAATTCTGACCCTTATTTCTTACCACGGAGACTGCTCATAGGTCAAGCCAATCATTTTTGTAACAGTAACTAAGGTGTCCCAGCAAGATGAAACAGTGAGATAGGATAAGGCGTGAGACGCTTTAGCTTTATTCTTTAGAAACAGCAAGGTTCCACAAGTGCCCAAAGAGGATGAAGAAAGAGAAGTGGGTTCCCAGCTCAGCACCCATCTCCACCAATTAACAGAAGGAGCAAAGCAAGGACAACTGTCAAGTAAGCAAACAAGGCATTTTCTTCTCCCTGTTCAAAGACTTCAGATTCACAGTTCCCCATTCAGATAAAACTGCACTTCTACAGGAAGGGAAGGCCCAGCCTGATTGCACAGCTGGCTGTCAAGTCTGTGCAAAAGTGTGCCCAGGTGTGACTGGAGAACAAGGTCACAAGGCACCCTGGTCACACGGGCCTGCTTCACCCAGGGCACTGCCTCCTCACTGATCATACTTCCAGCAACAGGAGATTTGGACAACACAAGCCCATGGGGATGCTGAAGCTGAGACCAAGCGCTGAAGCTCCAGCTCCAACAGCTGAGAGCATTTACTGGAAACACACATGACCACTACAAAGATTCTGGCTAGAAACCTGTCTTTCAGGAAACCCTCACACGGTGAGATGACCAGGGCAGGCAAATCAAATGCTGCCACAGAATTACCTTGTACACTGGAATTTTGTATCAATTTTTCATTATCTGGGAAGTATTCCTCTTGAACAGGTGACAGAGGCACTTGAACATCTGGACTGATTTTCACACTCATTACCTATCACTGTGATTTTTATTGCCAAAAGATGTCTGAAGCTACTTCCCCTAAAAATAAAAATGGGCTCTCAAATAATTTCAACAGCAGAACCAAAGACTGAATGACTTGCAAATTGATGAGCACCCAGAGAAAACACCAATCTCCTAATGGTGAACCATGCTACTGCACTGTACCCTACTGAGCCAATGACCCTGACTGACAATGTGAAAAGCAAACTTTTCACAGCACTGGGCAAGGCAACAAGTTTTCACCTGCCTTCATTATACTCCTAACCTTGGACAACACAGCCAAAAAGCATGATAAAGTAACTGTTTTTACGGTTTTCAGTCTTGGCTTTTTAAGCAGTTACTATGTTTTAATTATTCTTTTCCTCTAGAGCAGCTTTCACCCTGCGAGGTGAGAATAGCTCTCAGAGCTGCCTGGGTACCTATTAATGCTGGCAAGAGCTAAAACTGTCCTCTGAAAAAGTTGGACAGCCATACCCTGATCTGCTTACAAGAAATCAAGCAGCTCAGCAGGCCTGTTGTGCAGGATCAACTAGTGTGAAAATACGAGCCTAATTTGCTCACAGGCAAAGTGCTGTTCCCTCTGCAGCCATAGCCTGACCTGTTTTTACAGTAGGCTACAGCTCTCTCCTCTGAGGCCACCCCACATCAAACAGTGCTGCCTCTGCGGACACTAGATAATACCAAAGTGAACACCCCCTTAACCAGGGCCTATCATCTTTGCGTATCTACCATGCCAAATGGTGATGTGAGTAAAGAGGAGGCAGCCTGCCATCCAGCACCTCGCATGTCTCCTGAGAGAAAGGGAAATGTTGTGCAACACGCCCAGGTCTTCCCTCTCATCTTGGGACTGTGACATTGGGACCGCCTCCATTCCTCTCTAAGCCACTATTTTTGCTAAGAAGAGCTTAGAGCATTCCCCTTAAGTCACTATTTTTGCTTACATATAGTCCAGCACAATTACACTGGCAGAAAGCACAGCTCTCAGCATGTACTAATGCACATACACAGACGAGTCTCAGTTAGCCTTCACTGGGGGTACACTGACTTCAGGCATGCAGAGCCCATTAAGCCAGCTGAGATCCCACCTCTCCCCTGCGTGGGAAGACAGCAGCAAACACAAGGCTAATGCATCCCTCTGTGCAGTTCAGCACATCAGGCCCTCTTCCTGTATGACACACGTGACAAGAGAGACTCTGTCAGAAAGCCAAGACACAAGGCACACAGGCAAAAGCCTCAGGCTGGTCACCACAGCCCTGCCAGCAAACACAGCCTGCACATCTCCTGCCTAAGGAGGGGCACACCCAACCACCTCCCTAAACCCCGCGTTTTCCACAGAACAGATATTCTTGTGACTTTCCCTGCTCCAAGGCAAATTCTGTTATCAGCACAGACAACCATGAAATAGAGTTTGCCAATGAAAAAAGCAGAAAGAAATTATGCAGACTTCTAACAGTGCAAAAAAATTAAGGAGGCTTAAAGAAAACACCCTAAGAATAGTCATTCTATTGCTTTCAGAAGCAAATCCTGAGCAGAGCTCCAAATTGCATGGCGTTATAACTGGTTGAAAATTCTCCTGCTAATGTTCACAAAATAAGGACAAACTGCAAAATTTTTAGCCTCTGAACTGGCTTGTCAGTCACAGAGATGACAGACCACAGGTGTGACCATATAAAATACTTCATTATTACAACAAAATTATTTTCAGGAGTGGTAAACAGAACACATTCAGGGATGGTAGAGGCTATGGAGAAGGTCCTTCAAAGGTCAAACCCAGCTCAGGGAAAGATGGGTCCTTCTACAGAGGCAGAAAGTAAGGCTTTGCTGTTAGGATTGGATTTTCACTGCACCAGGAATATTATGCCCTAGATAATATGCAGGTTTTAGATGTTTCAGAACATCAACTCAGAAAGTAAAACATATTAAAAAAAACCCCAAACAACAGAGAGACTGAAAACCAAACGCCATGGTCACATCCAGGCACAATACCACTGTTCTAAAGGCAAACATAAGCATGCAAGGAATGGCATTATACTATTAAAAATGCATGGAGCTAAGCAGAAGTTGAAAGAGTAAGCTGTGACCAACGAAGACCCTATCCAGAATTCCTTGCACTTGAGCAAGTGACCTTAAATTTAGTGGAAATTCGAATCACAGGAAAAAGCAGGGCTGGACATTTTAATCAAATGACCATTACTAACAGCAGAAGTGTTTTCATAAGCCGGCTATGTAATCATGCATCCGTGAGACTGCTGGTTCAAAAGCAACCAGAAGACAGTTATATGAGGATCATTCTGAATCCCCAAAAAAAGCAGGTAGAACGAATACAGCAGTACTCTTCTGCTTGAAAATTACCACAGCACCACCCATCCAGTTTGAAGAGCTTCTCCCATGAAACTGGAATGGGTAATGGTGAACCTTAAGCAAAAGGGCAGGCAGAGCTTTCCAGGATCAAAGCACCCTGTCTTGCACTTGTATTTGTTCCTTCTTGCACAGAAAGGTTGATGAGAAGTGAAGAAGCTACCCCTCCCTTGGGTGTGAAGGCTCATCCTGCCAGATATCTGTTCCTCTCACTTGTCACAAATTCAGGGAACCCGACCGACATCTGACTTATTCTAAAGTTTAGCAAGATACCAAGTCTGCAGTCAGCAGATCATAGTAGCTCTTACTTGCCCTATGTTCAGGAAGACCTGTCACTTCTGAATTTAATGCCAAGTCCTAATGCTCCTTATCTAGGACACTGCAGCACAAGCCACCTCCAGAACAAAGAGTAAAACCAAACAAAAAATGCTAAAGATTAACAACATAAGCCAATCATTATACTGCACTTAGTTTAACCAGAAACACTGTCTACTTCCACTGAAAACATATCTACATCTAAATTATTTCAACCTCCCATGATTGCTCCCTACATCTCAACTTAGTTGGTCACTGCAAAGTTACCCTTATGGATAGTTCTTTGGGTTTGCTTTTGAGTCTCAAGTCCAATGGAAGGGAATGAAATGCTCAAACTCGAGCACCGAAGAAAACATTATGTTTTCTGTGCCTAGTTTAGGGCAACCTTTGCAACCATTCAAGTCCTTCACCGCTATAAATCAGACTATTGAGCAACAGCACTTCAAAATAATTGAACAACTGTCTCAGTCTTTGAGAAAGACTCAAAACCAGATGCTTAGTAGATAAGGATTTCCCAAATTCACATAAAGTTTTTGCTGGAAATCATGTCTCTCATATTCTAAGTGCGACACTATACTACATTACATCAGGATGGTCCCAACAGACCCTGCCTTGGTAGTTTCAGGAGCTCATCCTTCCAGTTGGCTTTCTACGGGACTCTCAATATACTAACCATGCCTTCTCTTTGGTACTGACGTAACCTGCTGGCTGAAAATACACCCTGGAGCATTTGCACCACTCCGTTTTACACAGAGGACTAGACTACTTCTAGACACAGAGAAGAGCAGTGCCTCCTGGTACTTTAGGAACCTGATTCTGTGTACCAGTCACAAAGCACCGCAATTACCTGAAGAAAATGGAATGTGTACTGCTGGAGAGGTCTTATGCATTATTTCTATGGATACACTGGTCAAATTTCTTGCACTTCCTTAAGATAGCAGCAGAGATAACAAGAAAAAGAAGGGAAAAGACCCTCTAGGTGAAGACACTTGTGGTTTTAAAGGGCTAATTCGTTGTCTTGATTTATGTTCTCTGGCTTTACAGCACACTGTTCCTCACCTGCTAAGCAGGAAGCATGTGAACAGAGCAGGGTAAAACCACAAGTGATGGCACCTGACCCTGTTGTCACACAGTTGTGCCTTTGCTACAATGAAAATTGTTGGGACAATGGACTTCAATGTCCACATCATGTCTCAAGTGTCAAAACTACTTTTTTGTTTTCCTCCCTACTGTTCTGAAGTAGCATTTTGTTGGGTAGGCAGCAGTGCTGCTTTCCTAAGGAGGTGGTTGGCACAAGCCAGAACAGGCACTCAGACTTCAGATATTGCATCTCTGCATTAAGCTTTGTCCCATCAGCAAATCTCCTTCTGGCATATATCTATGCTCAGTCAGCTTCAGGTATGGTCCAGTAATACTTCAGCTGCACTTGTTAGAATAGATAGAGCACTATAAGGAAAAGACCTCCAAAGATACAATAGTTTATGTTTATTAAGTTCTGACTGTCTGCGGTTATGTAAACCCTCTGACAATGTCAAGAAAAACACATCTATATACTACCTCAGGTAGTATGTGCCTCAAAAAATACATTTAGAAGGTGAGAAAGATTCAGAGAGGGAAAAAAAACATCATAAAACACCAAAACTCACAGGAAAGGGTCTTATTTTAAATCCTTTTAAAGGGTCTTTTATTGCACCATTCTTAAAACTAAAGCTAAATTAGAAAGGGAAGGAAACTCTGGCTGTTTACAGAGGATGTGTGTCACAGAACAGCATGAATCTCCCCCACATATAGCACACAGAGTGCTGCCAAGTCAGCATAAAAAAAAAAGCCAGGGCAAGATCTTCAGCTAATAGATAAGCTACATTCCACTAAATTTTCAGAGCTACACCATTTTTTTTAATCAGCTGAGGATTCCTGATACACAGGCCTAAGTAATATGCAGTTTTAACAAACTTGGTTAATTATTGACACTCAGTGTCAATACATAAGCATATGCCTATTTTTTTAATTCTGCAGCTGTTGCATTTAATTCAATGGATTTTTCCAGAATTTTAAAAACAAAACATATGGAAGGATAAGCATAAAACCCATAAAGTGAATTTAAAATGTATTTCAAACAATTCACAGCTACTACTCAATAAAATATATCAACAGCAAAAAAACTCTAGGGTTGGAAGTGGAGAATGTCGCATTTTAATGAAGACGCAAAGAAATTCAGCAACAGGTGGCAGAGCATTTTGCTAGATTTTAGTCAGGATCTTGGTATTAACACTCACTTATTTTATGACCAAAAATATTTAAATAGAATATGAAAGACTGCCCAAAAATTGAACTGACATGGATTTTCACAAAAATCAGGCAAGCAGTGATCTGCCCTCTTGCATTTGTAAAAATGAACTTGATTCACCATCAACATTTTTTAAAAGCCATCAGCTTTCATTGCATCCTGACTGCATTGGAAACTGCCACATCCTACTGCATCTCAGAATGAGGGCAGCTGTTTATCTTTTTAGCTCACAGTAATGCTGTAAAAATTAGGTAATAAGTGTTTGTAATGCATGCTGAAGATAAAATGTATCATTACTCCAGACGGCTCCAAAGCTGAATATTAACTTGAGAGATATGGGAGCTCAGACCCAAATTAGGGACTCTGGCCTCAGTACCAGTCAAACACAGAAGTGCACAGGGCTTCTTCCAAATGGGGCAATTTCATAATCTCCACTTTTACGAGTGCTCAGGCCCACGGAAATCCCCCGAGAAAGCTGAACTTTTCAATCATTACAAATTTCCTAGGGGACTACTAACACTAAACTCAATGTGAAAAATCTCTGTCCTGCTGTCTCAACCAACCTCAGACTGTAGCATAAATAAACCAAAAGCAATATTCCACAAATCAGGCAATTTATTAAGATTCTGAGATTAGAAGTCAATGAAAACAAATGCAGAATTTGCCAGAGTGGAAAACATAGGAAATAAATTCAAATTGAAGATAAAACAGCATAAGTTTTTATGAACATAATCCTGACATTAGCAAGCTGTACTGACAAGGCTGCATACAAAGAGGGAGATAATACCAAAGTGTGAGAGGTTTAACTATTCACTTAACACTCTCCACTTTATTTGCTGGTTTAAAATAAAAGTTAGTGTTGACAGACAAGACTAAAGACTAGAGAAAACACCCAGAACTTTTCAAGATGGTCCTTCTTCTGCAGCACACAATAACATTAATTACTGACAAGCACAGAAAGCAATTATTATTTTATCATTGTGTCTTTATCTAGACAAGTTAAGAAAGATAAAGGTTGTGCACTTAAGAAATTGCCATTCAGTATCTATTGGAATAGCTCTGTTGCTGCTTGTAGTTATGGGCGCTGCTGACTCCCCTGCACACAGTCAAACCATTAACTGGCACCATCGGGTTAGCTGGTTCTAAAGTAACCATATTGCCAGTGCAGCCTTAGGCTGACCAGCTTGCAGTTCTCCTTGTTTTTAACAGGGTTCACACAATCTTTTTGTTTTTCTCAAGCTCCTGCCACCTAATATAGTGCAGACACTACAGGAAGGCCAGATTTAACATAACACTGCATGTGTTTCTTCAATTCCCCATTCAAAGAGATTTCAGTCTTGCTCTCTCACATCCATATACATCTATCTAGAATCCAAGCTGGCATAATTCTAAACTTCTCTTTTCAAAAGCATCTCTGTAAAAAGGAAGTTTAGACCGAAATCAAGCACTAAAGCCCAGTTCTACAGAATCAGAATACAGCAACACACCATATGTGTTTACCCATCTCAAACCTCCAAGCAACGTCATGCCATAACAACTGTTCATGAACAGTCCCATGGAAAACAAGTATGATTCTCCTGGGAACAGATTTGATAGTACAGCAGACCTTTGTACCTGGACCTCTATCAAGATAATTTTGTTAGTTTAATCACATCTTTGGCTTCCAAATAATAAGGAAAGCAGAAGCAGGCTCTAATGAAAGTGGTAATTCCATATCCAGTTATATTGTAGTTACAGGATGGTATTTTCTGAATCACGCAAACATCATGCCACCTGACTAATTAAAGCTACATACCTAACTGCCCAATAAAAAACCTGGGACCAACGCTGCCATAAGACGTCTTTTCCGCCTTTGCCTGTCTCTCGACTGTCAGCCTCCCAGCTTCAGTTTAGGACAGAAAAATTAACAGACACACTGGATTCACACAGAGACTCTGTGTGACATTCCACTACCTGTAGTAAGGGACTTAAAGTGACCTTCCAAGAATGTTCTGGAAATGTTTTTCCAGAAGATCTGCAGTTGCCTAAACAACTCCCATTTGCTAAAAAAAAATAAACTCTAAGGACATTCATGTCTGTGCCTGTTCAGCAACACAGAGATTCAAAGAAAAAATTAATTAGACAAATGTGGGAAAACTGTACCTGAATCTCCTGCCCAACTGAGATGGCACACCACAATCTTTGTGCAATCCAAGTACCCAGTATTGGCCATTCTTCCACTTGCTCATTGCGACAGGCTACATCTGACCACAGCAGAAATCACAGTGGTTCCCACACAGTCCCAGACTTCCCTTCCTGGAGGGATGCTTTGGGCTGGGAGGCAGTAGCAGCCAGGAATGCCCTAGGAAGTTCCGCTGAGGGATAGTGCAAGGTAACTGGTACTGAAAACATAAAGGTAAAGCAGCCTTCCTACCCACCCCAATAAATCAAGACCTCTCTACTCATAACACAGGGCAGTCTTTTTGGCAACACTTTTCCTGTGGCCTAAAGGAAAGGCAAGGACCTGAACATCACTGTGGAGGACACTATCAGAGAACACACGTGTATATTTATGTGCAGCAACAGGAATGCCACCCTGCCACAGCTGGTGTTTGCAGGTGTTTCTGGGGCCACCTGGACATATGGTTTGCTAGTCTTCATTCTAGCCTGGCTGGTTTTTGCTAGGATTCTTCCCAAAGGAAGTCAGGGAGGAAGCCACTTTAATTAGGGAGGCGTACGCAGGTATAAGAATCAATCTGAATGTTTAGCTTGAGGGCGCGGGGTCAGTTTTGCTAGGGACAAGACACTGAGGAAGGAGTTAGCCATCACCTTAATGCCACCTAGCAGATAATGTAGGACATCCTGTTTCCCTGAGCACCCTGTAATCATACAGTAATACACAAGCCACCAGAAAATCTCTCCCAAAGCTGTTCTTTAGCCCAAGCCCTCTGCAATCCTTTACCTGTTAAATAAAAGAAGAACTAATAGCACTGACCAGACAGGCTGCAAACTCCTTCAGTCTCAACATCTCTCTGTGCAGCAGAGTGCAACATCAGCAAAGAATGCCAGCCAGTTGACGTTTCTCTCTTCTACCATGAGCAATACTAATCCAGCAAACAACTGGGACAGGCAGGGTACATGTGGAATAATAGCCTGAGATCTGATGCAATTTTTTAGGCGATGTTTGTTTCCCTCTGCCTATTTCATTGCTCCATTTTTGTTTATTTGGGTTGGCTTCAAGAAAAATAGAAACACACCCTTTGGGATGACTGAAAACTAAGAGCAGTGCAGTAAATACTAGCCAGGCTGGCTTATATCTGTAACTTTTAGCAACAATCAAAGAACATGGCTTTAATTATACCTGTTAATTTATTACCTTGTGGCACTGCAGGACAAAGTATTTTGGAGTCTTGTAGACAGAAAGAAGAAATAAAGAAAGTGTGCCTCAGAGTCAATAGCAAGCTGTATCTCCATCTTTCAAAACAGAAGAAAAGCTTATTTCATGCAAACACTTAACCTGATAAAATGGCACTGAGGCCAGCTGCAAATTCAGTGCCTGCAAGTGATCCAAAGCTACTGCAGCTGGCAATCCCAGCAGCCTTGTAATCCTCTCAAAAGTGCCGTCATCTAGGACTTTGACTCTCTGTACTGATTTGCTCTCTGCCTTATCATGAGTGTTAAAGACCTTGGTGATATTGCTGGGCAGAGATGTAAGAAGTGGAACAGAGAGGGCACCTGGCACCTGCCTGCAAAATTGATTATGTTACGGTATGTGGCTGCCCGCACGTAGATTTCCATGCTCGGGGCTTGCTGGAAGCGGCTGCACAACAGCAGCACCCATAGAGCGGGACAGCTGCATGTGCTGAACTCCCTCACACCACCAGTTAGACTTTATCCTGGCCAAAAAAGGTGTTACATGAAGCAACATTGGACTGTTCCCTACTGATAACACCTTCCTCTCCAACAGAGCTCTTCTCTGCTGCTCCTTCTCAAACTCCTGCACAAGCAGCCCTGTTATAAGGAATTATCTCCCACCTCATCAAGAAGTGCCTAAGATACAAAGCCTGTTGGAATGAGTGCATAGACTGGCCTGAACATACCTTAGTGTCCTACCTTGTCTTTAACAAAGACACTGACTTGCACACACCTGTGCAAGCAGCCTGAGCAATCTGCCATCTTAAGTAGGTCTCTCATCCCCAAGGTTCAGCTCATGCCTAACTTCAGATCAGATGACTGAGTCACACTTTGAACATTAGTTTGTGAGGGTTGTTTTCAAGAAGGTTCAAGTGAAAGGACTTTGGCAAATGCTCTCTAAACAGATTCAGATATCAGAAGCCAGATACAGACATGAATACTCCGCATGACTAGCATTAGCTCCAGTTTGCATGCTAGCGATGAGAGATCAACTCCTGGAAGCCTGTTTCAAAGTCATCAGGCAGTAGTGGGAAGAGTGTGTGAGGGGAGAAGGGAGCTGCAGACACTCCAACAGAGTCCATGTCACACACCAAGGAGCACACAGTCCTTCCCATTAGGGCAGCTGCAGAGCTGCACCTGTCTGTACCATCAATTCACACAGCTTCAGGTCCAGGCCGGAGTTAAAACATACAGGATATTACAACGTTTTCAATTATTGGCTCATCAATAATTAGCCCTCCTGCTACTGGGGGAAACACACGTACAAAGACAGTGCTTTCAGGCTGGGCGGTGCACTTACATCTGATATCCACTCCTACTGTCTTCCTTAGGTTCCCAGAGTCACTGGAGGAAATGCCCCAGAGTGAAGAGGATTTGCATCTCTCACACCTCATCATCAACAGCAACTGAGAGTTGACCTTCCTTGCATAGGAACTTAAGCACTGCTAAGTATAAATACATGAGTGCTTCTAAGATTAGAGGATGCTGTTTCATGCATGCTGTCAGAATGAATCACACAGCCAAGGAGTGGGCAACAGGGTCCACCAAGCTGGGAGGCTTTGTAAATGAGCATGAGAAGGACAAACAGGCTTTGTTCTCCAAAAGCCTTACCAACAATGGACATTCTGTCATTCTAATGACACAGAGGCTTGATTTTTTGATTGCACATTTGAAATATTTTATTATAGAAATATAATCTGTGATGACTGGGTCTGAGGCTTGTTTTTGCAGTCAGTCCACCAGCCTTTACAGTAGAGAGAAACATGAGCCTTCTGACTTTCAAGTTGTACAGTACTCCATATGCAAAACTCGTCTTGGAATCACTCCTCCCCTTCAGACGTTCCCAGCAGCGAGAGCTTCAGCTCATGGCTATGATAGCGTTCTTGTAAATGTCAATGACTGACTTTCACTGCACGTCTCAATACAAAACACCACATCAGTATCTACTCTCTTTGGAATAGTTAACTTGCCAATACAAGCACAAAAGTAGTACTACTAAAGTGCAAAATACTGCTACTAAAAGTGTAAAACCAGAAGCAACAATATCCATCATTCTGATGGAGAGAGCTTGTTCCCAGCAAATCAAACCAAACAACTGAAGACATCCATGAAAACAATATTAAACTTTTCCTTTGGAAATAGTCATCCTAACTCATTTTGGCTGTGTTCATTATGTGTCCAACTCTGCACAAAGGGTTCACTCTGCCTCCTCTCCCCTCTGAAACTGCTGCAGATTTAGGTAAAAGCATGAGGATGCCACTCACCAGTTGTCTGAGTAAAAAGAGAGGAGGCCTGGTGGTATGGATACTGAGCTCCTCAGCAAGGAGGAGTGTCCTTATACACAAGTATCAACTAAAGCTCAGAGTCAGCAGACCACAGTATTACATGCAGATCTGATCACATAAGGATTCTGCACAGCCCTGAAGGAGAGAAGGGAGGGTTAAATATCCAAGACAAATACCTTGCACAGTCCATGTCTGTACATACATTCAGCACATACCTGCCAACCTGTCACTAACAGTACAGATTATTCCAAGGTGACCTGCAATGTACTGAGCAACACACAAGAGAATGTAAAAACACCATCTCTGTTTTAAGTGTGCTCAGCACACATCAGACTATGTGACACTATTCACATCATACCAGGTCAGATTTTTCTTCCTGCAGCCTGCCTGAGCGATCCTCAAACAAAGACAGCTAAGAAGAACTCTAGCTGTGAAATCAAGGACAATTTTCACAAAACACTAAAATAGCACCTGTGTCCAAAGAGCTCCACATGCTGTATTAAAGGCTGTAGGCAAAGACCCTCAATGGCTGTGCTCCCTTTTCTATTTCCCTGTATGTCTTTCTAAACTATTACTTTCCATCACTTCCACTAGACACATGCCACACTAACACAGCAGCCAAGATAGATAATCTTTCAGGGAAGAATATTCCAAAAAACTTTTACAAGGTGTCATGTCAGAAAGACCTGGAAATAGCAAGAGATCTGCCACATTTCCTGAGACTGGACAGAGTTCTTTCATGCCTCAGTTCTGCTGCAAGCTTCCCATGTGATCTCACACTAATCACTCATTCATCTGCACAGGACAGGAAGGCACACCATCTTCTCACACAAGCTAAAAATGGGAGGATTCTGATTTTTCATGGGAAATAGGGCTGTGGAAGCCCCCCAGACAGTCTTTTGTACCCCGCCATTCAAAATCCTGCCAGACAATATCACAGTATACTACACCAAACAGTCATATAAGAACAAAAAAACCCCTCCAAAACCCAACACAAGAAGGGAAATGGATACTTCGTTGTCAGATAATAACCAGTTTTGAGTTTGTAAACTGGAAGCCAACACCAGCTTTTCCCCATCTGTGTTCTCTCAGCACACTTCCCTCCGGAGCTCAGGGGGTAGAACACTAAATTGTAGCTACATTGTGTTCACTGCTTCACAAAATACCAAAATAACTAGTGCTTTCCAAAAAGACACACTACTTCAACTCCTTTGAGAAAAGGAGCACTTTGACTAACTTCAGCACGCCTAGGATTATAGTTTCACATCCAAAACAGCTGCTGTTCTTGGCATTACACACCACCCTTTTTTTCTTCCACCAAATAAATTAAAGAGCACACAAAACTCTGACACAGGAGAGGCTCAAGGTACTTCTGCAGGATTGCAAAAGGTTCAATAAGCTGTAAGTTACAATCGCACACATTCACATTATGGCACATTCCTGAAATTTACACACACAGGGAATTAACCAGACCAGAAATACCAGATATTGACTCTATCAGGCTGTTACCTAAGCCAGAGGAATTTCCCAACTTGCGTAGTGTTCCCAGGACCTTTTGGACATCTTTTATACTTGTGTCCTGTTGGCTGTACAACAGTAACCTCCTGGCATCTGAGAACAGGCGGGAAACACTGGGGGAAAACAGAAAAACAACCAGCAGTTATCAGCTCCATGAGCCACCATCCACAGATACAGTTTTACATACCAGTTCCAAACTTTAATCCCCTTTTGTTTTATCACTCCAGTACAAAAAACTCTTTCCTCAATGACCACCCTGGGACAACCCAAGGAGTCTAATAAAAGACGCCTGCTAATGCAAGGTCAGTCTTAGTTACATTGGGAACATCATGCATTTGAAAGCAATTTTAGGACTGAAATGGAGAGGGCTTCCTGCTGCCTATAAACTGCTGCTTTTCAGAAGCACAATAATTTAAGAATGTCCTTGCTCCTTTCAAATGCTTCTCCAGGTTGCAGATACACTATACTCTACATTAAGCCTATCTTTCCTGACAGCATGAATGTAGCAAGTAAGGCAAGGTATAGGAAAGCAGGCCATAAACTGTGCTTTCTGCATCATGTTAGACGGTAATAAATGATAAACGTCAGGGAGTATTCCCTAAACCTGTTCAACTGCCTCTCACTCTATGCTGTTTAGAGGTTCATTAACCAGGGAAAAAGATGCTCTGAAAAAAGAGCATCTTAAAAAGCCTTATCTTTCTATGGGTCAAATTCTGAGCCCAGGTAAAAGAATGGACTCAGTCCTTACCCAGGCAAAGCTTTTCATTCACCAAGAGCTTCAGGTGCTTGGACTTGGGAATTCTGCACACCTACCAGCTGTCTGCTTGCCCCTATGGACTTGGTAACTGAAGAATCTGGTATTTCAGAGGTGGTAAAAACCGCAAAACCCTCACTAGTGCAAGATTTCACAACTAGTTGGTGACTTCCAAATATGCTTTTCCCCCATGTTTCCCCAAGAACAGAGATGAGGCAAAAGCAGACAGACTCACATGGAGGCATTGAAGTTTCCAACAATACCAGGGGATTCCCCAGGAGTTGGGTAGCGGAAACATGGGTTGTTGGCATTGCAGATGATTCCCTGTATCCACGGCAAGGTTCCTGCTGAAGGCATAGCTTTATTTGGAAAGTGACCTAGAACAGAAACACAGAAGTTAGGAGACAAACACACGATACAAGCCTCTACTACACAGCATTGTATCTGAAGAGCAGCACTAACCCTGCACTGGTTATTGCCCCAAAGTGCTTATCAAAGAGCAGAACAGCCAATGCTAAGAAGGACTGAGCTTGTGTTAGACTCTCCACACTGCTCTTTCAAATCTTTTTGCTGAAATCTAAGTCCTTCTACTAAAGAACTACTGAAGTCGTAGGCTAGAGTTTACATTCTGTTCAAGAACAAAGCAGTAACAAACTACTTATGGCAGATCTCCACCAGTATGCCACTTGGATACTTGTGAATCCCATAACCCTCAATGACAGGGGAAAAAAGGCCTCCCTTGTATAATCCTGCACTTTAGATAAGCTGTCAGGCTGCTTTTTGCAATGAGCTCGTTTCCTCACCCAGACACTAGGGAAGGGATCCTGAAGGAACATTATGCCCCTTTCTCAGTATCTCAAAGCTCAAGACTTTGAGGATCAGATGCCCACCCTCCTCTCTGGTGCCCACCTCATCCTCCCAGCACACCTGCGATCAGTCAGGGGGCTGGCTCCCTACCTCCACAATGCCAATGGAAGTATCAAAGCCCAAGAAAGAAGTAGTATCAAAGCTGTTGAATTACAGCAAGGCTGGTTAAAGTAGCTGGCTGAAGGAAGATGGGAATCTTAGCCTTCCCTAAGAGGCCTTTCTCCCTGGAGAAAGCCAAGAACTCTGGGCAGGAGAAAGGTGAAGGAAATGAAGGTTTATTGTTTCCAGTACCCAGGGAACTCTTGTTCCTAGTTCTCTTTCTAAAATAGAAGAGCTATTTACCTGACCTGTCTGACTTTTGTTTCATTTTGCTTTTTTGTTCGTCTTAGCTGAGAGGTTTGGGGAGAAGGTGGAGATGGAGGAAGAAGAAAAATGCTAGGACTATCAGATTCTTCTTGTAAAATTTCCCAGAGAATCACCTTCTCTGTCCTCCGCACCTTTCATTTTACATTGCTAGTAACTCCAAGGAAATGTTCAGAGCAATATAGAAAGAGGAATCGCACAAAAGAGTTTATGGTAACTTTTTACACACAGTGATGCATCTAACAGCAGTTTCTCCAAGAGTAAAGCAGGAATCTGTCAGTTTTAAATCAGATGAGATACACAGAAAACAGTGCAACAGCACACCATTTTCCATTACACTGCTGCAAACAACTAGCTTTTCAGAAGAGATTAGTCACTTCTTGTCAGATTGTCTCCCTCCCACCCCCAGTAAAGTGCACTTTGAGTACTTTGAAGGGTCACAGGAACAGAAAAGAAAAGTTCTACAAGACAAGACAGCAATCTGGCTCAACAGCAGTCTAAGATGTCTTCTCTGACTGGTCTGGTGAAAGCCACATAACTATCACTTCAAAGTTAATTGTTCCTCCATGTTTTAAGAGAAAACTTCCTCACACTAAGCCAAGACATTAGAAACAAGAAACCCTGACAATAGTCCAATCTTTGGTTCTTCTCACACAGGGAAAGAAAACTGAAAAATTTACCTGTTTGTTGAAAAAGACTACCATTAAAATACTCAGGCTATCTGGAGGCTACAAAGCACTTGCACACAGCTCTGTTGCTGCTATCACCAGGCATCACCTACAAGTGATTTCATAATAGCATACAACACTGCCACTACAGATAACAATCCTACTTCCCTTAAGGCATCCACAGGGTTGGCAAAGAGTTTGCCATGAACCTAAAAGCCTTCTTTCTTCCTATCTCTGCTCACAGTTCAGCAAAAACTGCTTCACTTCAGAACACATCCACATCTGTCAGCCTAAGTGAATGTGTTCAGTGAAACCAATCCAGACAACCTATTCACAGAAGCTCTTCAAAAAATGAAGAGGAATTAGACATAAAAGTGAATTAAAAGTTACCAAATGCCCTATGCTCTGTAACTGCTGAGGACAATGTAAGAAGACAGTCAAAGCAGTAACAGCCAACATAAATGGGAAGGAAAATGGATTGCAGGTGAAAGACTCGAAACTATGCTTATGACACCATGGTGCCAGAGCAAACGTTTTACAAGAAGGCTATTGACTAGCATGATCAATCTAAGCAGTTCTATGAAATCACAGCTCTTTCTAGGTTTGTGTTTACATACAGCCCTGCCATACCTATGGAATTACCATTGAGGCTGATAGTTCTTTATAGCAGCTGAGTAGAGTACTTACTGCTTCTTTTCAGCCTCATGTCTGTATTACAGGTATCTCTCCTAATGTCACTGTAACATTCAGTCAGAAGAGGCAGTTCAAATGCCATGTAAAGTATGAGATTTAATTTAGGGAAGCTTCAACTATGCTGTCAAGTGCTGGAGAAAACAAGTTAGGCAGTACACGGGACCTGCAGAGTCCAAAGTGTGATGGGAAATGGCAAACACTAACACCTCAGCTTTAAAAGATACTCATCAGCTTGAACACCTAGCAAACAGCACAAAATGCCCTAGCCATTGCAAAGACAGGGTAAGCGCTGTAAAAGCGAGTTCTTTCCTCATTTTAAGAAAGAAACACTTCAGAGGGCCTTTCAGAAACATGTTTTGCTGACCCTTAAACCTTACCTTGCAGTAATCAGACTAAGGAAAGATAAACAAAGAGCTCTTCCATAATCAGCTAATTGCAGTATAAAGCTGTCACCAAACACAGTAAAACAACAGCATGTTGCTAACAAACAAGTCATGCTTCCTAAATCAAATGACAACCAAAGAGGCCTATAGATAGTAATTTACAAAGAACAAGCTTCCTTTGAAAGAAAAGTTGAAATGTGCCCATTTAGGGCACAAAGAAAAAAGTAGAATTGTTTTTTGTCAGCAGTGTATGACTGCTGAATCTACTGAATGCAGAGCTGACACTGTAATAGTTAGAAGGAATGGAATCGCTCCTGTGCTCTTTAATGTGATACATAAATGCACTTTACTACCTGGAAACAAGATTGCTTTCTTGGAGATCAGAACACTGCATTCCCTTATGCTAAGTCACACACAGATCAAAAATGAAAAATAAGATTTGGGTTCTGTGCAGGCGTTACAGATTTGGCACAGCTGGACAGCAAATTCTCAGGTAATATAAATGCAAAATAAGAAACAGCAAGAAAAAGAGCAGCAACGTACAGCCCTGGAGCAACATCAGTTAACTGCAGTTCCCGAGGTGGAAGCAAAGGAGTTATTAAGCCCTCCCACAGATTTCTGACTGAAGTATGGAACCACTGCTCTTTGCATCTTGCCAGCTGCATTATTATGCTCTAACCATGAAACAACAAGCATTCTGGGTGCAGCTGCTGTGTTTGCTACTTACATTCATGCTGTTCATAGGGCGGATATGAAAGTCTTACAGAGATCAGGATGAAGAAGATAAACAGAGGCCAGGCAACTTCGATCAGCAGCTGGAACTGGAAACAATAAAGACAAAGTATTAAGACATCATATTCAACATAAAGGTCAGAACAGAAGTTCTAGGACAATCCAATTGTAAGCCAGAACTGTTTTGTAAGCACTGTCTCACTTTGCTTTGCCTACGCATTCCAGGATCAAGAAGTTTGTTCCTCCAGCTTCAGAGGATAATCTGCAAAGAATTACAATTTCTCATTGATATATGCCAGTTATTCAACTAAAATGGATGTGCTTAAGGGCTATTTTTGGCTTCTTTTTATAGTTTTCTTTCCTCTGACTGAAAGAAACCTCCCAGTGAATCTTTCTAGCAATTACCTGAATTTTTTACCCCATTTTTTGAGGTAGTGACGTACTTATATCCTGCTCTCCCAGTAGACCATTAAGCTTCTACCCTAACAGGTCAGGCATGGAAATTGTGCTGATGCATGCTATGCCAACTCTTTCAGTGCTGCAGAAGTATATTGGTATCTAGAAAGCAGAGCTACTAAGATTAGGCTCATATCTAGTTTCTGTTTCGTTCTAATGTACATTTTTTTCCTGAAGGTAGGCAGCACCCACTGGTGCAGGTCATCTACAGAAAGGCAGTGAGTATCAGGTAAATAAATAAAGAACTCAGTTATTTAGAGAAATGAGACAAAAAGAAGAAAATCCTGCTCTTAAATACACAACATTTCTTAGACAGAGAATTGAAGCGCAGAAAAATTCACTGAGATATGTCACATCCCAGAGAAGCATCTGGACAAAGCAACTCTCCAGCCTAGAGCTTCCTAGACACAAGCTGAAGTTTCCCAGACTTGAGCTTCACTAGCCACACCCCTACTTTCCCACTCCAGAAAGACTGCCCAAACATGTATTTTCAGTAAGCTACGAGACAAGGAAAACCTGAACGTTTTTTATGCTGCTACTTCATATGTTTTCCATCTATTACTAGTAGGAGAAGAGAGTGTTTTCTTGGTCAAGTGAAGAAAAATCCTTTCCACTTCTTTCTTGAAAAACTCAGTCTTTTCTAATAAGAGGTCTACATCATTCTCCTTAAAACCCAGAGTGTAAGACCTGCAACCCAGTGGGAAACAGAATCCTCACCCACAAACATGTTTTCCCATGTTCCATCATTAAGAGCTAAAATTGGACTCTTGACACTCAGCACAAGGCACTCCACGCAAACTTTGAGCTGAGAGGCTTCTAGGAGACTACTGCACCTCAAAATAAGCTCACACTGTAAAAACAGGGCATTAAAACAAAGGCTACTTGATCCAGCAGAGGAAATTATGTAGGATGGCTTTTCACAGATATGCTTAATAGCTGACATCAAACATCAAATAGCACTCCTATCTAAAAGGCATAAAAACTGAGCATCAGTCTCATAGGCACTCCTGGTAACAGTGCTAGTCTCTGCAAGATAATTTTGGGATATTGTTACCCATTGGATCCTGAGATTAGCTCAGCTGGTTAGAGCATAGTGCTAATAACACCAAGGTCGCCAACTCAATCCCTGTATGGGCCATTCACTTCGGAGTTGGGCTTGATGATCCTTATGGGTCCCTTCCAGCTCAGAATATTCTGCCATCTGTTATTTTCATGCACACACTATACAACTACTGGGTAAGAAACTCCACTGAGACCACACTAACAAAGGCGCCAGGAAGATGCCTCAGTATTTGTGGTCTCTTATTACAATGAACAATGTAGTGGCAGCATATACTCAGCCATTAACATTGACAGCCTGCTTTCTTCTGCATTAAACAGTGCTCTAGCTCCCACAGATCAAAGATGCTCAGAGCTAGGACATTGACAACTTGTCTACTCCTGTTTTCAGGATACTCTTGCAGTGGCTGCCAGGATGGCATAGCAGGACTTTTCCTCCTCTTGACAGATAAGTGGCTATGAAACCAGGACAAATCCATTCCCTCTTCCTGCATCAATAGCCATGTTCTAGCACACGTCACAGCCCTCTGCCACCCTGTCTGCAAGTAAGCAGCATGCACCCCAAGCAATTGCTGCTAAACTGTTTGGGGAAGAGCAGCATCAGCTGGGCTTGTGGAGGCTTCCTGGGGTGACCAGAGTGGACAGATAGCCTCTCACAGCCCTGCAACTGCTACAGAACCAATGAGAAAATGCTGCCCTTGAGCTCAAGCCCTGGCTTGCTCAGAGAAATATCAGCCCCAGCCACACCACGCTGGGGTGGACAGCAGTGCCCAAGCGGCCCTGTTGCTGAAGGTGGAACAGGCTACCTGCACACCCAGCTTCTCTTCTGCACGCCCGGTTACGGGTAACTACACAGTCACGAAGGTGACCACATGCGGGCTGCATGCACAACACACCTAACCTGGCACATCAACAGGCTCAGGGAGGCTAGGAGAAGGAGGGATACAGTTTGGACCGACCAAGTTGCACCTTTACAGCTGAAGGCAGGCATCATTGCAGGCACCAAAATGCTGCATCGTGAGAGACAGCTGGCAACTGCTGCACCAGAAGCTTGCACAGGGCCAAGATCACAGTGTCAGCAGCACGTCAGCAGAGACTCCTCAGCAAGCCTCTTGTGCTGCTCAACAAAAACTGAGTTATCTTCCTTTGCTCCTAAAGGTCAGCAGGTTCCTCCCCCTACTGCTTCCTGACCCTGCTGTGACAGCACTTTTCATCCACTGCGGCCTTTCCAGACAAGGACACAAAGATACTAAAAGGGAACATGTCTCATCGAGATTCATTCCAAGTAGATACTGAAAAATCAAGTCTCCTCAGGCACTCTTGTGCTGCAACTACCAGCCTGGTAAATAATGAAATGAATCTTCAAGCACCCTCAGCTTCAACCCCTCAGCTATCCCTGCTCCATCTGGAGTTGAAGTAGGAACATCCCATTTGCACACAGCAGGTGAATTCAGCTAAAACCAAATTTGTCCTAATTTTACCAAGGTTAATCCCTAAAGCATGCCAAATTTATACCAGCTGCCTGATGCAGGATGCCATTAAACACTTAGCTCTACATTGTGTCAACAGGAAATCTGTTGAGCAAGAACTAACCAGACTATCACCCCATCCCACTGTCAACTCCCCTTCCCACCTTTATGGTCCAGTTTCAATGCAGGGAGCTACCAGCAGCTGACCAGTGTCTCCATGCAAGTTTCAGGTGTCTCCTCATTTGCAAGAAAGCAGGGAGAGAAATGTTTTTACACAGTGACCCCTGAACATGATTTTTCTTTCCTCTCTCCCCATGTGAGCTCCTTTCCCCCACTCAGGTGTTGTTGGAAGTTATCCAGTACAAAGTAACACTTGAACTGCACACATCAGGGTGAGCTTTGAACCCAGCTTTCACAATGCAGCCCAAACTCACAGAGCCAACAAGGGGGTTCAGTGGGAAGCCAAGGCTAGCCCACATTTCTCGTGAGAAGAAGGGTAAGGATCAAGTTATTTCTAGGTTACACCCTCAGGAAGCACAAATGGGAGAGAGCCTCCATCAGCACAACCCAACTAAAGGACAATGGTCTCCTAACAGGAAAGCAAAGAGATGAAGAACTGTGCAGCCATGACAACAGCATGGTGAGAAAAGATGTTCTGTTCCTTCTCTGCCATTTCCTGTTAAGTGGCCTTCCCCTCCTGACATCTTCAGGTAAAGCCCAAATGGGAACAATTAATGAGAAAACCCCTGCACAATTGAGGAGCCCCACAAAAACAAGCCATGTCTTAGGTCTTTGTTATGAATTGACTAATAATCAGTGTGGAATAGAGATTATGGGCAGTTTCAAGCCCTCTGGGGTGCTTGATGGGAAATTGACACAGCAGCTGCCAGAAGGTACCAAGAAATAGCTGAGCAGATCCAGAATGGTTAGCCTACTGTGTTTCTCTGGCACCACCAAAGGACACGAATGCACCTCTGCTGCCCAGTAAGCCTGCAGCTACCTTGATGTGACACACATGGTAAATTCAGACCTCTTCACACCTGATGCAATACTGAGGTTGTTCAGCCTGCACAAACAGAAGCTCAAGGGAGACCTTACACCCTCTCTAAAACTACCTGAAAGGAGGTTTTGGCAAGATGGAGGTTGTTCTCTTCTCCCAGGAAACTAGTGACAGGACCAGAGGACACAGCCTCAGGGGTAAGGTCAGACATCAGGAACAATTTCTTCACTGCATGGGTGGTCAGGCATTGGGACAGGCTGCCCAGGGATGTGGTGGAGTTGCTGTCCCTGGAAGTGTTCAAAAACTGACTGGACCCAGCACTTAACGCTAGAGTTTAGTTGGCATGGTGGTGTTTAGACAAAGGCTGGATTTTATGACATTGGAGGTCTTTTCTAAACTTAATGACTCTACAATTCTATTATTTTCAGAAGACCCTGCCAAAAAAAACCAAGGCATCATTCTCAGCGTAAAATTCAGCTCCTCTGAAATAGCTTCCTGGTTTACCCAGTTTAAATTTCACTCCAGAAAATCCCACAACATCCTAGAATTTCCCTACTTACTAAAAGCAGTCTGGTAGTAAGCAAAAGTTAGACCTCTAGTAGCAAGGTAGGAAGAGTGTTTTTAGCTCTTAGAGCCTAGGTTACATGGGTAATGGCTGAGAAGAGCCAACCTTAAGGAGCCACTTCCAGTTTTGAGACTACTTCCCCAGCTTCATTTGTAAAAATTTTTCTAAATTATGAGGCTGTTCACAAGGCCAGGATGCGACCCACATATCCAGAAAGCAGACAGCCTCACTATTTGCAGCTGACACAGTCCATGACCTCTCTGGTGAGCAGTTCTGTCCTGGGAGATCAAGACTCAGGAAAGGCAAAAACACACGAAACAAAAACTTTGGCATCACTGGCAGCTCTATAACCACAGAGGTATACAGGAAAAGTCAAAGAGGCCGTGAGCCCCCTTTGTCTCTTTTACTCAAGAATGGACTGATTCCAGCTCTGAATTCACTGAACCCAAGTCCTATAAAAACAAGCCTCAGACACCTGAGTGAAGATTTCAGGGACTGTCACCATTACCAGTGGTGAATATGATAGCCTCTCCTCCCCTGTGACACTGAGTTTCAAAAACAACCCAACCCAACCAGCTGGCAAGCATCCTGACATTTGCAGGGTTCAGAAAGCTTATCAGAGACCACTTCCCACTCCCCACTTCAGTAACTTGTGTTCCTTTCACATTCCCTACTGATACCTCTTCAAGGTCAGATCTAACAGGCCATATCCTCTGAACAAACCTGTTCCACAAATCATGCCCTTGTCCAACACAGGTATTCCCTAAATCCCTAGAGGTCCAATACCATGTTTTCTCAGACTTTTAGCTATTTGCAAGAGTTATAGCACCCTATGAGGTCTCATTAATCTAAAGGCAAAAAAATTTTAACGACACCATACTGGATCCATGCTCCTGTGCCCTTGTTAGCACAAGGGGAAACTCTTCTTACGTATTGTCTATTCTTAACAGGTAAATTTCCGCACTGTTAAGAGGTGGCGATGACAGCATTTTAGCCACTCAGAACACATCGTGGCAGAAAAACATCAGTTGCCTGGGTTTATCCTCATGCCGATACAAGAACATGTGTCAAGCCAGCCACTTAATCTGTATCTTCTGTTGTAAAGTTACATAGCAGGTTCAGGCTTCTCTCAATGATTAAAGTGACTGGAGATGTCTGCTATTGCCTCTGCCACTTCTGCCATTAGGAAGTAGTAGGATTTTGTTGTTGTTGTTGCAGCTTGCAGCATTCAAAAGCTTTTAGACTCATGGACACATCCCTGCAGCCTGGCAATGCCTCAACCACAGAGTGGAGCAGGTCTCAGCACAGGTTATCGTTTCACATCTTCATTGCTGCACACAGCAGTCATGCACCCTCTCTGCCTGATCTGACACCAGCGTTTCAGTACTCCAACACTCTCTCACACTGGAATTCAAGACAGAAGTCTTGAGTGCCTTCAAGCCCTCTGGTTTCTGTCCACCCACCACTCTCTCCAGTTTGAATAGGCTCTTTCCAAAGCCAGACCAGTTGCTCAGCCAGGGATCACTAGAGGAGGAACATCAAGTAAGATACAAGATGTTTCCCTGTTTTTCTTGAAAAGTAAGCTACAAGGCTATAACTTAAGATCTCAAAACAGTCTCGGGCTAATACTTACAGTCTGTCTTCTTCTGTAGGTAAAGTTCTTCCATAGCAGCAATCCCAGCTGTGTCCAGAAAGCCATCTTCCTTCAGCAAAGTCTAGAAGCTCCCTTTGTGTAGCAGCAGCAGTACACAGTATAGATGCTGTGGCCAGGCATTAACTAGTGAAAGAAAAGAAAAACATGAAAAAAGTTGAAAGGGAAAAGTTCTGTCACTCAAAACAGAAAACGCAACAAGATAGGGAAAGACAAGAGGCTGCACTCTGTGACCTTGCAGCCCCTCCATGGAACATCCCACTGCCTTCTTTCTCACCCCATGCACTCCAGCCAAGTCTCATGGGTCTCAGAAAGCTCAGATTTAGACTCACGGTTTCTTACCTCACAGCTCCAAAGCACAAAAAGAGGTTTGCAATACAATTCTCTTTTATTTTCTGCCCCAGAAATTCCAACAGCAAGGATAGCCCAGAATGAGAAAAAAATAACAGGCCATGAAAAATGATTTAAAGACCCCTCTGAATAAGACTGAACCATACAATTCAACCCTTTTCCTTAAAGCCTCTTTCCATATTTACTTTTATAACAGTGAAAAGCTGGCTGCCAAACTAGGAAAGCCTTTGTTTTGAAGTCCACTCAACATTACTTGTAAGAGTAAGTGTTGTGCATCTAACAGGCAAAGAAGAAATGCCCACTCCCTTGAAGGTAAGTGACTAAGAAGGACCCTAGAGTTGTTAACATTTAGATGAAGTAAATGAAAAATCTTTGTTTAGTCAGTATTCAGGTCTTGCAACCACCTGGCCTCCAACACTGTTGTAAATTAGGTGCATTAAATATGCTTTGAAGCACCTCCTCTGCATGTTAATATTACATATCTAAAGCTGCAATCAACCTAGCAACAAAACTAAGTAGGGAATATTGTTACCTCTGCTTTGTACTACCTCCACTCTTCAGTTTCTGCTTAGTATTTGGGGGATTTGAAAACACTTTTACTCCCTCTAAAGAGAAACCTGGATTACTACTCACACAGTACACAGGCACTTACTGACTACTAACGTGGTACAAAATCTTCCAAAGAACACTAAGAATTGCTCTGTTCAACCATTTTTCCACAAGGATACTGGTAGTGGTCTGTGGGTCACAGACCTTCACTAGATTAGTTGTGCTGTCCACCATGTCACAAAACATAAGGTTTTCTGCCGAGTCTAATCCTGCAGCCACTGCACAAGTTCGGCATACAGAAGTAGAGGACTGAAAGGGACTGTACAGCCTTCTACAGTCACTGGTAGTTATGCAACAGGTGTTTTTTAACTTCAGAAGTGTGTTCAGAGTACCTACTTCACACTTCATGCTCAGGCTCCCAATACTGTTAAATCTCTCCAAAAAACTAATTTCCAATGCTATCCAGCAATTAAAGCTAAACACCAAAATCCATAAGAATAAAGCGCCACAGGAAGAGTACAAAAAGTATCCCATGGAGAGTCAAAGACTTTTGGTGTTCTCATCAATGGAATTAGACCCTACTCCTGCACCTTTATACCCTGCACAGAGGCAAAACAGAAGTTCAAGAAGTCTGTGGAATGAGTAAATCAAAGGGTAGCTGGTTTAATGGACATCAGTGAAAATTCAGACACTGACCCCTTGCAACTACAGTCAGCCCACAGGACCCAGAACATGGAAATACTGCTTTATAGAGGTTGTAACATTCACATCATGTTAGCAAACCGTAGTGAGCTATGAGGGCACATATTTTATCATTTAAGTCACCTCAGTTGACCAACAGAAGTGTGCACAGCCAGGAAGAGTCAGCTGGGCCACCTGCTTGAACTTCAGCTTTCTGGAGTTTAGCTAAACTTTACTAGGAACAAAGCAAATGATCTGGCCTGTTCTGCCTGGACAAAAGTTTCAAACTAAATAAAAATACTGACTTTTACGGACTGCCCAGATGTAGGCATACCAGCTTAGTCCCTGCATTAAAGTAGGGCACTGAGCCTAACAATGGACTAACCACCAAGAGCACAACACCTGAGCCTCAGGTGTATCCAGTTCTTCCAGCCATGCTGGGTGACAGCTGCAGTGACACTGTATGCCCCAGTCAGTATCTGTTACAGACCAGGGAACAGGTTCATTAGTAGTCACCTCTGATTTTCACCCACAGAGGCTGACATAATTGGTTCACTGCTGACACAAAATAACTAGGTTCACTTGAATTACTAATCCATCAGAAAGCACTCAGCAAAGTAGTATCAGAGGAAAATGGCTCAGCATCCTTTCAGATGTTCTTCCAGCTCACAATAGGCAGGAACTGTAAGCCAGAGATGCAGAAAACTGATCAACTCAACACTTCCAGCTTGGTTACAGCTGAAGTTCCACTATATCTCCACTTCAGACCAGTCTGATAAGTTCAACATATGGATGGGAAACACAACTTGCCATTTAGTATTGCAGTGCCAAAACTGTTAGTTTCCAATGAAGGCTTTTTTGTCTCACCTGTGTAAAATTTTGAGCCAACAGCAGGTATCAGTGATCACTCTTGACATACACTCAGAGCTCCCTGAAGCAGAAATACTGCCTTCTGTCTAGAGTAAGAAAAGCTGCAGGAATTCACCCCCATAGCATTAGTTTTCCTGTGATAAGGAGTACCACAGTACAACACCCGCCTGCACAATTAAAGCACAGATTCCACTTGGAAACAAAGCACCTGTCCCATGATCTGCCTTCACAAAAGACTCCCTGCACATGACATTTCACCCTGCTGCAGAAATCATGCACAGCCTCCCGACCTACAGGGCTGCAATTTCATCTCATTTTCTGCAATTCAGAAAATTACTCAAGGGAAAGTTAGCCTACAGAGCAACCTCTGAAAACAATGACAATGAAACACATCCTTTGGCCAGCCCTTTCCTTCTAGAAGGGTGCCAGCCGCTATTTCAAAGTAGAATGGCTGTTGAAAAGTCCATTAGCTGGTATACCAACAGTCTCTAGACCTAATCCCTCTTAAATAAATGTATTTTTACAGCTATAGACCTAGAGAGTAAAAAGCTCAAGTGGCAGAAAATCAGTTCCCCACCCCCATGCCTGGTGTCCGTACTAAGTAAACATAAAACAGCCTTCAAAAGCAGCTTTCTGCAAACAATGCAGCTGTTTGCTTTCTTTGGGGAGGCAAAAAAACCTTTCCCCTAGAGAAAAAAAAAATTAAATCACTATTTCAAGAGGGAATGAAGTGAACTTACCAAACCTTATGAGACTGGGACATTTCACGGCTCTGGCAAGACACTATGGACAATTTAAACTAAGTCCACGTCAGCAGACCTAAAAAGCTTTCACCAGTTGATGAAAGGCTCAGTGGCCTCCATGAAATAAGCTAGCAGCCTCTGTCCTCTGAGTCAGATTTTCCATATCACAGAAGCTACCACCACTGGCAACTCTCCACAGATCAAATGGCCATGGAGAGTACCAACCTAACAGCTACATGTGATGGCCTCATGAGCTACAAGAGCCAGCACTTTCTCACAAGCAGACATGATCTAGCACTTCATGCTTCCTGCCCCAGACAAAAAATTTGTACATCTCCTTAACTTCAACAGATCTTGTCAATACAAGTATCAAGTCAAATGAGACTCATTCGGGAAGAAAAGAAGCAACTAAAGCATAAACATTAGATTTCAGCAGAAATATAGTCCCCTTTATGAACACTGATACATGTCTTGACATTTAATTTCTTTTAGATAGTGTCAAGCTGCATTTTGTGAAGGAAACAGTATCATGAGCCATGTGAATTCTGCAAATCGCAGATCTAGAGACCCCCAGTGATCCGTATGCCATCAGAGGAGGGCAGATCCCTCTAAGGATTGTGCATATGAAGGCAGGACAGAAGGGCCTGACTCACGAGCCGACATTCCGACCAACACAAGACAAACCTCCAGAGGACTAGTGGCCTGGATGGGCGTTAGTGTAACAGAGGTGCAGATTAAGTCTAGAGTCTAGAACTAAATCCCCATCTCCCAAATCAAGGTCTAGTGCCCTGGCCACTTCTCTGCCAAACACCAAAATTTCCCTTCTTCCAGCACAGTAGCTGTAACTAGAAGAAAAAAACCAGTATTGATCCCAATTATGCTAAGATTAGGCTAGACAAAGAGAAGCTGTGAGCAAACGCAAGCAAATTTTTTTGCTAGAGATCTAACTGGAGATAAAATCCCCAGCAGAAACAGGCAGTGCATACAGAACCAAAAGTAATGTCCATTCTGTGACCTAAAGTCACACTAACCTGGCAAAACCCAAAGGAACAAATCTGACATTCCCATCTCTAAAACTTCCAAGAAGTCAAAAAACTTATGACATCTACTGGAGCTCTAGGAAAGAGGGGAAACCGCCACCTGAACAATGACAAATCTTATGTAAATAACAGTACTGATCTTTTAAAGTAATCTTTTAACCCAAAGAACCTGAAATAGGTTACAAAAAGGTGCCATAAAAAGCATTAGCAGCACAGAGTTCAGGCAACTCACCTAAGGCCACAAGCAAGCAAAAGCAGAGATTAGAATGAAACCATCAGATCCCACACGTCCGTCTCCTGGCTTAAGCACTGCTAGTCTGTAGCAGTCACAACCAGTGCAGGATCAGCAGTGGGGGTGTGAGCTTTGGACCTCCGGGCTCCTGCCTGGGACACAGGCTCCTTATCAGTGGAGGCACACAGACACTAAAAGTTGGTCTTTCATAACCTCCCCACAGAGGACATTTCTCTCCCTTTTGCCAAATGAATATGGGACACAAAGTTTCCTATTCCGTCTAAAGAGTCCTTCAGTGAGAAGAGCTTTCCTCTCCAAAATCACCCAGGTCATGTCAGAGTTTACACCAACTCCTTGTTCCTAGCAACGTGACTGGAGAGTTCCTGGGTCAGCAGGTGAGGCTTTGATTAGAGCGACAAACAACAATATTTTAGTGGCAGTTCTTGGCAAGATCCTCTACTGGTTTACTTCCCACACTGACTACTTGGCCTTGGGTTAGGTAGTAAACAGATTCTGGTCTTGTTCTCCAGTGCTTACTAATACTGAAAGCAACTAGTACATGGCTTTCAGCATGGCCATCCAGTTTAACTCATTACTGAGGACCATGTAAAATTTGGTAAAACCAACATTTAAAGGATAATGCCAAAATATCAGGAAGCTAATGAAACAATCTCGTGGAATACCTCTAGCAACCTGCCACCTCTGGTCAAAGACACATAGCCTCTCACTCATCCACAGGACCCTTAAGGCAGCATGCACACAGCTGCAAAACACCAAATAAATCATTTCACATAGTTATTTAAGGGGGCTACAACCTCACAGAAGACTGGAGACAACCAATGGAAAAGGACTCCTTTCAGCACAGGCCAATGATAAAATACTTATCCACAACCTGCTCGAACTGCCGCTATGAAAACAACTTGTGACAGAACCCAAGCCCAGTATTAGGTTCTACTTGCTGCCCTAGGTACTACACAGATGCAAGCCTGGATCTTGCTCTGACAAGACTCAGGCTTAACATAATGTCATGTTAGGAGCAGAAATCTGGCTTTCCAGCTCTTTAGGCAAAACGGCAAGGGGCTTCTAAAGTTATTTAGCCTTGGTATGAGAACTGAGCAAAAGGATATTTCGTAAGTCAATATATTATGTGCTGAGCTCTTCTGAATGCTCCACTATGAACAGAGGAGCAGATGATCATCTTGAAAGACCTGGCCCAAAATTAAGACCATGAGCACTGACATTCCTGGCCCTAAACTGTTCAGAGTATCTAACTTGCCTCTCCTGTCAAAGCCGAACTCCTAGGATGCATTTCTGAGACACTGTGAGCCTATCCTTACCCATCAGAAATAAACTACATGGGACAGTTCCTCACAAAGGAAAGCACTAGCTTGCAAACTGCTCCATAATAAAGACTGAACTACATTTTTCAGAGTCCTCAGCGTCTCCTCATAACATCTACATAGACGCACATTTTCAAAAATGGCTGCCACTTTACAACCTTCCCTTGTGACACAATATGCCAAGTAATTTTGAAAAACCTGTCACAGGTCAGCAATAGCTGCCTACCAGAATGACCACAACAACTGGTTCTCATTACTTCTAGCATGCTTAGGGGGCTCATTGATGAAAACAAGCCCAACTCCAATGCAACAGAAGATGTCAAGTTTGCGTGCACCATAGCTGGACTGACTCAAAGGAACGCACACACAAGGGACTGTGGCATGCACTTAGGCAAGACGATTGCTTAAGTGTCAAGTATAATATGCAAGATGAAATGCAGTAATCTATTTTACAAAAAAATAGCTTCCACTAGAAGGTTGTGAAATACATGAAGCATTTCAACCTTCAGCATTACACTGAGTGTCCCCTACTTTCCCCATGGAAGAAAAAAAAAGCAAAAATCTAGTCCACTCTTTGGCAAAAACAAACACAAAATGTGATTTGCTTTATCACGGCCAATGTCCAAAAATCCATAGTCCATATTAGCAGATGATTTTTTTTTTTTTGGCTCTCAAAGAATGGCTCTTTTCTAGTGGAAAGTAGAAATAATAGAACATCCTGCTAAAATAATAATTGCAACATTTGAGCTCAATTCATGCCATTAAGCTTTGATCTCTGAGTGAGTATAGTATCGTCAGCACACAGTCTGCAAAAAGCTGTGCTACACAGCCCCAGTCACTTTTCCCAGCTTTTGACACATCCTGTTTAAGGACAATATATCTGCAACTAGGAAAAAGGGTAAAGAATTTCACTTTGCAAAAGGTACCTTTCTGCTTGGCAGCAATCACAAAGGGTAAAAGGAAGACACAGCCTCCCCAAGAGAAAGAGAAAGATTTTTTCTTTTTTCCCAAAAGAAATCTACAAGCTCAAACAGTTTTAGGACACAAACACTTTCAACCACCACCCCTTCCACAAGCTATCCTGGTCACTGAATCATTTACACTAATCAGCCAGATATCTGGTTTTAAAAAGTGCAACACTGACAGGTGCTCTATGATCCTACTGCGGAGTCACTGAAGCATCACTGCCATATTTCTATCTTTCACTGAGCAAAATTATGAAGCCTTGTAGCTTTGTCATCACATTCATAAGGACTTTTTTGGAAAGGAGTGACTTCTCCTACACCTTGCTTTTGTAACTTGCTGTTTATCTTGGGACAAGGTGAGGACACCAGCAGTGTCCAGTACAAAATTAAACTGCAGTTCGAGTGTATGCCTGCCCTGTAACATCAAAAGAAACTGTAGTGTTACTTTCCTCTCCATCTTTGCCATTTGGGAACATCATGCCATAAACTAGTGCATGTTTTCAGTAACAGAGCAGAACACAACATGGCTTATACTATAGAAAACATCACAGTGGTGCCTTTGAGATTCAGAGGCATAAAGAATTAGCTGTCTGTTAAGCTTGATATCTACACAACTGCACCAATACCTGTGGCACAGCTGTAAGTAACAGCAAATGAAGCAAAAATATCCCTGAAATACGCAGAAAAACATCAGCCAAGAAAAAGCCTCCAGCACAATGAAAGGAAATGACATTGACGAAAGAAGGCAATAAACTGGCAAAGTCAGTATTTAGCAGCCATTGTCAGCTTGAGCAGAGCTGGAGTCTGTAAAGCCTGCAACAGATTGGGCTACAACAAGACCTCGGCTCCTACGTGGCTACTATCTAACTGTGCTGATATGGAAGATGGGAATCCACTAAAGCAATAAAGAGATGCCCAAGTACTTTTGAAACCAGTGAGTGTCACCTATGAGGAGGAATGAATTTCTGATCAATCCTGGCAACCCATACAGACTTCAATAACCACTAATCTCTAAAGTTATTAATAGAAGAATACGAAAATAGCTGGCACACATAAGGCAGCCCGCATACCTGCTGAGTCAGGTGTGGCACAGGGCAGTTAGCTCGGAGCACGGCCAGAAAGCGTGCACCAGTCTTACCGTTCTGCCTGATCCGCAGAGCAAACAGTTGTTACTCACAATTTCTATTCTTCAGCTCCAGCTGTACCCCCTCCACTGAAGCGTCAATCCTTAGGGTGAGCATGGCAGTTAAAGCCATGCAAAGCAGGCTAATGTATGCCTAATTCAACATCACGTACAGACATATCCAGGAAAGAAGGATGACAGAATTCGTCTGAGTCCTAAGCTACATCTCACAATGCAGAAGTATTTTCAAGACAGAGTTCCATTAGCTTGCTCCTAAAGCTTCAAGGGACTAAGCACAGAGGTGAAGAGCTGTGGTCGACTAAATTTCAACCAAACGACTCCAAACAGCAGGCAAGTGCAGAAATAGAATGAAGTGGGGAAAGCAACAAGCTTACAAGAGAGCAAGGTGAGCAAAAAGAAATTTTGCAAGTTTTTTATGGATATAGGATCCAAAACATACCTTTTTTACATTAAGTTTAGAATATCCTTAATGGTGTTGAGAAAGCTCCACTGGAGCCAAAGCACACCGCAACAGACAACTCCATTTAGCAACTGTCTGGTTTTATATATGAACATAATGGGGAGGAGAGATGCAGAGACGTGAATATTAAGAGTACGTCACAAGAAGAGGGAATGCAGCTCTGGGAGACATGGCTGGCAACCAGGAGAATAAAAAACATTATCTGGGAAAAATAAAATCTGTAGAAATCTGAAAACAGATGGTGGACAGGTGATTGCATTAGTTTGCTAAAAGAAAGAAGTGAGCCCAGATCTCTCCAAACACAGTAGAAAAACACTTATTGCTTACTTTAGCATGAATATTTAAATATAGGTTTGAGAGAGATGAGAAACAAAGCAGTAAGAACTACTACTCTGATTTAATAGGGTAAAGAATAATTAAAATATCTAAAGTACCTTAAAACAAATAAATTCAATAAAAAGCACTTTTCCCATTGGCAGAATAAAAATACAAATGCAGGATCCATTCACTCAGTCTATTAAATAAGAACATTGCATTCAGAGGAAGAGCAAATTTTGAACTTTGGCTCCTGTACCAGTATCAGAAACAAACATCCATGGATCTGAACTCAGAAAAGCTCAGTGCTGTTTTATTGTTTGGATGAGTTCTGGGGTTTTTCAAACCATTCAAGTTTGGTCCTAACTGTTTTTATTGGCCATCATAGCCAAACTCTTGTTGCAGGAGCATAATTAAAATAATGAGAAGACAAAAAAAGCCACCACTAGATCCCTAGAATATCAATCTATTCCTCACGAATACAGCTCTCAAAGAACATTTACGATAACTTGCTTGTTTCTTTTCAAGGCACAAAAATTCACCTCTAAGAACAGGTATACCTCTAAAGACATTGGACTTAAACCCAGGTTGCTGGCACTAGCAACACAGCCTGAAGTCTTTAAAAAAAGATGTGTTACCTGCTGAATGCAAGAAAAAACACACTTTGACTTCTACCATAAAGAGTATAAACTTTTGTCGTGCCATTACTATAACAACGGTGAAAGCAGGTAAGAGGGAACAGTCAAGTCACCACAAGAAGGGCAGAGGTGCTGGTATCCAGGTTTTCCTGGTCCCTAATCTTGCTCTTGTCACCTACATACCCAAAACTGTGAGACCTTCCACATGGCTTAATTTTAACCTCTACTAAGCTAACAAGTACTATGCTAATGAATATTAGCTGCATGGCTGGCTTGCTTGCTCCCAGGAACAACCACCCATTTGGAAACTGGCTAGTGAAATGGGAAGTTGTTTCAGGGAGTCAAGAAAGTAGAGTGCTAACAGGTTTTGGCAACCTCTGCCTTCTACACAACCCTGCCTGCTATATGCTGAAAAGGAAACCAGATTCCCAGAATGATCTCTGAACTGTGCAGTAAAATGCTCCGACTTTGTTCTTTCACAGAGAATAACCTTGCTATCCAGCCCAAGCCAGAACAGTCTTAGAAAGGCTCTTTTGCTCTCCTTTTTCTCTCCAACTCCAATTGTTCTCTAACAAAGTCAGCATAACACAAACCAACCTCATTGCATTTGACAGAGCTCTGCTAAGCAACACTCCCCCAGAAAAAGCACAGAAGAGGAAAAAGGTCAGCTTGTATGTGGATACTTATGCCATTCAAACCAACATGCATTTTTATTACCTATGAGCAAGCTTTTTTGCTAATAGCCCAGCAAAATAAGAGCTGAATGCTCCCATTTTCCCTGCAGTGTTAGCCTGTTGTGTCAGGAAAGCTGCCTCAACAGTTTTCCATCCTACTTTGTCTCTCTCTTAGTCCTTGAAGCAAGCAAAAATACTTTTTCTCCCCATCAAAAATGCTAAAAAAGACAGGACTAGCTTTGCTGCCACGTATTTTAAAGAAAGGGAACAGGGTACTTCAGGTACTCCATTCAGCATTTATAGTCATGGTATTTCTTAATTATCTGTATGACTTCTGTGCAATCAATACAAGCACGACATGTAGCTACAGAACAAGACATTTTAACTTTTTTTTTTGGTGGTGATCATCTTTTAAACATTATAAGCAGAGTCTTACCATAGTATTTTTTATCTATACTCTTAGTATCAGTAACTGCAGATGTGCATGCTCATCAACTACACAAAAAAAGTTTCAAGCATTTAGAATTCAAATCCTTAGCTGGCATACAGATGAAATAATCATAGACAGAATGAATTTCTGCCACGCCAGACCTGAAGAAAGCGGGCAGAGTCCCTAGCAGCCTCAGATGATCAAGGAAAATGTATCTTATGTATAAAATGTGTTATAGTAAACTCTGACTCTAGCTCCTCTCACAGGAGTCATCAAGAATAACCAGCCTAAGAGAAACATGACGATGTTTGGTCAGCCATGGCCTCTGGACTTATTTCAGGATTTGGTGTGCTGCCCAGCCCAGAAGACCTACATAAACACTGAGGGTGCCTGCTTCAAGGTTACTCAAACAAAGTGGTAGTTTGAGTCCCTCTCTGCTCCCTTCTGTCATCATCTTTGTGCTGGTAACAGTGCTCATAAAGCCATGAGAAGACTCTGAACACAGGATGCTGGGGTGAAAAAAAAACAAAAGCCACCAAGCAAAAAGAAGAGAGTTTGTTCTCAATTACTCACCGTGGGTTGGTGAACTCCAGTGCCTGCACAAAGGATGAAACAGACAGGGAGAGAAAAGAACAGGGAGATCAGGGGAAATGAAGCAGGTCCATTACTAGCTCACTAGCAACTTTCAATTACTCTGGATTAAAGTTCTGGAGAAACCACACCCTAAGAAATACTGTTCCTGCATGGTGCAATGCACATAATAAACACTAGCAGAGCTGATCGTATTTGGCCACAGATGGATGAGTTCAGTACCAATCCTCCTTCTGCTCTGTCTTTGTGAGTCTAACTCCGCCAGGTGAACTCACTGGTGAGAGAACAGGCTTGCAGAGATATAGGCAATGGAAGACTTGCTTTCTGAAATGTGTGTGTTACAGTTGATTAACAGGTGAGAAAGCTTCAACACAGAATCCACACAGAAGATCTGCCGTCACTTTGTTTAAGTCACTAAAGCTTATTCCTGAGCCATGGAAGACTACTTTACCCTCGAACAGAGAGGGAGAAGTTCAGCCCAAGGAGCACTAGAGAAAAGGCCACTTCTGGAACAAAGGCCAACAAAAGTTTACTGACTTTTTTAAGCTAATGACGTTTCATCTTCAGTAGTTCAGCATTTGACCAGTAGCTTCTCTTTATATACACAGTGATGATATATACCAAACCTGGAGCCAGATCAAGTCTCTGATCACACCAATACAGCACTGAGCGATGCTTGGGTTTGAAAAAAATCTAGCATTACAAAAAATGTTTGCTTGCAGCTGCCTGTGGCACACTGATTTATAAATGTGCCTCAACCTCACTGTATGAAGAGACCATTAAGAAACTTTCAACATACCTGCTTGCACTGCTATGCAGCTCTATTCAGAGGAAATTTGGAACTAATATACAAAAGATTACCATGACTCCTGGAAACACTACAATCTTACATATAGCTCAACCCAAGGTGTTTATGTGACATAACTATCAAATGGCTACCTGTCCTTCAGCAGCAACTTAGCAGGGGAAAGTTACGGTGAATAGCTTTGGACTAGCTGCCAGATTATTACACTCTAATGCCAAATCACAGCAAATTGTGATCTCTTGCAGTCCAGAGGCCAGCTGGTAACCCCATCAGAACACCTACAATGAGCATAAAAAACCATGACATTTTATTATTTAATGCTAAGTATTCTCAACTAAACAGGTTCAACTTAATTCTACCATGGAACACAAGTGTTCCATGCTACCAAACTTATATCCCCATCTTTTTTGTTAAGGCTTGACTTCTGATTTTTACCATAATCAGCCCTACCAAGTTACGATTACAAGAAACAAGGTGCTTCAGGTCATGGGTAATGGCATCAAACTCCTGCCCATGCCAGATACAGACTGTATCACACAACTCTTACATAAGTTAAAACTGAAATTCGCACAATGATGACCCACCAACACCATTTTTATCTGTTACATCAGTAAAACACAGCAGAGTCCCAGGTACTACAAATTTAGCTTAATATCCTACTGTGTCATCACAGAATCACGCACTGATTTGAGTGACAGGAAAGTGGCAGCATACGTTGCCATTCCCACTTGTTAGAGAGTCAAGCTGTGCCACAAGCACCAAGCACAAAAAGCATTTGCACTGAATGTTTACTACCATGACCCCCTGTCGAAACCGAGCAAGACTGCTCCATTACAACAGCCTTTTGACAGCAGGCTTGACCATCTGTTGTTAATGGAACATCCCCAAGACACGGCTGTTATCTGCAGTACAAGCACCAACTCATTTTCAAAGGTGAAAATGAAATTTAATGCATTAATCCATAGCAGTAATTTTCAAAAAAGTTCAACTCATTTCAGGCTTTAATTTAGAAGATGTTTACACCCCTCTGGCTTCAGTAAGGTCTATTCCAACACACTTGAAATCAACTTTGATCCTTTAAGCATGTTTTTGTACAGACTTTAAAGTCATCAAGGCCAACAGCTTGGAGTAAAGGGGGCACTTCTGGTTAAAACTAGGCAATGATAGGTTTTAATATGAACTTTTAATTTAGAATCAGAGTATCTTTCCAGGCATGTTTTCAGCATCTGGGCTGCTGTGCAGCTCCAGTCTTTCGTAACAACAGCCTGATGATAGGTTGCAGTGTAGCACTCCAGACTTCACAACAGTCTGGCACGCAGCAGCACGATTTGTTGCATGCAACTGAGCCTCCTGCCCATCACAAAGGCAGCCACATCGATTTTTTATTTTTACACTCCCTCCCATCCCAAGGCCCTCCCCTTATCCCACCCCCGCGACTTTACAGGATTCACGGAGGAGGGAAGCGGATGAAAACCCTCTCGTTATCTTCTAGCACCCACCGGGGCTGGGAGAGGCAGCGGTAAGGTGAGCCACCCTCCGTGAGCGCTGCCACCTCAGAGTCGCCTCGGTCAGGATAAGCTAAAATAACTATTTTTTAAAATATAGGCACACACAACCACGCCCCTCCCACACACACACACACAAACACTCCCAGTCCCTTTCGGATGCCCCGCTACGCCGTAAAACATCCTCCGAGCCGCGCTGCCGACAGGCTGGGCACGGAGAGTGGCACCACGTCGAAAGACAAAAACCCCAAAACAATAAGAAAACAAACAAACAAACAATCAAAACAATAACAGAAACACANCTGCCGCGACCAGGCGCCCGCGCCCCGCAGCGCCTCTTATAGGGCGGCGCGGAGCTGCCCCCGCGGGCCCGCCCGCCCCTTCCGCGGCCGGGGCCGCCCAGCACACTGCTTTTACTCCTTTCTCTGGGGTCTTCTCGCCGTCGCCGTGTCTCTTTGCTCTTTCCTTTCTTCTTTGTCCCCTCTCCTGTCCTCCGCACCCCCCCCTTTTTTTTTTTTTTTTTTTTTT
>VZTF01001320.1:169363-190314 GCA_013397755.1 Cnemophilus loriae
CCCTCGGCAGCGGCTGCCGGTGGGGGGGTGGGGGAGGGCGCGGCGATTTGCGTGTGGGCGTGCACAGCTCAGCCAAAAGCAAACTGCGGGCATGAGTATGTCCGGTCCGTCCCGGCCCTGCACGGCAGGACAGCGCTCCGTGGGCCACCCGCGCTCGCTGCTCTTTGTGAAACTCCGCGCTCTCAGGTGCGCCGGGAAGCATCTCAGCCCTTGTTGCCTCCCGCGCCTGCCCTCCGGGCGTCCCTTCCCGAGGGCTGGAGGAAGAAAGCGCGGAAACCCGGGCACGGAGTTACCTGTGAGGTGAGTGTGCTCCTGCCGCCCACCTCTCCAGGCCTGCACCGCTCCCCGCATCTCCTGAGCTGAGCCGGTACAAACTGGGCACAGATCCGTCCTCAGCTGTACAGCTGCAGAGGTACTGAGTGTACCAAGAGTGTTGGACTGAGAGGAATCAATCAATAATAAACAGCTTCAACAAGACCGGATGTCCTGTACTCCATGTCACTTATGGCAATAAAAAGGCAAGGAACTGTGAAAGGTAACACTGGGATACATAGCCACAAATAAGGATGAATTCAGTAGTGTCCGTTTATGGAGAAATTTACAACTATTCACAAACTTTATAAAAACAAATCTCAATTTATTTTTAACAGCTCACAGTGAGCAAGCTGACTTGCTCCAAATACAAAATCTGTAAATGATAGTGTGTTTTATCTACCAGAGAAATGGCCTGGTCTTAGCAATTATTGTCGGACAGCTGAAGGTGTCCTCTGAAATGGGGTCCTCCCTCAGAATCCACCCATCATGCAAACCCTTCCAAATTTTTTGCTTGTTACGTGTCAGGAGCCCTGTAAAATCACGCAGTGCAATTTGTGAAAGTATAGCAGTGCATTTGCAAGGCATAAAATGCTCTGCGAATGAAAACAAGTAATGCACGAAAGGCAGGCAGCTCTAAATTATGGTTCCCTCTACAGGTATAATGCACTGCCATTTCTCTTCTGCAGTGAAGTGGTTGATGTTATCGTTCGTGCTGTTAATGCTTTGCCTTATTGTGAGCAATCTGGATGATACACGGTTACTGAGGGAACCATATCTTCGAGTTTCCTGGCTTTTATTTCCATGCTCAGACTACAACCATGGTATTTTTCCAAGTGGCACAGAAATACAAACACCTGAAAGCAAATTCCAGAGAGTTCAGGCAGATTGTGATCTGACATAATGCACTGGAGTATCATAGATAGCAGTGAATATTCAAATTAGTAATGCAGACCTTTCTACACTGAACAGAACACATTCATTTTCACAGTGACCCTAGCTCCTTTCCTTAATACCTGCGTGTCAACATCTCACAAACTGGCTAAGGGCTGGACAAAATAAAAAAGCTCCTGATTCTGACCATGGTTTCCCCAGTGTAGCTGCTACATAATGTCGCTGACTTCAACAGATTCATTCTGCTTGTATCTTGATCTGGTGGTAAAACTGAAATAAAAACAAGGTCTTTATTTAGTGTATAAATGCAGCTGTGTGTTTTTCACCATATGCTAGAGCTTTGCATTTTACACATTTCCAAACATTGCTGGATTGTAATTTTAAATTCTAAAACAAAGAATTTCTGCATGGTTAGTCAGAACACAGGGAGAAAGAGCACATTTAGTTTACAATCAACAAAGCATTATGCCTCATCTTACATAAAAAAGAGTTTGAATGAGAGGTTATACTGGATGGAATTTTTAAAAGAATTAGTGATTTGACTTCAGTGGAAACAGAGCTATGTCAATACTGAAGAGCTGACAATTGCTCTGCTACTGATGTCTATTTAAACCTAGGTTCCTCTAAGGAAAGCGTGAGGTTTTGAAACAGCATCAGAAGGCTGGATTTTTTAAATTCTGGAAATTGGTGCCAACTGTTAAAACATTTGAACAACATTTTCCAATAAGACAGCTAATGTACAGCTGTTCATGAGTAGCGAATGGAGCATTTGATTTAGTTTGTTCTGTTAAAATACGTGTAGGATGGTGGGAAATCTTTGTGCGCCACTGGATATCATTTCTCCAGTTTTGCTTCTCCGTGTGGCATGGCAGTGATGTGAGGTCGCTGAGGGACAAGCTTTGGCAAATGGTATGAGAAGGATGACAGGGGAAGGGGGCACAGTTAGATCCAGTGGGTAGACTGTACAAACACAAAGTCAATAGCCACACTGCAAATTGTTTCTAAGAATAACTATTCTTACTTTGGAGTAGTTTGAGATTTCAGGGTCGACCAGCACATGTGACTCCTATAGATTTCTCAAAGACATTTGTACCTCCCAACTCTTTCATGCACAGCAGATATGCTGGCTTCTGTGTCCTGTGGAAGGTACGATAGGTCTTTGCAGATAAAGCAGTCTCGCATGGGACTTACTGCTTAATTTAATTTATTGATGGCTAACACAAAATTTCAACTACTGATTCAGATACAGAGAAGAAAAAGGCAGACATAAACAAACATTTAGGAAAAGACCTTTCTCCTTCCTTCCCAAGCTCCAGTTAAGGACCTCTCCTACCCCTTTCTGGTCTCAACATCCCTGGCTTTCAATAGGGGTTACGATCAGTCTCTTTGCCCCAGTTCTTTCTGTGAGGCACTGGGAAATGTGGACAGTTGAGGTCAGTGTGTAATGGTTCTTTCTGCTGTTCCTTGCTTCTTGCTCATTTTCCCCCACTGCTTCTTGCCTTACTATTCCACTGTTTCACAGTGAGTCAGTCCTCTGTGTGCCACAGTTCCCTACAGGGTGTCCCTTCTTTGGCATGGAGTGGCTCCTTTCAAGACTCTGTCTCTTCCTTCCGCGTGTCTCCTCCGCTTCCTCCATCTCACAGATATCCTCACTTTTTCTCCAGTGTCTCCTGTCCTAGGGGCTTCTCTTTTTAAAATATGTTCAATCAGAAGTGCCATGTGCTGCTTTCACCTAGCTGAGGTTTTGGCACGCAGTAGGTTGTTTTCATCCCTTTCAACCTAGCTGACAGCAGCTGTAACTGGCACAAAGGAGTTCATTGCCTCTTCCCTTGCAGCTTCCAATACTAAAGGCCTGCCAGTTATGCCCAATATGCAGTTCACATGACATGCACTTTCGGATAAGACCTGATCCTTTGTCTTCTTCCAAAAATTAGTCTTCTCCTTCAACCCATTCCCTTATTACATTGGCCTTGAACAAGCAGCCCACAGTAGGGTCCAAGGCTGGGTGCAAGGGAGGACTACAGACCTGCAAAGGGACTGTTAGCTGCACCAGTTACTGAGAGGTCAGAGGACATGTAAATTGCTGTTCATGGAAAAGACATTATGTAGTGGAATGAAGGGGTGGAACTGAAAATAGGAAAACACGCTGTGTTCTCACAGGAGGAAGTGAGGAGGAAGTTGTTTCTTTGTACTTGTAACTTCTACAAGGCAAAACACACCATTGTTAACTCTGCAAGACTGATGTTTCCTAATGTCAGGACACTACAGAAGACTGTGGGCTTAGACAAGCACACCAAGAAATGTCTTGGTGTAAACCAAAGGTTTCTATGACAGGTTTCAGCAATAAAGAAAGCCACAGTTTAATACACATTTAGCTGTCAGCTCTTAAGATATTTCATCTGGAAATCCAAGCTCTTTTTAGCCCTAGATGAACTAGTTTGGACTAAATTCAAGAAGCAGGAAAGACAGCAGATCAGCAATACTTCCATTTAAAAAAAATTACTTTTCAAAGGACTTTGCTCACCTCTTTTTTTCACTTGGCATTCTTGTTGCAGAAACAGAGCTTCGAGATTCCTCACTCTTATCTTGGGACACACACTGAAGATTATTATGTATTTCAAGCATCTGTTCTGTCTTGGTTTACTTTCCCTTGATTTGAAGTATCTGAGTCAGAGAATGGTGACAGCTTTTGTTAAGTCTTCTTGGAAAGAGCTTCCTAACTTCTAGAAAGAAGTAATTGCATTTTTTTTTACTTTATAGCAACCTAGGCTCTCACTGAACCTTCTGGCTTCGATTTATATTACCTAGCATGAGAGTGTTAGTCACTCCAGCCTGCTTTACGGCCCAGTGAGTACAAGTGACCCCAATATGCTGTTTACTGAACCTTCCATGTGCACTTTCTTCCCATCCTATTTACGGAAGAAAGTAGGTAAAAGACTTGCTGTTTAGTTATTGCACCTGCAAAGAAACAGAAGGTTTAAATACCTCCTCCACTATGCCCTGCAGTGGGGAAGCTTTGAAGTGCTTATCTGTGCCGTGCAAAGAAGTGAATCTGTGAAGTTGCTGCCTTCCAGTCAAAGAATATTGCAGGCCTGTCCCAGTGCCTGACAGGAACAAAAGAGCTTCTGCTCATCCTCTCCATCTTTCAAGATAAACATAGGCTTCAAACTGGCAGCAGTCATTAATGAGTTGTTTCTAAGTCCTTTAAATGAAATATAAATATATTGTAGCTCAGATATGAGCAAGCCACAGTTTAAACAGTTACGAGAAACACTTCTTAATGTTATCTTGTGTTTTAGAAAGAGGATTTAAAAGCCATCTCTCATGTGGGTTAGTTGCCAGACTAACTGGCAACTGACTGATGTTGTTTTAAGAAGAGAGACCATCGTCACAAGCATTGCCTTGTAATTTGTCACAAACACTTAACATTAATATAAGTAAAATTACATCTGCAGTTAGCTAGATAACCTAGGGTACTGTGAAGCTCACTGTTAACAAAATTACTGCTTTTTAGATGTAAAATATACATGCAGCCGAATACTTAGGTGGTAAAAATTCTTTGACTTTGACAGAAATAAACTGATCTTCCCAACTGTGGACCTAACCTATAGTTTGAGAAGCAAGGAAAATATGTAGGGTTGCCAATTAAAATGCTGGAAGTTTATATAAGGTAGCAATTTTAATTTGATATGAAGTTTTTGGTTTCCTCAGATTCCTCAGATGTATATTTCGTAATGGCATGCAGCATCAAAGTATTTTTAATGTTTCACTCTTCCTCTGTGCAATTGTCTATCTTCTAAAGATTAGCCCAAAATAGGACTCCCGCGGAAGTACTTCAGTGTGCATTACATATGCATTGCCAGACAGGGACAGGGGGATAGGCTGGCCTGAGTGAGCCAGGGTTTCTGTTCCAGCCATGGGACTGGATGGATAGCTATGCAGAATGTTAAAGTTCAGTGTGGAATGCTTCAAAAATTCTGCACTTCATCTCCCATTATAAATTTATATGCTAATAACATCCCTAGTGCATGGAACCAGGAAGCAAAAATTCATCACAAAACAGAAATTAAGCCTAGTAGACATAGAACCTGATCAAATGCAAAGAAAGCCAAATAAAAGGATGCAATATGTTTTCATCCAGCTTCAGTTTAGGTACTGATGGATGAATCTTCATGGATCAACCAGGATATTAACCAAATTAAGCCCTTGAGATGTAAGTTAAAATGGCCAATTACCAAAACTTCAGGTCAGCCAAATGTCATTCCACATCAGCTGCATTACTTTAGTTTCTTAAATTTAAAAAAAAAAATTTAAAAAATTAAAAATTGCCTGTTTAAGATCCTTAATCAATCATTATGGAACTCAATGCAACTTTTTCCTGAATAAGGACTCCTACACTGAGTTTGTTAATACAGAAGCTTCAGCCTTTTGTATAAACAGCGTATATTTGAGTAGCCCAATGAAGTCAGTGGAGATATGCACCTGGGATTTTGACTGCATGTGCTGGCTGTGGATTTAAATGGAGATAAAGTCAGTCCCTGATTAACAAAACTTGTTTCACACACAGCTTTTGAGCTGCAGGCAACAACATTCAGTGCAAATCTTACTGGCAGGGGGATAAGTTTTAGGAAGTGATGTTTTTCCTTCACTAGATAAGGACATTCCAGAAGGGAGGAAAATGCACCATCATGTGTTCAAAACCAGCCTGCGAACCAGAAGGAAAGATAGGACAGAACTAATCCATAAGTATACTGCTTGCTTCAGCACTAGCATGACCAGAGGCCATGGAGGAAAGTGTGCTGTCCCTCACCTCCGGTCTTAAAGGTTACACTCAGAGCAAGCCATCCTCAGGCCCTGGAAAGTTTTATTTACTTAGCCTCACTGGAATACGGAGGTCAGTGAGCCTCGTGGCCTCCACACAAGCAAAGCTGTGTTTTTAGGCTCTCCAGCAGCTTCCCCAGCTCACACTGTATCCCTCGTGGGGCTGGAAGAGTGCCTCAGACGTTCTGAGCATCTCATACAATTGCAGAATGGGTTGGGTTGGAAGGCACCACTGGATGTCATCTAGTCCAACCTCTTTTGCCTCAGCAGGGTCCCCTTGAGCATGTCATCCAGAAATGTCTCCAGATGACTTCTGAATACCTCCACAAAAGGACTCTGCATCCTCTGTGTGCAACCTGTGCCCGTGTTTAAAAGAAGGGAGGATAAAGGCCTCTTGTCTAGCATGAACTACAATGGCTTCAAAGAAGGAGTCACCCTTTTTTGCTGTTGTCAAAACTATATCCTCCTCTTCTCCCATCTCCTGGCCTCTACTGAGCTCATGAGTACTCTGCATTACAGAGCTTTTCTGTGTCCATGCTTACAAGCAAGGACTTGCTTTCCAGGAGGCAAGAAACACCTCCTTCACACTTCCTTTTTACAGAGAAAGGACTGAGGTTTTGCTTCTGTTCTCTTTATACACCTGGAGAAACACGTTCAGAAGGTGAGCTTTAGGGGTGTTTGTTCAAATCTTGAGTTTCCTCAAACATCACGAAAAACCCATAATGCAGAATGAAGGATCTCTGTTCAAACCAGAATTTTTCCAGAGCTGCTTAGAACTGCTAGTTGACTTCCAGACTTAGAGACCTTCAGTCTGCTCTGTAGAGCCTAACTTGTTTTTCTCTAACTTGATTGCTCAGATTGGGGTTTGCTTGGCACTGTTTTTGTACACAAAAAATCAGGCAGCTTTTGAGTTCTGCCAGCTGTTACGTTTTGCCCGATTGAAATATCTGCACTTTCTGAGTATTTCCAGCAATTTTATCAAGGCAGTCAGTTTGACCTCTACATTTTTTAGCTGCTTACAGGCATCCGGGGCTGGGTCTTGGGTGCAGACAGCTTGCTCTGGAGACACAGTCGTGTTCTTGGTTTCAGGATGAGCCAGTTCCTGCTTCTGCTCATTTTGTCATTATATGAAGAACAGGTATCTCTCTCTGTGTCTGTTAACTATCACTCTAGCATCTGCAGCAAAAGGACAAAGTCGAATATAACCTTCCCTGGTGCACCCTCACTCCTCCCATCCATTACTGTGGCGTCTCGTGAGGTAGTTGGAGAGCACCAACAGCATCAACTAATGCTGTTGCTGCCTTTAACCTGCCCCCAGTGTTGTTGCCAGAGTCTCTGCAGCCACTAGTCAAGATATCAACAAACTTCCAGGGCATTCAATGGACTCACAATCTATCATGCCTTTCCACAGAGGCTCCAGTGCCTAAGCTATGTCCTTGTCATTCTTGGCCAGTTTCCGTCTTTATACCATGATATGCTCCAGTGAAATACTGCCTCGTGATTGTCCAGCATCCAAACTTTCTGACTTCAGTATCCAGATTGTGCACCTCCTTTAGAAGAGGTTCTTTCTGTTTCTCTCCACCTTAGAAGACCTCCTTCTCACTATGGTGCTTCCCCTTCAGCATATTCCCACCTGCCCCTGTTTGGAGAAGGACAAAACAATCAACCTCCATTTCTCTGTCCTCATGTCTTTACACAGTCATTCTCTCCTGCTGCACATGCTCCTGGACATGCTAGGCAGACCTTCCACAAAAAGTAATAATTTTGGGGCTTCTTATTTCTCCTATTAGCTATTTCCTCTGTTTCTTAAACATCAGAGTATCACTCATAATTGTACAGGATTTAGCTATCTTTACTGACTCCACTACCTTAAAAGGAAAAAAGTACTCTGGTCATGTTTTCCCCCAAATCAGGATCCACTAGATCAGGGCTCTCCCAGGCAGCCAGTGAAATATTTTCTTTTTCTTGAGAAAAGCAATGTCTTCAGCATTATCCCCATCAGAATTACAGAGCAATGAGATACCTGTTTGTTTTTCCTGATAGCTGTAAAAACTTGTTCACTTCCTTATTGCACATTCAGGGAAGAACTTTATTACAATTGCTGTATTCTGTGATCTCTGTCCAGGCTGCTCCCTGAGCTGCTCATCAGTATTGACATTTATATCTTTCTAAAAGCGGTTATGATCAGGGACAACCTTTTTGACTAAGATTTCCAGGACTTCTATTTAGTGGTGGGTAATCTACTGAATCATTGTAGCCTGCCAGGAAGAACTCTGCAGTGAAAGTGATTCCTAGCAATCAGCCCAAAACTATTAGTTTTCAAAAGAGACATATAAAGGAATGGAAGGCATGAGAAAACTGGGTATATATATAATGTTAAAAGGAGGGGATGCAGACCATACAGAAAGATGCAAGACAAGTTTTATTTGTATGGTATCATATAAAGCTCTCCCGAGATTAGCCATAAGATGAACATGTGTTCTAGGTTTTGGCATATTTTACTTTCTTTATTAAAATCAATGAAATATTAATGTGAAAAATTTTTGGAATTCAAGTGCCAGTAACAATGTTACCTCATAAGAAGCTATGATCAAAGAAACTATATATGAAACATATACAATCTCATTTCTGCAAAAACATCTTTTTCCATTAGTGCCCTTAATATTTTATATGTCATATGTTGTGCTAATCTTAGAGAGATAGGAGTTAATATAGCTTTGCATAGCTTTCAATATAACTTCGGTGTTCACACACATATTTAAGACGTGGTTGTGATCGCTTTTAGAAATGATTTAGTTGGACTTTATGTCTCTTCCATTCCTGCAGGATTCTATTCCCTCTAAACACACTCTTCTGATCAAATGAGTGTTACTTCAGTAGTTTAGCTTCAGATGCAGAGTTTGTTCACAGAGTATCTTTCATGTTGAACCAGGCCCATCTGGTTATTAGTCATTTTCTTTTCCCCATTCCATTACCACTTTTTTGGTCATAAAAAGACAAGAAACTACATGGATTCCTGTTAAAATATAGAAGGGTTCTCATTTGCAATAAATGTTTATCATCCACAAACTTCTTCTACAGAAGTTCAGACTCTTCTTCAGATTCTACCTGCTACTCATTGGGCTAAATGTGTTTCTCTCAGGACAGAAAGGTTCTATGCAGTTCACCTCATGTTCTGGAGTCCCTTTAGCACATAAAAGTAAAGGAGTTCACTGACTCTGAAAAGTAAACTAAGGCTGGATTTTAAATGCTGCCAAGTGATTTTAGTCCTCAATTAAGCACTTGTCTGAATTTTTGCCACTTCAAAAAATCTATTCAGAGTTACAGGTTCAGAATTTCACTCTTAATCTCCAAGACCCCTTTGGAAATGTTTGAGTTTGGACATTTGAGTTTCATTTTCCTATGTTTTTTTCAGTTCCATTTAAAGATTTTTATGGGCCTCTCACAGATGAGTACCTTTGAAGCTACCAGCAATCACTAGCATTTCTTTGAGACACTCCAGAGTTACAGCTCTGAAGCCACAATGTCTCACCTGCTTTTGTCTTCTACTTTCACACATTGTACACGATTGGGGTGCTATTCAAAGGTAGTATTAATACATGTTCCAGTATGCATTATCAATAACTCTCTGATAGCAAAAAGCTTATGCAATATTCCTCCCTGTGCAATTACACTTTTGACATATAAGCACATAACACTGCATAGATAATACTGTGCTCTGAATAGATTCCTGTATATAACATCATGTATGATGATCTTATATACAATGTGAGTCATAGGGTATTACAGCTGGGAAATCTCAGGCTGCATGGATAGAGCAAAGGTTGTAGAAATAACTGGGGACACGTTTTGCTGTCCCCCAAACTAGCCTCTAAAAATGGAAGAAGGGTTTTCCAGCAAAGTAAGAATGAAAAAAAATGAAGAATGAAAATCTGTTGTCTACAGAATAATAAAAAAAAAAATTTCTTACCCTAAACTTGGGTATAAAAGGATTCCATCTTCTCCACCTTCTTTGTTCTTTCCTTCCACTGCCATTGCTGCCATGGTTTCAATGGAATTTAAAAGAAACAAATAAGAAAATCTAGGAAGAGCTAGAAAGAACATGAGACAGCAAACGGGAAACACATTAAGAAGCACGAAGTCTTCATTTTTGTATCAGCCACAGATCAGAGCTTTCACCAATGTTTTTTATCAGCTCTGTCTAATTAGCTTGTTCTTCATTAGCTTGTGGACACATAGAAACAGCAGTGATTGGTGGATGCAGTGTGACCCTGCCTACACAAGAAAAAACTCCTTCTAGAGGGGGAAAAAAAAAGATACATTCTTTTTTTCCAAGGGGTTATTTGGGTCATTTTTCAAGAAGAACTGAGTATCCTCTATGCATTGAGCAGCTTAGCTACTTCTGCCCCAGTGCAGGTGTGCCCCTGAAGGCTACAGCTGGATTATAGCCCTTCTTATAGACTGCCACTCTGAGAAATGGACTGCAGCCTACCACAGAATTAGAATAAGAAGCAGGAATCCATCTTGATTTACACTATTACCTTTATTTTGGTGTATCTTTAATTCCCTCACTGTGTTGACCTGTGGCAATTTTTCACCCTGCACTCTGAGGAAATTTGGCTAACTATTCTATTAGGAAAAGTTTATGTTTAGTTGATCCTACTTTGGAAAAACATGGTGGAAAAAAAATTACTTCTTAAGGGATCTTCCCACCCTGTCTTTCCATGTTACTATCCCTGCAAAGGAACAGAGCATAACTATAAAGTACAGCTGCATACTGCTATATCACAATCACACTCAGCTGCACACACTGCCACAAGGGAGCTGGAGGAGGTGTCAAACCAACTATGGCACCGTGGCTGGATGCCTTGTTCTCACAGGAAAACATTCAGTTAAAAAAAAAATCCTACTACACTGTAACTGCTTGGAGGAGGACCGGCAGCCAGGAGTTTTGTGTCACCTCCTCCTTTTGCACAGTATCTACAACCTTGGGAATGTCAGAGTGAATCTACTGCTTACTGTCACTGCTATCAAAGCTTTATGCAAGCCACTGCATTTCAGGTTAAAATTTTCCAGCAGTACAGTAGTTACTGGCTCTCCCACCAACTAGAACTGATTCTGGAGACTTGAATGATCCAGTGCTGTACATAGATGCTCCCCCCGTTTTGATAGCTGACCTGCCATGCACAAAAAACAGTTCAATGTATGGAATTCATCTGTTTGGTATTAGCAAGTAATATAAGTTAAACATACCTCTTTGTCACGTCCACTTTTCTTGGCCACTTATAATTCTAGAGAACATCCTCACTGACCAATTTTCTGGCATTCATCTAAGATTTGAGAACATGTAGTCTTGGATGCCTAAATTGTTTGCTGAGGAAAACCGGTAAATAAAAAGTAAGGCTGCTTTTACGAAAAACAGCAACTGACCCTAGATTAGTTCTGTTGGTTAGAGCATGGTGCTAATAACAAAAAGATTTGTGGACCCAATCCCCACATGGGCCATTTACTTAGAAGAGTTGGACTTGATGATCCTTGTGGGTCCCTTCCCTTCCAACTCAGAATCTTCTGTGAAGTAAACTCTGGTTTTTAACCTGTGTCTTCAGGCATCAATAGTAATATACATTGCACTAAACTACATGTTCCCTTACTCAGAGTTATCACAACTGCGTGCAAATCCTGCATACAGTTATTTTACCTATACTTTAGCAAGAATCTCAAAACCCTGGTTCTTCCAGCTTTTTCTTCCTGGGGCTGATTTGCAGACATCCAGTTCTTGTGTCTGCATCTTTTCACTTACAGTCCCTGGCACCTCCTAGGTGGATGGAAGTTGCCGGCAGCTAAGCTCAGAGTTGCCGTTTGTATTCTGTGGAGTTTTGGCAGCAGTGGTACAGAGCAGATGGCAGGCTTTCCTCCTTTCTTTAAGATGCACCAGCTGACTTGGCGCTGTGGATGGCCATGAAGCAGAGGCTAAATGCAACCAGTATAGGAGAGAGGGGCTGCAAAGCAACACACAAATGACCCCACTTCTGACACTTCACAAATTATTGTCACTCACCTCTGAGTCAAGTTCCTCCCTGCTGCTCTGGATAAGAGAAGTGATTCTGTGATATCAGTGGAAACCAGCTACAGACAAGTCGAGTTGTGCTCAGCTCTGTATAAACACAAAATAAAGGACAAAAGTCAGCCTTTATCTTTCCTACAAAACCAAGTTCAAGTTGAGTTGCTAAACTTCATTTCAGCCTTTCATATATTAATGCATCAAGATGACAGTATATTTTTCTAATTGGAAGTAACAGTTTCGTCAGCTCCAATACTACTACTGATTTATACGGGTCTGCATTAGGGCCCCACATGCATATATTAAAGAAAAAATCTTTTCAAACTTTTCTGTCAAATTAGTCTAAGAGAAAAGCTTCCTTCTGCCACATAAAAACGGCATCTAAATCCTACATGCCTATGGCTGCAGGATAATATCAGCTATGATTAAAAATTCATCTCTCATAGCAAAGTTTGTGCTTTTAAAATTTTCATAAGCTTAGTTAATTACTCACATGTTTAATGAGCTTTAAATAAATGGATGACTCCTCATCTGTTGGTGTAATTGCAACTATTGAAATTACCTGATGTACCCTGTTTTATCTCTTTTCTCTTTGACAAGACTGGTTTCTAAACCATCAAATCAATATTTATCCTGAGGAGAAATGTAGTACCAAAGCAAACATCAACAAGCTTCCATGTGAACAGAGAGAGAACAACTAATGTGTTTTATTGTTAATGCCAGTTCAACCCTCACCCTCTGTTACACTTTCCTCCTACCTTTTTCCGTATGAAATGAACTTAATTTCTGCCTATGCCCAGCCTGTACAAACATCCCTCACCAGTTAATAGCAGCACACAAAGGTGGAGTCTGTGAAAGGATAAACCAGGGTGCCCTTAGCTACATCACGTCATTCCAGACCAGTGTGGAAGCCTGTCTTATGTACATGGGGAGTTTGCTTTTTGAAGTCAGCAAATCACTGAATTGCTGGGACAGCAAATATGTCTTAATTACTGCAAGACATTCCTCCATGTCCATAGACCATTATACTGCTGGTTTACACACAAACTGACTTAGAGCTTGTTGACACAAGGAAGCTACTTCTTAGTTAGGAAGAAAGTTAATTTACAGCTGAGTACTATTCTTCTGTGGGCACATTCAGTGTGCCTGAAACAAACTACTGTTCATTCAAGCTTTAAGTGAATATTTGCTCAGGATTCAACCCCTGAAGACTATTCAGGTCAATGTAGATCAGACTTGTGAGACCTAGTGAAGACTAATCAGCTGAACACACTGAAATACCCAGTTTTTAAAAAGCGATGATAAAAGCTAGAATAAAACCATAGCATTCCTTCAAATTTATGTTTATTACCCATAGTAATCCATTCTTGATATGCCTCTGCAGCTCGCCAAACAGCTGGCAGGTTAACTGCTTGAAAGTTAAATCCTAAGCAGCCTAGGCAAAGGCTCTTGCTGTATCACAGACTCACAGGCACACACAAGGTGCATTCTGCTGTTAGTCAGGCAGCTGTTAACAGAACCGTTACATTTTCAAAAGGAAAATGAAGCCTTCCTGGTGCTTCATGTCCTTTTCCGTGCTGTGCTGCAAAATCCATTGGCCTTCTACCATTCCTTTCCTAAAATCAGGATTTCTTTGTCAACTAAACTCTTCTGACTGGTCTGGCTCTTCTACTTTCAGCTTAACTGTTCTACCCATCAGCTCTTCTCTTTTCTGTCCAATTTGATGTCCGTCCTTTCTGACTTAACACTGACTAAGGCAGGCAGTTAAACCTTCCTGAAACATTACAGAATAACACCTATACTCAGTGGGAAGTGGATAATTTCAGGACATGGCAGCATGGTCTGAAAATATCCCTTTTCCAGTAGTATTAGTTACAGGTTTGTAATCATAAGGACAATGGTCTGACAGCTTCAAAGTATGTAGACTCGGATTTCATAAACACTTTGCACATGGGGCTGCCTTTCTGAGTGATCTGTAAGTAATAAAATATAAAGCTTGAGCTCTCTTGCCAGCACTAGATGTGACTAGTACAAATTCTTAAAGAGTCCCACAAAGAGCCCCCATGATCCTGGGATTTGCATGTACATTTAGATGCAGAAAGGTGGAAGAAACTGTCTGATATAAATTACATGAATATAATCTGATTTCTTCTGCCAGGAAAGCCATGGTACAGGTGAGCCCTGGCATAGTGCAGATCCCTTAACAGTATGTAAAAGAAGATAGCTTTAGGTCTATCCTTTACAAAGACCCTCAGTCCCCTACACCCTTACTCCTGACAAAAAAAAAAAAAAAAAAAAAAAAAAACAAAAACCAACACTTTGCCCAGGCTAAACATGGGAAATTTAAAAATAATGTGAAGAGAAAGTTCCAAATAACTTACAGGAAGAAATGAAAGGATGTTTGTCCCTTCTGCATATGCACTTTTAAGCCCTGGGCAAGGCCACTGTTTTTGAAAGCAGAGGAGGTGCAGGTGGAGTTTGGAACTGTAGGCCTTTTTTCCCTTCTCACAAGGTTTTCAGGTACTGATGCACTACAGAACTCAGAGGGTGACAAAGGCTCCACCGCAGCAGACAAAGCTGAAAATGCTGCTGTTCTTGGGTGGGATTTTTTGGTTATTTTTAACAGCCGTTTTTTGTTGTTATTCTCATAGTGACTGAGCATGTTGAATGCTTTCTAGAATGGGTGAAGACATGCAAAGCAAAGCAAATTAATATTTTTGTGTTTGGTGTATATATGGAACAAAAAATGTTATGCTGTTAAATGCAAAACATTACTGTCACCAAAGGTTTGGGCATCACTTAATTCAAGATGGGCCTGTGACCTAGAACTGGACAGAACTTCTCTTACAAAGTGTATATGGCTACTATTGAAACAAAAACATAGCCCTCTGTCAGAGAAGAATCATCCTGACAGACAACCTTTGTAATCAGTATTAACCATATCCCGAGCCAGAAGTCAATATCCTTCTTTATATGCGGGAATCACAGAAAAAAGCTTCACAGAATAACAGAATAAGTAGAGTTGGAAAAGACCCTCAAGGATCATTGCCCTGCACAGGACACCCCTAAGAGTCACACCATGTACCCGAGAGCACTGTCCAAACACTTCTTGAACTCCATCAGGCTGGTGCTGTGATCACTTCCCTGGGGAGCCTGTTCCAGTGCCCAGTCACCCTCCGGGCGAAGAACCTTTTCCTGATATCCAACCTAAACCTCCTCTGACACAGCTTCAGGCCATTCCCTCAGGTTCTGTCACTGGGCACCAGAGAGATGAGATCAGTGTCTGCCCCTCCTCTTCCCCGCACGAGGAAGTTTCATCAGTTTCTTCCTTCAGGCATGTTCAGGTGAGGCGAGTTGTACTGGTACCAAAACATCTCCACAAAACCCTTCCATTCTTTTCTTTTCAGGAAGAGGATTTTGCCCTACATTCTGCAAAGTTCCAGGTGACTCCAAGGGGGACACAGCTGTAAAGGCTGCTTGCGCACTTTACCGTAACTCTTCTTAGCATGTTAGAGGCCAATTCAGAGAACTGCTTTGGTAGCAAGTAAAGATGTCAAAAATCACTCATTAATAGAGAACCTCTGTATTGTTTATTAAATAGGATCACAGTATGCAGTTCAGCAGCCAAACCCAGACTTCTTGCATCCATTTGCATTCATATATTTGTTATTAATATCAGGCCTGTAAAAATGCATATACTTCGCCTTTCTTTTAATGCCACTGACATCTTTTAACGCCACTGACACATAGGACAATTCTCCTAGCCAAGACCCATGTCCTGCACCTGAACTATATGAAGCACCACATTTAAGATTCATAAATCATATAATGGGTAATATAAAGGCAGGAACAATGTCTATCCCCCCCTGCCATGACAACTGAATAGAAAAAGAAAGAGCATACATTAAACTTACAAATGGTGTTTCTGTGGCATGGGCACTCTTACCTTCATTTCATCTATCCAGTATTTCCTTTAGGAATAGCTGAACTAATACAATTCCTGGTAAGGTATGATGAGCTGTGATGACTGCACACCAGTGTCAGGATGACTGAAATCAGGGGAACAAAGAGAAGGTTTGACACTGCTTGATACAGTCTGTGTTGCATTGCAGGCTCTGGGATAAATTAAAGGAGCAGAGGTTCAGCCATATGATTCAGAATTTTATTCAGTTCAGCAATAAAATGTCCAGTTTATATGTTTTAATGGCAATCAGAAGAAAGAAAATTACCCACACATTTCCAGCTCCTAGGTAGCTGCATTTATTGTCTGTTTACTACCTAGACTTCTCAGCCTGCTGGGGTTGTAAAGCTAGGTCTCAAACCCAGGCAGAGGCTTTCAGTTATTGCCAACAGGTAACCACATAAAAAAATAAGAGAACAGTATTTCTTACGCAGGAAGAATTGTTATTTACATAGTGCCCAGAGCATGCTACAGGCTCCGAAGGGAAAGTTAAATAACAAACATATGATGTAAAGCAATAATCCTGCTCTTACTGTAATAAAAATGAATGTGATTGCTTCCCTAGGCACAGGGCTGGTCTCCACATTCGTTTTGCTACTGAGCTAGCCATGTGTTTTTAAATTGCTATGCTGTAGAGGTTTGTTTTGTTTTGTTTTCTTTCAGTATTAAACCTCTCAATTCCTCAGCCACAGAGTGGGAAGAGATTATTGAGTTCAGCACAGTTCTTGAAGTCAGAAAGAGTTACTTCTCCAATAGGAGGGCTTTTGTTCAGAGCACAAGGCTGTTTAGACAGTGTAGATCTGTAAGCTGTAAGGAACAGTTCGTGCCAGAGAAATTAGCTTGTTCATTATGCTCATCAGTGTATGTTACCATTTTGGTATGAAAAGAGAAAAGCTGCATAGTATTAATAGAAGAATTATTTAAAAGGTAAGACACATCCGTAGCAAGCTTCTGCAGTTCACTGTTATTTCAGACCTGTACAGTGCCAGTGATTGTACTGACAAACCCCAAACAGTAGTTGGGCATGACCAAAAGACATCATTTGAATGCTCTGCTCTTGCAATCAAATGCAAGTGCATGCAGGCTCTCAATCTGTAACATCTGTGTGCACACTGTCGGACAGTCTGAGCATTTAAAGCAAAATTAAAGGGAGCTCAGTTGAGAAAAGTACCCAGATTTCTTGCATGTACAGAGAAATACTCACCACTTAGTTTAATCATACGTTGGACATCCATTTGAAAACAAAGAAACTGAGAACTCCTTTTTTCTGAGAGAGGAAAGCTTATGTTACAACAATTAACTTCCACTTATCTTCTTTTTGACTTCACATTCTTCATGATATTTTGCTGAGGCAAAAGCGTTTATTATAATTTCATATATTACATGTGACAGTTGCCACAACACATTTTATTGTTTGTTCTATAGTAATGCATAAGAAGTCCAGCTAGTAGTCATGTACTGTGTAAGCACCAAATACGAAGACAATTATTGCAGCATATAAGAATTTTTCACATACCTGAAGCACTGTATTTGCAGACTGTGAACTTTTATAAAAAATTAAGTCCCTTTATTTGTATACTCAGCCTCATATATTTCATTAAACCCTTTCAGAAATCTATTCATAAAATCCCAGTTATGTGACTGAAGTCTTAATTTCAGCCTGGAGAGGCTAATGGGGAGATTCTGGCTAATGGGAAAAAGAATCTGACCGAAAAAATCCCACATTTGAGATAAGAATGTGTCATTCTAGTTCCTAATGCTAAATTCCTAATTCTCAAAGGGAAGCTGAGAATGAACACTTAAAGATCCTAACTGCTGTGTTTACTGCACAGGACTTCTACATGAGGTATAATTGGAGTTCTTGCCTTTGTAGGCCAGATAATGAATATCCCATTAAACAGGGCTCCAATTACACTTGCAAGGAAACTGAAATGGAAATCTGTGCTATTTTTAAAGACAATGCAGTTTACAATAAAATTCCAGCTCAACTGGCTTAGTTTCCAAGCTGACAAGACATGTCCAGCCTTGTCAGAAACATCATAGGGGCATGAGCTTTGTACCATCCAGTATAAAATATCCTTCCCAAGAACAGCTCTCTTACAGTTTAAACTGTCCAAATTAGACATGTAAAACCATCTTAAAATACAGTAGGACAGGAATGGTGTTTGAAAGTGCAGTGTGTCTACCTGATTTTCAACACAATCACTGTGAGACAGATTAGGAGATGCGCTAGCCTGAAGCACAACATTTTCCACTGCTGCAGTCTGGGATTTCTAGCTACAAGTCTGAGTCACCACTAAAGTGACACAAGGAGGGACGAAGGTCTGGAGGGACAAAGAGTAAGGGCAGATGAAAAGGAAGAATAGAAAGAAGCACAAAAAATACAAACACTTACAAGCACAGACACAGAAAACAATCCATGACAGGCAGGGTCTTTTGAAAGAGACTGCAATACTAGCTCTAGTATGCTACTCTTCAAAAGATTGTTTTATCTACACCAATTTTAGCTTGTAATTCTGTCCTCCTGAGCATGCTGACACTTCTTTTAAAGTATAAAAGCTGTTTCTTCACTGGTATGCATACAAGTCCACAGCTACTACAAAATTCAGGAGACAATAAAATTGTGTGAATAATTGTAAATCAGATAATCTCATTATCCTGCTAGGGACACAAAAATTACAGCTTTGGTAAGCTTTGTATTCATGAGGAAGTCCGAAGATTCACTTTTATGTTTAATGGGCCCCCAGACAGTTCAGTACTTAGTAAACAGCAATTGTGCAGTTTCCCTTAAATATCCCTGAAGTGAAAGAAAACAAATGCAGGTGGAAAATCTACATCAACAGCTGTGGGCAGTGCAGGGGGAGGGGGAGGGGAAAATAACATCAAAGACTGTAAAGCTGAAAGAATGGTTGCTTTTCTACCATCTCCTTTCATTTCCTATAGCAAATCAAAATATTCCTCCTCAATGTATTTGTGCCTTTTTGCAGCATAGGGATGACCAGTAAACATCTTCATCCAGCAACCTGGTAACAACAGAGTACTGAGAGAGAGGGAGAGACAGAGACAGGGAGAGAGTGAGAGAGCGAGAGAGAGAGAGAGAGAGAGAGAGAGAGAGAAGACAATCAGTGCTTTAGAAGTGGAGAGAAAAAAGTCTGTAAGGGGACAAGGGGTGGGATTCCAGCGAAAAACACACACAAAAAAAACCCACACGAGGAGGGAAAACACCATAAGAATTTAAAGCAAATCACAAAGCTGCTTCTAAGAGTGAGGAGACATTCTTCCTTTTTACTGCTTAATTTTACATTGCTGTCCAATAGCATGGTTTCTGCGAGTGTATGCCACAGCTTAAATAGCTAAATAGGAGCAATCTGTACCTCATGAAAGAATAAAAATATTCGCTCATTTCTTGTGTAAGTGTTTAATGACAAACTGTACTTATATTTCCTTTATGGAGTGGTATACAAAAACCATGAAGGTGTATTATGTTACAAATGCTTGCATTAAATTTCCTTCAATTTGGTCTCTCCTAGACCAAAGGAGGATTGTTGTGTTGTGCTTTGAGAATTTATGCTTCTGTTAAGACACTTAAAAAGAAAAAAAGTAATTTCAGTGTCAGAAATATCTACAAACACTCCTGAAATGGAGCTAGAAGTCCCCATGGATAATCTGTATATTCAGTTCACAGGCCACTTAGGGTCACCTTTACCATTCTTTATAGCACTCTCCTTGAAACATAGGTAGGAACAGATGTGTTGTAACTACATAAAATACAAAAGAACAAACTCCTCACCTGATTTTCCTGGCTAATGACCGCAGGGTAAATTTATGGAATTCATACAAAAGGCAAAACTGAGACTTGGTAAATTTTACCTAGAGGAAGTGTGTATGAGCATGGGTAAATTTTACCTAGAGGAAGCTTCCTCAAGTACAAAATTCAACCCAGCTACAGGATTCGTATCTGGTCTCAGTAAACACATGACAATGTACTCATTTTAGCTCTTTTAAAAATTGCTGTGCATGCCTCACCACTGTGGTTTTAACACTGTAGAGATATCTAGCTCTTACAGAGCGAGCAAACATTTCAGTTCACTCCAGAAGACCTCAGAAAAGTATTCTTTGTACAGTTTTCTCCATCTTATACTGCAAGCTCAGAAAAGAATGGTTTGGTGTTGGTCTGGAGGTTTTGTGAGTCTCTTTTGAGCACTTATGCTTGATCCAAGATCAAAATTCTCAGTAGAAGTAATCGTTTCATGCTAAAATCCACACAATATTGCTCCAAGCTTTGTGACCAACAGAAGACTCATTCAGGCAGCGTTACCACTGGGACTACTGAAAATTACTTTGCAAGGTAATTGTGGTGCAGGACGGGCTTTCGTTACGATTTTGCTAGCAGCGTTTAGAGGAAATGCAGAAGTATGGTTTACAGGATCGGAGGCGCTCTGCAGGAGTGGAAAGCGAGCGGCGCAGGCGGCGCACGCCCTGCGGCTGTGACCGGCAGTAACCCCGCTCTCAGCCACCCTCGGCGAGTAGCGAAAACACGCGCTCCCCTTGCCAGCGTTTGGGATGAGCAAGCTCCGGGGCATCGGCAGTGCGAGTCCTGCGAACACATAACCTTTCGGCTGCAAAATAGGTGGTGGTCGTGAGAGCAGAGGGGGAGCCGAACTGACGAATAAAACACGCACCGGCTTCTGCTGCACGGGGGAGTCCGCGCCCCTACTACTAAGTGACACTGCCATCTGCGTGGCTTCTCGGGGGAAAGGCGGAGGGCCTGGGGGGCACTGGGGTAGCAGATGGGCTCGGGGTGTGTGGCCGGAGGAGCAGGCTGCGGGAGCGCGGCAGTGCTTGGGACTCGGGCAGCCTGACCGGCAGTAACCCCGCCGGGCGCGCCGCCGCCAAGTAGGT
>VZTF01001320.1:190336-225016 GCA_013397755.1 Cnemophilus loriae
GGTGAAAAGTAGCTCGGAGTCACCGCCCGCGGGAAGCGCTTCCCCCGCCCTGCCTGGCCCGCGGGGACGGGGGGGCTGCCCGGGGTGGGGGCAGGAAATGCGGTGGGGCAGAACAGAGGGAGAGACGGGGGATGGGGCGACAACGGAACAAGGGGTTGTTGGTATCGTAGCACAAAGGAGCCAGCGGCCCCTCCTTCTGCCGATCCCTCTCCCCTCCCGAAACGCCTCGTCCATGGGAAAAAAAAGTGGTTTGTACGTGTATTTGCTGGGGAGAAGGAGATGGGCGGGCCGGAGCCCCGTGCTTGCCCTTTCCTGCCCCCAGCCGTCCCCGAGGGGTGCAAAGGGAGCCCCTCGGACAAAGGGAAGCACTCCTCTGCTTCCACCAACTTCCTACCAGCGCCCCCTTCTCGGGAGAGCTGCCGCTGGTCCAGGCTGCAGAAGTGTCGGATGCTGCCACGTCCCTCTCAGCACAAGTCGTGCCTCGGTCACATGTGCTGCTGCCGCTCAAACCCGAACGCAGCCCCAGCCTGCGGGCGGCCGCGCTCTGCGCCGAGCCTGGCACCAGCTGCGGCCGCCTTCCCTTTATGAGCCACTCTGTGTAGACCTTTATTACTAGCACTAAGGCTGTATTTAGTAACTTTAATAAATTATTGGTATTTGAACAGATTTTCTTCTCTAAGGTGACAGACACAAGACAAACGGCGTCTCTTCAGACTTACCTTTTAGTTGTTTATGATCTCCCTTAAGGAGCTTTGGGTAATTCATGCTTCTGCTAACCCAAACAGGCTCGGACCTCCATGTTAGTTTCCAGCATGTGAAAAGGAGTCATCAACTCTCATATACATATAATAGTGTGTATATGTATGATTATGTATGTAACCAGCATCTTAGGTGCTAGACTTCATAGTCCTAAGCATCTTCCCGGTAGACTGTGGTTAGGGACAGAAAACTGTTCTGGGGAGAGGGGTGCCCCGGGCCAGCAGCTATGCTGTCGCAGGGCCAGCCAGCAGAGGTGTGACTGGGGCGACGCAGCATCCTGCCTGGGGCAGGACCGGAGCACTCCAGCTGGGCAGCTGCCTGTTCTGTAAACAGCCACACGAGGAACTCAAAATCCCACAGGGACGCTAATAAATCTCCAGCTTTTTTTGCTTTGTTCCTTCACTCAGCGCTGTAGGGGGCATTTGTTTGGTAAAACATTAGGAGGAGAGTGGCTACTGTCAATGGCACGGCACAGGTGCTGTGATAGAGATAGGCTTGCAGCATCACACAGTCTGTCTTCATCTCCTCTCCCTCCTCTGGAATTTAATTCCTACAAACTGTGGATAGCTTACTGCAGCTATTGCAAGCTTCAAATGGTACTACAGTTTACAGAGCACAAAGAGCAATGGTGTTTAGTATTTTTTGAGCTTTGAGTATATCAAGAGATAGGAGATAGTGATTATTATAACCAAACGAAAAATACAGTGCCAGGAATTCTGCAGGTGCTTTACAGCTGTATATAAAACCCTATGACTGAAAACCTTGGTGAGTTCATCCTACCTCACCACTTTTGTCCTTTGTAAACACAACGTATAAGAGATTGTTGGGCTGATTTCATACTCAAAATGCCTGAAACATGCATTTGACTGCATATTAGGCCTTTGCCTGATTTAACTATCTGTCTTAATGTGAGTAGGTGTGGTGACAGTAACAACATGTAGAAAACATCATGCCATTACTCAACACAGTAGGTTTCTAAACCAGCGTATGAGTTACATCTATGTGAATTCCTTCCATCTTCTGTTTTCAGTGGAGAGAGATCGTCTACATTTTTCAAAGACTGACATGACCATGTTTCTTCTATAATGAAAATTCACTGCACACGTGGCTTTTTTCATTCCTGGGTCTACTAGTCTTCTTTGCAGATGCCTCAGAAACAATTGTTCCAGGTACTATGCCAGTCCTAAGAAAGATAAATGTGTTTAACCTCACAGAACAAAGTGCTCTCCCGCAACCTGAACATGCCGAAACAAAACACAGCTGCCCCAGAGGACAGCACAGGGGGGCTGCAAGTATATTTCAGTAGAGGAGGAAAAATGAAGCTGGTATGAACCTTCAAATTGTTCAGGAAAGAATGTATTATTTCAAAACCTTTCATGTTTGTCCAGGCATTTGGACAATGGCATTCCTAAAAGCATACCATTTCTGCCTTACAGCTCCCTCAGAAGTGCTAGATACCTCACAGAACAATTTGTAAGTAAGTTCTGTCTGGAAGTGTTTACAATCCATGTTCCTAACACTGGAGCAGGTGATGTTAAATTCGGTCCAAAGTGGTAAATGGCGGACATTTTAGCATTCCATTTCAGAATGCTGGTTCAGAATTCAGTTCACAGAAAACTTCTCCAAATGTTCCCCTTGCTATGCTCTCTGAATGCATGGTTAATTTTTTACCGAAGCCAGTAAGAGAAGAGCTCATCTCACCCAGTTTACTCCTGAAAATCTCAGTTTTTAGGAATCAAAATTTACCAGTTGGATACCAGTAAAGCTGCAATCTAACTTTACTGTTAGGACCTGTTATCCCTGTTACACAGCAAAAGCTTGGCCTGACCTCTCCCATTAGAATTAGACCCTTCGTTAAGTATGTTTAGTTAAAGTACAGCTTTGTTTTCATGACCTTAAGATGGATCATGCCTCATTGCAGCTACTTAAGTGTCATACTGCTGATTTTGCCTTCTGTCAAACTTACTTTTTCCTGCTGTGGCTTTTCCCACTGTTTTGACTTTTGGAAGGCCACTGGAACATAAGGATGATCTACTCATATGCTTGTCCTTTATGGTGACAACTGAGTCAGGCAGTCACAGAAGAATATTTGGAAAAGCATGAGAAAGGAAGGTAAGTGTGCAAGAGTCACAGAATGGAAATGAAATATGGGCCTCAGTTCACATCTGGCAACTTAAAAGTGCTAGATTTTAGGCCTAGATGCTCTTTTGAGCTCTCCTCACTGCATCATGACAAGAGAAGGTGCAGCTCTTTTCATATCCCCCCAACCATGCAGCTGCCTACTGCTCAGTGGGGATTGAGCTGCATGGTAAATCTGGCAGTTTCTTTCCTCTGGAGCTTTTTAGTGCTGAGCTGTTAAAAAATCTGTCCTACATAATGTAAATGTATTCTGCAACACAGCACATTATTCTTGATGAAGTCATATGGATGCTAGGCTGAAAATTTGCCTCTAATTTTCTCTGAGTATACCGTCTGCTTTCAAACATAAGGTGAATGACTTATTGTAACCCCAGATTGGTTTCAACACCAAGTGATTAAGCCATGACATCGAGACAAAGTAAATTAAGGAAGTGGTTTCACAGAACAGGCTGACACATGACAGGCACAGAACTAATTCTGTAGCAAAAGAGGGGTGAGTCATGCATCTGCTACATGTGCTTTGGCTAAATTCTTGCGGATCTGTATCTCTTGTACATATAAAAACATGAGGAAAGGGGCTAAGCTTTCACACCAATGTGTATAACAATACTACTGTAGCAGTATCTACTTTCAAACATTTCTCACCATTGAACTAGCAGATGAAACTGAGCATCCCTCTTACCTTAAGGGAGCTATAACTTTTCCCTCTACTGCTGCTTTCTCATCCCAGCTCCCTTTTGTTTAGAGAGCTGTATCTCCAAAATCATGACAAGTTTGCAGAGGCTCAGCAGGCCAGCACTTTTCTTTAATGGTCATCTGCCATATCCCAGAACTTACATGGATTCCTTATCTTTTATAGTTTCAAAAAATGAGAACCAGATTCCAAAACCACACCCTGGTCAGCTCAGGGGAGCAGATTCACCACCATTAGTTGACAGATTTAATCCATATCCCTAGTGAACTGCTGATGAAAGAAGAAAGATAGGTAGAGGTAGTTCCATTCTGGAGAGATGCAAAACTGTCATCTTGTTGTTTGTTATGAATAGATGGAGTCTGACTGATACAAATAGGTGGAGTCTGGTGAGCATATGCACTTCATATTCTTCAGTCTACCCCCAGTCTGTGCTTGCTGAGACAATCATCTCGTCTCAAGTGAGTTCAGCGCAGAAGGGGATTATGATACTCATTGACTAAATATCTCTTGGAGGCATCTGCCTTTTGCTTTTATTTTTTTTTTTTAATGTACAATGTTCCTAGTACTGCAGCTATGTGGGCATTCACCATGACACTTTAGATAGGGAAGAGACTGGAATGCAAGTGACCAAACTAAAGGAGATGACAGTGTTAAGCAAAATTTCTCTATTGCCCTGACTTTGCTTCTTCCAGATGCCTACTCACTTTAGCATTACTCAGGAAACAAGTCAAGGAAGCATGTCTCTACCTTTTCCCTGAAGTATTTGTACCATAATTGCAGCTGCTCTGTTAGATTATCTTCAGTGTATACAAGAAGGTCCTGTTAGACAGTCACAAAATGTGTCCTATAAAGGATCACTGCACACTGGGAATTCTCCAGTTCCCTGACCTTCACATACCTGCTGCACTAGAAGCAGCTGTACTTTCATGCTTCTCATTGATCTAGCATCCAAGTATCTGCTCTGCTGCAACCACTCCTTGCATTTTACATGTTTATTCTTTCCAAGTTCTTCACCAAAGACTGCGAGATCTCATTTGCACTGAGAGTGCTTGCTTTTACTGAATGGACTTAGCCTTTCCTCATCCTTCATTAGCCAACCTCCCAGGGTACTAGCTGCTTTTAAACTGATTGACATTGAGCTTCTGTTGGTTCTGGCTATAGCCACTGTTGGCAGGCTGTTGTTGCACAAGGCATGCACTGCTCCCATGCACACTTCGGGTATTTCTCTTTCTTAACTCAGCTGTCTTCTGTTCTTACGTATCCTCTGTGTTCTGCTGTTAAAGAACTTCTTCCATTTCAGCCTAGAAGTGACTGCATTATGCTGGGCGATAAAGCAGCATGCTGCATTTGTGTAATATCCCTGAACTGAAGTAACCCCAATGGAGAGCTCTTTCATTATTGTGAGTGCTGAAAGAGACCACACAGCAGAACCAGATCTTCCTGCCCCAAGTCACAAAAATAGGGAAATGCAAAATCCTGTTTTCAGCATTAAACAGCCAAAAAAGGCATCTTATTTGCAAGGTAATACGTGCTAGAGGGGGCAAGGGACAGCTGAGTTCTGAAACACACTGGCATCGTTTCGGAACTAACGATCTAGTTGTTAGATGCAAATGTATGGAATTTCTAGGGATAGAAGAGCCAAATTTTAAAAGCTATTTCAGTGTTATGGAAAATCTCCCTAAGACCTTCTCAGCTTCGTCAAACTACTAAGCACTCTGTGCTTCCTCTCAGAAGCACATATGTTTCTCCAGCCTGGATATGAAGATACTCTGGCATGTGTGTTCCAGTAGTTCTCCCTAGTGCACTAGCAGTATCATCTCATGATGCGCATCTTAAGAGTACTTTCAGCGAATTTTGGCAAGAGTTTTGCAGTGAATGAACCAACAGGACTTTACTGAATCAACAGCTTGTAGGTTTTCTTTTGCCTGTAAAGGCTGTGAGTGTCTTAAAGGCTCCCCTCTACAATGAAATCCAAAACTAGTTTCGGAGCCCAAGGCTTTTGAAGTGCCTGCTTTGCAATAGCAACAAACCATGTAGAAACAGATGGGCTTTTAAATATGAATGTTCATATAATCTCACCTCAGGCAGAATTTTAGCCCTAAATTTACTGACTGCATTTTCTAATAGCAATCCCGATGAAGGCAGAGACCTACCAAATCAAAGTAACAGCTGTTTCCTTTGGAGTTTTTTCTCACTGTGTGATTTTGCAAACAAACTAGAAGGACAGCCTTTTGAAAACTAAACAGGATTTGTGGAAAGAACTGTTTAGAGAAAGCTCAGTTGCTCTGCTGGGCAGAGTGATTCCGAAGACTGACAACACCCTGCAGCCAGCTGCCTGATCCTCATTTAGGAACTAGAAGCTGTTTTCTTCGAGAGGTTGAAGAATGCAACAGTCACAGGAATTGCCTTAATTATTTTGAGATTGAGGCTAAACTTTAGTTCAAAGACTCTGAACTCATAGTGCAAAGAGGAGTCGAATGCAAACAACCGTGGCACACTGTCTCCAGAAGAGGATGAGACTGGTTTTACCTGCTAGATTCATATGCGGCATCCCACAGTCACTTGACCTATATCCTTGCTTTCACCTCAGCCAAACACTCTCCTTCAAGTTCCAAACCCCCTTGCTTTAAATGATGCAAGGACAATACCCAGCAGTCCAAATATCTGAGTGCTTCCCTGAGTGCCTATACACACTGGTGAATGATGGAAAGGGAAGAACCGTACAGCTTTGCCTGTCAACCAAGGGTAGGTTGATGGCATGCTGCTGCAACTTGGCTATGAAGGACTTCTCTGTACCCTTCAGTCTGAGCTGCATTGGTACATCTGGCCATTGCTGCTGGGTTTTATAATTAAATAAGCATTTGAATCACTGGTAAAGAATCAGGAGGCTGGAACAGGGAGAACAGTGCAAACATCTCTTATACTGTCCTGGTGCTGAGATGAGTAGTTAGTCTCCTTGTTTCAAACAAAGCAAATTTATTCAAAACCCAAGTAACTGCTAGCAAAGATAAGGGAAGGTTTGGCCCTTGCTGCAGTCCCTCGATACTTTTCTATTTCATGTATAAGCATTATGGGATTACAGCAGGCACTATAACCTTCCTTTCTCCGACATAATCCTTCACAGCTGCCAGCACAGAAGCATGCCAAAACAGGGCCAGAGCCTCTAGCTACATATCAAGGTGGGTAGAAAAAGAGCCACTTAACCATAAACTCCAGAGCTGCCTTGAGCAACAAGTTCCCATGGATTTGTGCTTTTTTTCTCTTCTGCCCCACCTTGCGCTTGGCTTATTTCACGAGTCTCAAGCAGAGACTCTTTACTCTCTCAAGTAAATAGGTTTGCCCAACACACAGATATAATTCTTGGAATGTCTATGAATACTAAATAAAAATAATAGATTATAATAATTTCCTGCTCCTGAATAAATGAGTCAGTTCCCTAAAGCAAATTCCTATCACTCTTCCTGTCTGATTGCATTTATCTAAATATAATATCTGCAGCACTTACTATGTGCACATCATTATTCAGGGAGTTTTGTTAAAAAAAGGTCCATCTATTAGTGCCAGCCTCATTGACCTGATGTATGTTCATCATGGCTCATTAACCATACATTAAAGACATGTGGGTGCGGTCAAGTTTAGTCCTGGAGCAGGTTCTACTTCAGCAGGTTTGAATGTCACCTCCCGTCGCGATCATTTATTTCCAGAGGAAAGTAACACCTTAGGCTTTTTGGGAAGTTTCATTATCTTTCACATTTTGCCCTTCACTTCATCTAAGTTTCAGTCATCCCTCCTCTTCCCGTTACAAACGTACTTTCCCTGAAGTCACAGTTCGCGGCACCAGCCAGAAGGAGCACCAGAGAACAACTCGTGATGCTTTTGGCAGTCCAACAGTGTTGGTTCTGTGAAAAATAATAGGCTCGTGAGCTCAGCTCCTGCACGTTTTCTGTCCTTAACCCTCAGAAGTAATTTTCATCTTTCAAAGTTTTATTCACAATCTCCAGAATACTGGGGGCAAGGATGAGGGGGAGTGAGGGTTAAGAAGCAGGTAGCATGAATGCCATAGATTACTTTTACAAATAATTTATATTTGCATATTTGTCAGAGTCACAGGTTCTATTGGAGAACTTCTGCAATTAAGCAACAAGAACATGTGTCTCAGATCTTACACGACTTGAAAACCTGATTTTTGGGTAGCACAGATTTGTGCTTATTATAACAGATATTATAACAGATTCCCGATTTTATACACATCTAGTGCATTAAAGTAAGTCATTCATGTCTATCAGGAATAAGCAGGCCCACTTATATTCTGTGAGAACAGTTTAGACTACTTGTATCATCAAGCTTTTAGTTTTCCATTGTGAGAAATAAACAAATCATAGATTTTGCAAGTACTTACACTATGAAAATCTAACTGTGAGAATGTTTCTGGGAAGTGTTGAAAAAAGGATTGTGAATATGTCAAAAATTAGTTTTTCTTAGACCCTGAAGATACATCTCTGGAGTTCTCCTTTGTCCTGGCCATTAATTCACGTCTGGTACTTTAGGAGAAAAGATTTAGGAATGTGGGGGCTCTCTAACGTAAGTCAAAACATAGAGCACAGAACCGCATGTCTCAAAAGCCCAAAGGCTTCATGGATATCACTTCAGTGCCTTATCTTTCCTCACACATCTGTTTGCTACCCAGCCCATCTCCTGTAACAGGACTGGCCCTGTCTTATTATTCCATACAGCAGCTAGCACCATGAGGGTTTTATTTAACGGGCCTCTATATACAGGCCATCTTTAATGGGCCTATATACAGAGAATATATATAATCATACAGACATTTATTTACAAGTTCTGCAGAAATAGTTTTATTATTGTTTTTGATCAGTGTCAGATGGAAAATAATAGAGAGACTAACTTCATTTAGATGTTCCACAGAAACAGATGCCATTAAGATAGACCACAAGAACTAGAAGCCTCTCTGTAGTACTAGTAACCCTCAATAATAATAGAAACAGTGGTACTCAGTCTTTTTCTAGTTGTGCATAACATTTTATGAAAAATTAATAAATGGAATGTTTAGAAGTAAGACATATTTTCATTTGGGGGGCTATTTCTCATTCAGTGTTTTAGCCACAAAACTGATTAATGAAAATCAAAGTATGATTTGCAAACCCTGCACAATGCTTCAAAAACTCATGCACAAACATAGTACCTGGAAAACAGAATTCAGAATTTACTGGCAACTAAATGGACAACTGAGGAAACTCTGAGAGATAGAGCCAGTAGCAAAAAGAATTACACAGATACCTATTTACATCCTTATTTCTACCTTATGTGTTCCAGGGAGTCTTCCTTCATAATGCTTTATAGGGAAAAAAGCTATAGTGGAAATCAGGAAGAGTCATGTGAGAGGTTATTGCTGTAATATTGAGCACATATAAAATTACCTCCTTTGTTGTCACAGCAAGAAATTCAAAGTTGCATTTGTCAGCCACCAAGAGACTAAAGATCTTCTTCCTCTATCTAAGGAGTTTATTTTGGAGTTCCAGGAGTGCACAGGGAGTCTCAACATAGCTTTTCCTTGCCACACATTTGAGGTCACCAACAGGTAACTCCAGGCACAATGTGTGAAATTCTGTTAAGCAGCCGTGCCTAACCCCTGCTACGCTCAAAATCTTATGTGAAAAAGGTAAATACACCTTATACACAAAGATAAGTATTTATCAATAGTATAAATGAAATCTTAATAGGCTTATTTCTGAAGCAACAGTATAGGTTGATGAGATTTTTACAACTTCTTTAAGAAAAAGAGGAAATAAAAAATACCACAACTATCACAAAATTAATCATCTTCCATAAAGGTAGTTTATTATTAATATTCCTATTTGAATTATTCTGCATGGCATGATGTTTTATGTGAAGTTCTAAACCGGAGGTGGTTCTTTCGATTCATAAAATGGATTCATACGAGGAAAACATGTTACAAGTAGAGACAAAGCTTAGTTAGGAAATTTTTTTCCTTTTAAGCCTTGTCTTTTACCTGTTAGTCATTAATATTCCTGCAATGACTTCTACTCCTCAATTTACGATCTAAGGAGATTTTGGTCTGTCTCTAAAAAGCAAACATTTAGTCTGAACATATGCCAAAATTTTAACACCTGTCTTCTGTTTGACATAGATCAATGCAAACACTGCCTTATTCTTTGCATTTAATACTGCCTATCACCTATTCCACCTCTTCAGTTTTAGAAGTACTGCATAGTCAAACTGCTTTTATAACTCTAAAGTGAAAATTGGTATTGAATAAAATTGTAAAAAATAGCAAACTCACAGTTTTACAAAAATAATATTATGTGGAGAGAATAAAGAATTTATCCACAAAAACCTGGAGATTTTTAATAACAAAATACAGTACAGAAGCCAATATATTGGGGGAGATATTTTTGTTTCAATTCTATTTTTTCACCATAGAGTTTACCATTAAATTATTTGACCAGCTGTATTAAGAGACAATTGTATAATAACAGAAACAAGCAATTATTTTTAATCACCCTATTTATTCATTTGACGGAGAATAGTAAGATCAGATGAATATTCGCTTTATATCTACATGTCAAAGATAAATCATTCTGCAAGTCATCCATGAGATAATGGTGGTTACTGAATTAAAAAATAAAATAATAATCTTCCCTCTGAAGACATACTAGCATTGGGTCTTCTTACTCTTTTACAATTAAATCCAAGTTTTTACCCTGTCTCAAACTTTTCACAGAGATGAGTCTGTCTTGAGAGAGTAGTTTTGGTAAATCCTGTCATTTTAATCATTTCTATACATGTCATTTTAAAAGGTGAGTTGATTTTACTATGATTACTTGATTAGAAGGAAAGAACCTGGGTCCCCTCTACCCACAAAGTCTTTAAGCAAGAGGTGACATACCTAAGTCCTTGAACAGACTGTGCATTCTAAGTGCAGTTCTTGCACAACAGATAGTATATTACACAGTTGGAGACTGCTGGGTATCCAGGCCCACACACAATGCATGAAATGAGCCAAGAAGTGTTTCAGTGAGTTTTGAATTGCCTTGAGGTCCGTAGGCTAAGCCATCCTAACTCCAGCCTAATCAGCTGCTGGTGATCAGTATTATCATCTGCCTGTGAACAATCCTGGAAGACTCTGCCTCCTGGACTCTCCATGGTTGGTCCTGTGTTCCTTCTGGTTCTCCACCACATAAAAACTGTTATGCGTCTAGTGTTGCGAGGAAGCTGGGTACCCCTTGCTTTCAGCTTATATTAATGTGAATAATTGCAATAGTTTTCTGCTTACAAATCACCCCCTGTAGAAGTCTATTCAACTGTTCCCTTATTTCCTCTTTCCGGAAGGATATCTGGGATAACTCTCTGCTGGTACTGATCTAGGCTGAATTGCTCAGCTCTCTAGCTGGTTCCTTTTCCTGATTCCTTGGTGTCTCTATTAAATAAATGTTATTTTATGTAATCCTTTGGGATTTGGATTTGTTTTGTTTTGGTCTTGTGCAGGGTTTTTCCTTTGATTGGTTGGTTTTGTTGTTGGGTTTTTATTTCTGGGGTGTTTTCCCCTCGAGATAGAAAATGTATTCCCTCTTACATAAGACCTAAGTGTAATTTTGAAGGTAGCTCACACTATTCAAAAGCCAGTCTGGATAAGACAGCATCAGGTCTGCCATATGTAATCTTTTAGTCATATCTGAGTAGGTTTTGCACATTCAGAACAGGTATACATGCACTTATGCTACAGCCTAAGGCATGCAACATACCATTTCAGTGGCGCGTAAGAAAATATTATGCTGCCAGGCTGGAAAAACACCAGCCACCATAGAAAACAGTATCTGCCTTATGCCCACCCAGCACTGCACAAGTGCAGTGTGGATACAACCCCGCTAGAACTCTCAGCAACTCAGTTCACTTATGTGAACATAACTCCACATCACTTGAACTGAAGGCCAGGAGCTGGATGCAGCCAGCAAGGATGTACAGCCAATAACTCTTCACGTTATCAACAAACTCGACACTTCATCATGCTTATCTTAGTACTGAACTTTACCAGTAACCTCAAATGCTTTTGTAATAAAGTCAGTGGAACACTGAGCTATGTGTTGTGCTTTAGAATCTGCTTGAAGAGGAAATGGAAGTCTCAGAGCTTAAACTGTATCCTGGATAAGACAGAATCAGGTCTTACCTCAATCCTATGCAGGAAAAAAAGGGAACATGGCCTCTCATTTTGCTCTGGGGCTTGTTTGCTGAAGCAAAGTGGAAGCAGTAAAACTCAAAGCACACTTCTTAATAGTAGTGTTCTTCTGATATTGTATTTCTGCACTTATTGAGGTATTCTGCACATACTGAGATGAAACTGCAGCTGCTACTGTCAAGGTTTTGATGCCTGTAATCTCCTGGTTCTGCTAGCTTTAGCTTTAGTGTGGAACGACCTAGTGTATTGTTCTGGTCAGAATATGGTTTATTCCAGTGACAAGTACATGAAACATAACTCTTAGTTTGCCATTGTGCCAGTCAGTTCAGATCAGAACTTTGAAGACCTCCAAGTGTGTGTGTTAACAGAAGCCCATAAGGATGGTTGCACCAGTAAGATCAGAGCTTCATCTCACTCAGTGTCTGGAGGGCAGTAGCAGGCCCAAGGTTAAATGCAGAATGAGGGCAAGCATACAGTGATACTTCCCTGGGATAAGCTCCCAGATTCCGGTGACCTAAAATTCAGAAATGTCAGGGTCTCCATAAGATTAGGGGAAAAAAAAAAAAAAAAGAATGAGAAAATATGGATTTAAGGTACTACCCTAAAACCAGAAGATTCTCACTGGCTTGATGGCTGCATTTGAAATCTGCCTAGGCCTGTACTACTGACAGCACACATTACAGTAATAATTCCTACCAATATATGGCTTCTACAAGAGGAAGTGTTTTTTTGTGGGGATTTATGGACTACACCTGTAACATCAAGGAGAATAAGCTGGCCCTGGAGTGGAGTTATAGAAAATGTTTAAAAAAGCATATTTACATGAAGGTGAAAGAGTATGTCAGGTCTGGTTTGAAATAAAGACCTGAACTGTATTAAAAGGTCTTTATCAGCTCTCTGATAACTTATTTGCAGAGTGCAAGGATGGTTTATTTATGGCTGCCTTCCAGGACTCGAGTTCATGTGCTGGTCTGCAGGAAGATGTGTGAAGTAGGTCTGAATGGAGTCGGTCTAGAGAGACAGACCCTGCTCTGAGGTGGAGGGTTATTCCCTGGGGAATGGAGAATACATTCTTCTCTCTACATCAGATCAATTTCCATCAAAGCATCAAAGAAATATATACAATTGCAATCTCTCTATGATTTATTTTTACTTTTCTAAAGGATGATTAATGAAGTAGTGATTAACAACACCAGCAGAGATATACTGAGCAGGACTGTAGCTAATGATGTGCACTTTACCAGTGTTTTTGGTTTCTGTGATTTTCTATTCTATTTGGTTCACGGGTCTCTAAAGCTTTCTCTATCAAAAGAGCTGTAAATATCTTCAGAAGAAAAGCACAGGTGAAAACTGACTGCCACTCACAAGAATTCTATTTTCATTTTGATGACTACACATAATCTAGATCTCCTACAGTGTTCTTCATCCACATATCTCAAACCATTTTATAAAAGAGACTGTAAACATTGCCTTCATTTTATAAAAAGAGGCTTGGCTATGGAAGGAAGTGTTCAAGGTCACACTGAAAGTACTGGTAGAGATAGAAACTAGACGTCTCTCTTATAAGTCAGGGAAAACAAGCAGTGAACTTTTAATTTAATGACCACACCAAAAACTGAGGAAACAATCACACTTGTTCAATCCAAACCAAAAGACATGTTGATAAGTTAGCAAATTTGTGTTGAAACACAAAGTACAAGTTACAACATTTGCTGTTGTTTTTCTAGCCAAAACATTTCCTCAAACTCAACCCAGATTTGGAACTCTTTTCCATTTTCTACTTGGTGACCATAATTATTTTTGCCAGTATTAGGTGAGAGCTTCAGTTCAGAGTGTTACCTGGCCACAAATATCCCCAACACAGTACAAGTACAACAGCACAGAGACAAATGCTAAGGGAGAAACCTGAACTTCTGTCTCTTTCAAATGACAATCAGTAAAAATTGCTAGATATTAAAATACTTTGGTACAACGAGAAAGTGGACTAGATCTTCCATATGGACAACCTTTCTGGAAAGAGCGGAAGAACAAGAAATGTCTACAGCAAACATAACGAAAACTGTACCACTACAAAAGATGTGAGGTATCAACAACAATCCAACTGTGCCGTATACTAAATTCTAGGTACAGCTACAAATATGAGATATATCAGGCAATGTCCATTAATTCAGTATCTTGTCTCAGACACTAGCCAAAGACATGGATTTAGAAAAAAAATACGAAAACAGGGCATTCCTAAAAATATTTTTGCTGATATAATACCGTCCTTCAGTGGTTTGAGGTTTAAGAATAACCTGTATCCACGCCTTTGTGTTTAATATTCCATGATGGACTTCCATTAACTCATTTAATGAAATTCAAACAAATTGCTGCCAGCACTTAGGGGTGATGCAGCACGGCCATCATGTGCCATGTGTACACACTGCACTCCCAAATATTCCTAGTGTTGTCCCAAATATGGGTTCTTTTACATGGTGCACTAGAAGGTGATCCACGCACAGAGTCAAGATATTTATTTCATCTCTATGCAGAGATGAGTGCTGGTGGTAAATCGACAAAGCTGGCACACCTTCCGTTTTATACATTTCGAACAGTGAAACATTGGCATTTCCCATATACGTAACAACCTGAAACCGTAGTCACTGACCTTTCATTCTCTTGTCCCTGCTGAAAGATGATACACTGCACACTTATTTTACTGCATGTGCTCTGCAAGGAAGAGGCTTAGGCAAGTAAGAGGGCAATCATATGGTGGGTATTACGTTATTTAGTGACTAAGGCTAACACAAAGTTCCTTTCTTTGGCTTCGTAGTTTGATTTCTAGTGTCCTCTTGTTCTTACTTCTCAGGTCATGGCTCTTGGTTCCTGAAGGTTTGGTTATTCCCTCATTTTTCATAAGCTTTTTTATTTATTCTGTACTGTGCTTCAGTGAATTTTTAACCTTTTCATGGTACCTTAGTTCAACAAAATGGAGAAGGGCTTACACTGCTATAATCCCATGTAAAGCTGCACCTAGTGCCAGACACACCTGTACGAATAAAGGTATCACCCATTTTGCTGATAATGTTTCAAAGCTGGGCCTTGTCTGGTTGTTCTTGTTTTCAAAACAACTCACAACAATGCTACCTTGTGACCTATGTTTTGAGTAACACATTAAATGAACTGAAAGAGTATTGTCCTGTGGGTTGTTGGAAGCTACTAATCTGTGTCTACAGCTCTTTGATGTGAACACTTTCTCCCCCCCAGCCTTGTCGCAGCATAAGACAGCTGTCATCTTCTCAGCTAAACTGGGAGGAAATTATCACTACATTTTGAGATGAATGCTGCCTTAATCATCTCTGGTATTGAATGCATATCTTTACAATGAAGTTTCTAACAAAAGGCCAAAACACTTAAAGAAACAAATACTTATCAGCTCAGTAATTCAGTTTCAAACTTTCAACAATCTGTCTTTTGACAGGGGAAACACTATCTACAACGGCAGGGACACTCACCTGTCCTTGAGCTATGCAAATATTGGAAGAAAAGATTAGTTTAATCTCCTGTACTCCTTGTTTAAACCAGGATGTGGCTGATACCACTCACATTGAATTTACAAAACTCAGAAGCAAAGGGTTAGCAAACCCAGATGCCACGCTTTCTCCCTCTTTCTTGTACATCAGTTATGAGATGACTGACAAAATTTTCAAACCTTTTAAATACCTTTGAATGCTTGGGTTTGGGGGTTTTTTAAACTATTATTATAATATTTAAGTGTAAGACATTTTAAACAGCAAACATGTTTGAACAAATTGTTCATGTTTCTAACCTGGCAAATTTGGACACTGCTTTATTGGCAGAGAGGAGTTAGTGACCCAAAACCTGTGTTTAAAGACACTGAAGATTGTATAAACATATCTGATTTGTGTGTTTAAGTATCAAGACATAAATACAGTGAAAATATAAAGTCCTTTCTTAAAACTCTGTATGTAGGACAGGTTTCCAGACCTGATGTTTGCATGTAGCTGTCACTGGCCTCCTTTGGAAACGTACATACTCACATCTGGAAATCAGACTGCTTTTGTTAATTTCTTCAGCTTCAGGTCCTGGGCACCAGAGTTTTACTCTGTTCTATATATACCATGAACACAGAGTGATAAAGCTAAGAAAGAGAAAAAAAATCAAAGCATTAAGCTATCACTGCAAGGCTTTTTAAAAACTAATTTAAAATTTAAAATAATTTCTAATTGGTCATGGAGTCCATTTCCTTTTCTTCAGCTTCAGTAATGTTGTCAACTCTTAACTCTCCAGGAAAACACAAGAAGTTAGGTGCGTACTATTCTCAGGAAGAACTTGAGGTGAGAGAACTGAGATTTTGAACAACATATTTATTATAATGAATGAGCTTGTGATCCTGAAAGGGTAGGACAACACCAGAAAGAAGGCATCTCTTTTGTTGGTTAATTATTTTGCTGCAAACAGTATGACTCAGGGCATGAGCCACAATAGCAGCTGACAGCGGTACGTCCCTGTCAGCTACTGGGCCAATCTTTCAGTGCCTAGGAAAGGATGGAGCTTTCAACCTGTGACACTTGCTGGTTTTACCAATGTTGTATTTGGAGAATGATAGCACTGTCTGTAACTGTTTCAGCTCTTGCAAAATTCTCCTCTCACAAATAAAATGACCAGCAGTGATATTTGTTTCTTGCCTGCCTTCTGATCAATAAGCAGGTCTGGGTCAGCCTCACTTTGAACATAAGCATCCACTTGCCATTGAATGATTTATGTTAAAAAAACAGTGTCAAGCGCTCCGTGTCAACTTGCAGGACATATATGTTGTCAAAGCTTTGTTTAAGACACAAGTGGGACTTTCCCCATTTGTGCGTGAGACTTGGAATTTGTGTGGTGTACGTGTGATTGTTCCTGCTTACCGTGGTTAAATAGGGCTACCGTCTGGTTGGGATTGGCTGTGGCTGTATTCTGATTATTGCTAATACTACAAGCCATAAACACATAATAAACTGCAGTCCTGAAGTGGTTTGGACATACAAACCAACAGGGAAATCTAGGCTCTTTCAAAGGAAAGGAGAAGGTTGGAGGCCATTGGCAGCTCTAGTACTTATCTACCGCTTAAATTGTGTCTTACAAGTTGGTAGATCTCAGCCAGGTATCTTGTGAAATAATTTATATCTGCAGATGTGACTCTTGAAGAAAATTCCCCACATCACTCCTTTCTCACCTTGCACCAACAAAAGATGTCTTGACAGGAGGTTTCTTCTGAGAACCATCCCATTTCTTCTCAAAGCCGGTAGTAATGTATGGGTTACCTTTACTGCTGCTTGTGGTCACTTTCCTTCTAGCCTTAGTCACAGCTTGTCTGTTCCATCTATATCTGGGATTTGCTGTTGGAGTGGTTTTCTCTTTTTATGATGAGCCAAGTCAGTTCATAAAGGCTGTGTCACTGCTTGTGTCAGCACATGAGAAAAGTGCAGGAGTGTTCAGTCAACAGTAGGAAGGGGAAGCAATATTATATCACAGATCATAGATCATAGATCATAGATCATAGATCATAGATCATAGATCATATCATACCATACCGTATGCTCTCCAAGAATTTTCCTAGTCTCCCCTAGTACAGGTTACGTTAAATCTGTGTTTTCAGCAGGTTTTGCTGCTTGAGTGAGAAAGGGACTTTTATTTTCTAACTAGTAACCAATTCTGATTCTTTCTCAAAGCTTCCTCTGCCTGTGGATTTCAGGCTTTCTTAATAGCTTCTAACAAGTCCCTTAAAAACTTAGAAATATTTAGAAAACTTTACTCTTTGTCATGAATGGTTTGTTTCATCCCCTAGCCTACGCAGCTTGGCCTCACACCACGGAAGTCAAGGGACTCTTCTCTTTTATATTGGTTGGGAACCCAGTAGCCAAGAATTTGCTCCACTAGTTTACCTAAAAATTTAATTTCAGAAGTAGGATTTTAAAAGGCAGGACTATTTCAACCCCTATTATACTGTTCATATCACAGTGTTATGTAATTCGACCTCTAATGTTTTGCTTCAGAGTATTTCCTTGAGACAGTTTTTCTCAGAAGAAGTATATAACATGGGCAACTCTCCACCCAAGCAGCTCTTCTGAACCATAAAGAGCATAATTTTTGTTACCAGTATAGCTATTTTATTCCTTGGTTCTGTAAGAACTCCCATGTAAACTTCATCCAGTTCTGGCAAATATTCACCAGTTCCTAGAGTTTTTGAATCACATTTTTTTTAATGCCTCTCCCTGTGACAATGCCCCATCATCAGACAAACATCAGCATATCCTCTTCTTTGTTGTGAGAACTACAGCAAAATGCTCATTTTGCTGCTGCCTTTTGATGTTCTCCCTTGATAGAAAATGCGTTCTTGTTCTGGATTATATTTATTTTTCCTTAGAGGATAACATAAGGAAATAACAAACACAACATCCAGAGAAAGAGTCCCCTTCCCTATTCCCATACTATGAGAAAAAGGCCAGGGAGATGGGGAACCACAGCCCTGGCTATGGATACACAACAAATGCCAACAGTTGAGATTATCATTTAGTGTCATTTATAATCAGGCAGTCTCCATTGATTACCACTCAGATTCAGAGCCTTATGATCTGATAAGTACCTCTGTGCAAGATACTGCCAAATAATTGAGAAGAAGATGCTTACATGGATTTATTAATGTCTAGAGAGCTTATGTAATGTCTGGCATTTCCTGTTTCCAAGTGGACTGTAAACAATGTTAAACATTTACATCTTCAAAGTTTTAATTGCTCTCCATAGGAATTCCAATCAGATATGTGCTGTACCCATTATTATCCATGTTTATGAGGAGCAGGAGACAGGAATGGTGAGTTATACGAATACCGATGAGGAGCTCCTGGCATCTAGCTGTAAAAGAGGCCACTAGCTCTTCTCTCAACATAGACTTTCTCCCAGCTACATCATCTATTCCACCTGATCTAAGAAATGAATGAAGGATATAATAATTTTGAGGGTGCAAATATTCATTCACGTATGGACTACAAAGATATCAGACACTTAAAATTTGTCTGGAATTTCATTACAACCAAATACTGTCACAATGCCCTTCCCTGCCCTTATATTCTTGCTCAATATCTCTGACAGCACACCTGCTGTGTGAGCACAATGACAACTTTATGAGGAGGCTGACTGCAGACTGAGTCTGGTGTGCCTGTTCTGCTTGGAGATATTTTATATCCACAGATAGTGACAATTCCTAAGAGTTTTCCTTCTTGGAAGCAGCAGCAGAGTTCTGACCAAAGAGACTGAAGGCAGGTGTGCAAAGTGGTGGGGACAGAATGGGTGGTTTCTAACAGCACTCAAGTCCAGAGCACACTGCTGAGCTTACAAGGACAGATCAAGATATGGATGTGGAGCCCTGGAAAGACAGTGAAATCCTGGGCTGAAGCTGGAAGTGTGTCCAAACATGAAGTATCCCACTTTAGAGTAGAAAAGCCTTTTGCCCATGTATGTCTGTCTATGTATGCTGGTGGTGTTCTATGGGAAACAGAGTTTTTACAGTCTTCTGCTGCAGAAGTGTGTGTTTTCTTTAAAAATTTCTGAACCCATACTCCAATTACATTCAAATTTGACAGAGAATGAAATGATGAAGATAGAGATTTGCTTCATGTTTTAGGAAAACAAGAGAATGGCTGGCAGAGTGACTCTGAGTTATCAGCATTCTCTCTAATGAAAAGGCTGCACAAAACACCAGCAAAAGATGCACATGGGACAGAGATTCTCCTGCTTGCCTATCCACTGGAGAGCTCAGTCAGAGCCATACTTAACTAACCTGAAAAACTCACTCTCTACTCTGTTTACTGGTATCTAGTAAGGAGTTAGCTGACAAAATAGCTTTGATATAACAAAAAAATCAAGCAACTATAAGATGTAAATCCCAAGAAATTAGGATTTATGAGTTGTGCTACTTCTGGAACTAATTATTTTGTTTCAAGAAATAGGATCTAAAGGGGTCAGCATCACATTTTATACCTATTTGGAAAACCAGCTCAATTCAACATAAACAAGCACAAGCAGTGAACCCATCCTCAGTCAACATTTAGTCACAAGAATTAAAAAAATTAGTTAGTGGAATGCCCTGGATTTCAGCACTTTTGAATCTTTTGTTTCCTAAGTATACCTACGAGCATTTCTTAGAGTGTTCAAGACTTAGATGAACATAACAAGGTCTCCACAATGTGCCCCTTGCATGGAGTCTTGGAAAGGAAAGGTGTAAGATAAAATATTATCTGAAGAACATAACATGACTCCAGACTCTCTGATGAACTTTTCAAAAAGTAGTTAAGGAGACAATAATGTTCAGCCTTGCTAGTTCCACTTCCATTTCCTTCTCCATCTAACAAAATCTCCCATGGTACCACTGATCTTTAGGTTCCTGACAGAACTGTGCAAGATGTCAGTTACTTCCAGAAGTTTTTGAAAAGATTTAGATCATGATCTGGAATGTGGTTTTTCCATCCAGGTAATAAACATTCACTCTTGCTATGGTTTCTCTGATTTGTTAGCACTTCTATACTTTACAAATGCAAAACCCAACAATATCTTTCACTTTCCACATTATTATTACTTGAATTTCATTTTAGTTTTAGTAAATGTACTCAGGACATATCTGTTCTGGTTTTGATCTGCTTTTCCCTATTTGAATCCCAAAATAGAGAGAAGGAAAGAGAGTCTCTGAAATCTCCCATGTTTAGTGAGTTAGATTTTTAAAATAAATCTCTTCCTAGTGCAGTATTGTAGCTATATAAATGGAGGTTAAAAAAAATCCATAAAATATTTTTAAAACCCTCTGTGTCTCAAAAGAAACCCAGATCCTATAGACTACCGTGTTGGAATTGTTCATCCTTTGCTTGGGCCTTTCACCGATATCGTATTCTCTATGTCCATGCAGATGATTAGAGGTAGCTAGGAAAGAGGAACACTGCTTGCCTGCATCTCTACAATGGTCCAAAGATATCATACAACGCAGATAAGGTGAAAGTACCACTGGCTCAATCTTTTGGAGGATATTCTTCCTGTGAGTCAAATGTTTCCCCCTGACTAGCCCAGAGTGCTGTGGATAAATAGAACTAGCCAGTTTTCTGATTATCTGGGACAATTAAAGAGAAAAAGTAGATGGAATTTGTGATTTAACAAACTTTTTTTTCTATTTCTGTCTATTTCCATCTATTTCTCTGATGTTTGTGCCATCTTACAGCTCTGCAGCATGATATGAGGTAAAAAAATACGCTGGGTAATGCAGTTCTTAATTAAATTTTGCATAGTTTAAGTCTAATCTCCTAACAAAATCTGGCTAATACTAACCACTGGCTACCCATCTGCTTATTCCTACTGGGATGGATCTCTAAAGATGAGCTGATTGATTTGCGGTCTAAGTGCCTACATATAAAGGCTGCAGAGTAGTCTAGATGGCAAGCAGAATAGTGCCATCTGCCCATATGTTCACACTGCTTTCTCAAGAAAGCAGACTGACTTAGTATTTATACATCCACAGCGAGGAAGGGGAGAAGGGTGTGGATTTTTTTGTTGTGCAGATGCTGACGCTGCTAAGTTGAAAATTGCTTGTGACGGGCTGGCCTGCTACACTGGAGGTCTGGAGGACCCCTGAGGGTTATGGGACAGGTACACAAGGTAGAGGTACTGAAGATAGAGGATAAGGGCTTGAGTGGCATTTCCAGACCTTCAGACCTACTACTTCAGAAACCGGAAACTGCAGTATCAGCAAAACTTTTCTGTAAGAGAATTGTGCTATCTGCCTATATTTATACTGCTTTTGCATCTTGAAACTTTTCTGCAGCCAAGCAGCTGGATCTTTTCTGTCTCCTGCTTTTGCCAGTTTGTGGGTTTCTCCACAAAGCTTTCCCAAAGCCAGTAACATGTCAGGCAGGATACAGTCACAGGAAGCTGGAGGAGAGGGAGAGAGATTTGTCAGAAAGCTAACTTCTGTACTTTCTATATTCAGACTGAGCAGGGATTGAGGGCTTTCTTCTGTGCAGAGGTGGTGACACTGACAAACTGAAAACACCTCATGATAACTGGAGCCAAACTGCTGCTGTGGAGGATCTTGAGCATGACCTCCTTCACAACCTCTTTTGGTTTTTAAATTTCCAGTGGAGATACAAGAGGTATAAAAATATAACTTGTCCTATGCACATCTAAGTAATATAAAAAATCCATAAAATGGAGAAACGCTGCAGTCCTAAACAGCCCCATACAGGTACTCAATAAAGCATGTTTTCTATTCTCTGAAAAAGGATAAACCATTGAGCTATAAACTGCCATCTAAGAGCTGCCAAACTTCATTTGTCAGAGTGTCAGTGATGGCCTGAACTACAGAAAAAACTAGCGAGGAAAATTGTAGGAGACCAGACATCTTACCAGGAGGTTTTACACTTGCTGTAATGCAGCAGTTCAAACACATAATTTATATTGGTTTCCTTATTTGACCCTTTAATTTGACTGCCTTTGGTAAAATACTGTATTCAGTTTTTTGGAGTCACCAGATTCTTCCTTGAATTCCCGTATATGTTCTGTGCATGAAATAGCTTAATGCTGGAGAGAATTTTTTTTCCCAGCCAGTGCTGGTGTTAACCTGTTGACATGAGTTTGATTAGGTGCATGCATTACTTTAATCTTAAATAAGTATTACCAAAAGGAGAATAGCTTTGAGAAAGGAGTTTTCTTGACTTTTTGGCTAATCATTTGCATAAAATTGATCCTAGGTTTCCTTTTTTAGCAGAAAAAATGTGAGTTAAGGCACTTCTAGAAGACATTAGTGATCTCATGTAAAAGCCTCACCAACACTCTTGATTAGACTTGGGATCTTGCCCTTTTAAAAATGTCAGTTGTGTCCTTATTGCCTATAATTAAGTGGGAATATAACTCCAAATAAATTATTTAGCACCTAAAAATAACAACTAGCTATGTCATGAGATAAAATGTGCTTCAGCTCCCTGTGATTACACCATCAGCAAAAGGTGGAAGAAAAAGAAATATTCTCCCTTGGCAAATGCAAAACTTCAAAGGCAGTAAGAGCCTGTCAACCTTCTAAGCTTAAGTGGTATCAGAATTGGAACTGTCAGGAACCCCTAAACACTTCCCCAAGAAATGTTTTTTCACAGCAGACATAGTCTCATTGAAAACACAGAATACTCCACACTAAAAAAAAAAACCAGCCAACCCATGACATTATTATTCAGGACAAAGCATTCTGATTTCCATGCTTGCCATCACACTCTTTTACTTACGTTAGTGATTGTATACCACTACATAGTGGAAGCATGAAAGGAAGATTATCTGTTGAAATGTGATGACCTCTTTCAGTGACATCTCTTAATCATAGCATAACAGAATAATTCAGGTTAGAAGGGACCTCTGGAGTTCTTGAGTCAAATATCCTGTTCAGAGCATGGTGAACAAAAAAACCACCAGAATAAATGAGTAAGAAAAGTGGGCCAAGTCACTCTAGAGTTAATCTGCCTTTTAAGTCAACAGCAGTACAAACATTATGCTGGAGTAATAGATACTTAGGCAGAGGGTTTTCTTTATCTGTAACAAGTGTATGCAGCAAGGGTTATACCAGTCTTTCCGCAGCGCGTTACACATGGAAAGCATTGGGAAGTGGAAATGGCAGAATAAGGAAGTATTCTCCTTTGGTTGATGGAAAGCAACAGAGCTTGCTGGGTTTCGTGGTGTGACCTATGGAAGGACATGTGGTGGCCCGGTAAAAGAGGAAGTGGTAAAATCTGCTGAGCTTTGGTTACTGAAGTGCTAAATTACAGAAAAGTGGCAAAGGTTTGTGCCTTTCCTGCCTCAGACTAAGTCAGTAAGAAACATTCACTGAAGACAGTCAAACTACCAGGAGTTACCTAAAACCTCATCTGTGAGACATTTTTCATCCAACTGAGAATTTAAACTCAAGACAACATCTAAATTCTTATTTTCTCCTGGTCTCTTCTCAAAGAAATGTTTAAAAAAACAGCAATAGGATAGGGCAACATAGAGAATAAAAGTAAAGGCTGAAGAAGATATGTTTAAAGCAACAAACATATATAATAACTATAGATAAAGACATGTGGGTGAGTTATGTTGATGCTTTTGTGGATGCTGTAGTTTCATCATTATCTGCTCTGCTACCATCGATCATGCTCTACCCCCACAAAAATTAATAACGAAAACATGAAGGACGAAAGACGCTATTCAAGTAACTATTCAACTAGTAGCTATTCAACTAACTGAATATCTGAGCCAAAAGTCAAATATTTGTCACCAACTTTGGTAAACTGTTACTTCCCATCAGGTTCGATTTAGCGTTATTTATTCCCAGGAATAAATATCTACCTATCATGTATTGTTTGTATTAGGATAGGGTCAAGAAGAGGAGAGAAACCATGTCAGAATCTCAATCTCTGATTATTCTACCCATAAATAGCAAGAAAATTTCAGAATAGAGAGCAACAGAAATTTTGTGTACAACCTTGCTAATCGGATTTGGTTAGAATCAGAAACCTTTAATTCTTCCAAACAACTCCTGTATCTGTGAACCCAAGAAAAAGAAATATTCTCCCTTGGCAAATGCAAAACTTCAAAGGCAGTAAGAGCCTGTCAACCTTCTAAGCTCAACTGCTATCAAAATTGGAACTGGATATCAGCATTGGAACTAAATGAATAAATGTTTTGAATAAGACCTCTGCCTTCTTCTATAAAACCATAGAAATGGTGCCTGTGACTTTATGGAACCATCCTGGGCCCCTATGTTGACAGCCCATGTTTTATAACAACCAGGGGATGGCTGTTTCACATGACAGGATGAACAGCCAGAAAATCCTGTAAGGCAGAGCACCTTCCATCTCACTTGCAAGGCATTGCCTAAATGCAGATAACACCTATTTATCCTACGATGTGCTCCTGTTCATTTGGCAGCCACAGCTCTGTGAGAATTGAGTAATCTATGATTTCTGCAGGCCTTTGGTGAACTCTGGTAACCCTTCTGCCTGCCACTACTCACTTGTCATGGACTATACAGGCAGGTTCAAAAACTCTCTTGTGGGCTGGCACTGCCTAGAGCCACAATTTTGCAAACAGTTGTTTATCTGGGTGCTTTCCATTGCACTAGAATAACCTCATGACTGGGACAAAAACACCCATTGATAAATGCCCTCTCAGAGAAGCCACATACACAATAATAGCATATGTTCTGCATTTAATTGTGATTTTGCAAACATTGCATTGGTTGTAAACACATTAGCTAAGCAATAACTGTGGATGCATGCACAAGCAATGTACAAGTCTTTGTTAAAGAAAGAACATCTACTGAAAACTGTACCTACTAATCCAGCGCTTGTCCAACCTCCTTCTCATATAGGGTCTCCATGGGACCAGACCAGGGTGCTCAGTGTGTTGTCCGGTTACGTTCTCAAATTCTCAAGGATGGAGATGACACAACTCTGAGCAGCTTGCTCCACTGGCTGGCTGTGCTCATGGTGGTACTGTTTCTCATCACGCCAATCTGGACCTCTCCTGTGTTGGATTATGCTTGTTTGCCACCCTTCTGCCATGCATTTCTGTCATCTCATTCAAGTTGCAAACATCAATCACTAGGACTCTGGCATTAAATCCTTATCAATTTGCAGTCTCTCTATTTTTCCATTGAAAGTACAGATCCCTCCATGGTAAATTTAAACTTTCTGAACAAGTAGTGATTTTCTGTAATCCCCTGACAAGTTGTTGATGACCACCAGCTGGAAAGAACTGTCAAAATACATTCCCAGTTAAAGGCTTGTCAAGTTTCAGCACAGAAGACTGGGGAGCAGAATGGTAGAGCACCAGTCTAATTGGAAAGATGATCCTTAGGAGCAGATGGCTAGCAGTGAAGAAATCTTAACATCACCAATGAGGTAAATTTCTTAAGATGGAGAGAAAAAGGTACAATAGAAAGAACATAATCTCTGTTCACTAATGAGGAAGAGCTGGCACCCAAACTTCTGTAAATCAGTTGAGCGTCAGTTCTTTCAGTGGAGATATATGCCTCTTACACCACCTCAGGATTAGGCTTGAAGTATCTTATCCCCTAAGGAGCTATTCCTTGTCTCATTGTATGTATCATCTTCCATGTGCCACACGTTATACACCAGCCGGGAGTTGCTTGTTATGTCTATACAGTGCAGCACTGCATGGTAATCCATTGCTCACTGACATGTCAGAAATTTTTTTAATGATGTGCTTCTGCTGCTCCAAAATAGGGTGAACTCTGAATATTAAGTTTTATTTACATTAAGCATTCATTTACATCATGTTGCAAATCCAACATCCTCACAGCATGGCTCAAACTCCTTTTGATGCATTCCTTCTCTTTGAACAAATAATCTTTAATAATTTTTCCTTCTTTGGCACAAGTCAAAGGTGGAAAAGTCATCACAAGGACGAACAGTTCTGTCAAGAAGCCTGTAGCATGCCAGAAGGCGCACAGGCAGTCTACTTGTGACACTTTAGTGAGATCAAATGAGCACTACATTAAACATCTCTTATTTCTCTGTAGAATGGAAGGAAGAAGTGGAAGGATCACATTCAAGTTTAAAATAAGAGCTCTCCTAGGGATGCGGCAGTGCATAATGGCATTCTAAGTCTAGCTGAATTTGCAATCTGATGCAATTCTAGTATCAGTCACGAAGTCAGAAGTCATTCCATGATGTTGTTCTAGATCTTTAATTACAACCCCTGTCTAGGCAGGTATTCAAGTACATGCTAAACTCTCACTTCAACAGGATCACTCATATGCTTCCAAGTTAAGGCACATGCTTGATTGAGTGTCTATCTTAATCATGGCAAAGCTTGATTAATTCCTAAATACAACTAAGTAAAGATTCTCACAGATAAAAGGAATTCAGACTGGCCCCTCAAACCAGGTGCAATACCCCATGCCAGGGCAGGTAAGGCACAAGGGCTAAACAGAAGCATGACACAAGATGACTCACACAGTATTGATCTTTAATGAGGCTGTTAGGTAGATTACTCACTGAGGTAACTCTGATATAGCACTGGCAAAGCTGACAAAACAATGCTGATAGGCAAGTGCTCAGATTTACTGGCAGAACAATAGGATGGCAAAGTGGGGAGTGCAGAGGCCCACTGTTTCAGCTCTTATCTCTGCCACTTCATGCCAATGAGGCACAATTGAAATACAGTCTTCAACACAATAATACCTATTCACACATTCTCTGCATAGCAAATGAAAAAGGAGGACTACATTTACTGTTGTGCTACTGCTCCTGGTGTAGCTTTTCCTCATTCATTAATTCAACATCCAATCCATCTGCTCAGACCAAATGAGACCCAGGATTTTTAGTAATGTCTCAGCTAATACACACACAGTCAAGTTATGCAATTTAATTCTGTATGATTTGGCTAAACCAAACTGGATTTTTTTTCCATTGGGTCTAATGGATTATATCCATTCCAGGTTTCAGGTTTCCAGTTCCTCCTCCCAGTTCCTTGGGATGCTTTAGTCTACACATTAAAAAATACACCTTTGTTTATAAATATGAAATCTAGAAAGAAAGTAATTTTATTGCATCAAGTTGTTTCTGCTCAAACTTCCCAAAATAGTTCTCTTTCAAGCAGAATCCATGTTCAGGAAAACGTCATCTCTACAAAAAAAGGAAGCAGTAATTTTTAAATTAGCTTTACTTCTAACTTACTTTAAATTTCTATAACCATTCATAATAGTATAATATTTAGGATCACTACAGTTCTGGCTTCATCTGAAGTATTCCAGTTCCATTGCAATTAGATTTGGGATGTGAAATGTTGGGGGTCTTTTTGAGGAAACCAGTATTGAAAGAAAATAAAAATGCTTAGAGAAAATATTTAGAGAAAAGTATTAGAATGTTGCTGTAAGTGATGAACCTGTGCCATCTCCTATAAACTCTGTCTCTCCAAAACTAAGACATGTAAAACAGTTATAGGGCCTCAAAATATATGTGAAACTAATCTGGTGAGAAATGTGAGAAATGTATCTGTTTATATAAAGAATAAAAAGGCAAAAGCCAAGTTGATGCTAAACCTAATGAAGTCATGACACAGATATAGATACTATACTTTAGCCACCCTGCTCTTTTCTCAGTTGTCATAAACAGTAGGCACTACTGATTGTAAGAAATACAAAGGAACAGAAAAAACACTCATTTTTAGTATAGCTGGTGCTTGGTGCTTACACTCATGAAACATTTATGACAACAAGGGCTTGACAAAATCTCTCAAAAGACCATACTTTGACAAACCAGCACAGAGTTGCACATATTTCAGATTTAAAACGATAACTAACAGAAGTTAGGCTCCGAAGAAAGAGGTTAAGCTCCTATTAATTCTGTGTGTGGACCTCTGTATGCATTGTCATTACTGACCATTAAAAAGACGAATTAGCCAGGAGAGGTAGAGAAGGCTCCTGAGTCACTAAAAAAATGGCACCATTTTAACTTTTTGTCTTCTTAATCCTCTTGCTGTTATGTGGCAAATAGAAATCTAAATTGTAGGAAATGGTTACTTTTAGGAAAGCATAAACACACATGATTAAACAAGTAAGGAAAAGGAATGTCCCTTATCTTCAACAAAGGGGAAAACAAATAGCCCGGTTTTCTCCATTTCCTCCCCCACACCTGCCCTGATGCAGGAATTTTCACAGAATGAACAGAGTCTACTTTGACGATTCAGGTCAGGCAGAAGCAGTTTATAGGTATAGGAGGGAACACGGAGCAACAGAGTTCAGCCTTCTATCTATATGAACTCTGACTTACAAGTAAGTACTAAGACTTACATAGATTTAGAACACATCTAAATTGCACCATGCAAGGGGCTGATATAGCAAAGGAGCATCTACACAGAAGGAACTTTGTTCCTGCAGATGTAGCTGTGTGGGCCTGATAACTAAAAACTGCAGCCAGGCAACCTTGACTTCTTTTCCTCTGGTCTGCACTTGGCCTGTGAGATTATTGTGCCCTTGACCAACTTTCAGGCCTAGCAAGGCTTCCACACAATTTATTATCTGAAAAGATAACAATGTTTCAGGCATCAAAAGATGCTTATTTTGCTCCTCCTGTTGCCAGCTTGTTTATCAAGACTTAGAAAAATTCAAGTTTTTCGTCTTGTTTTCCTAGCATGTGGTATCCAAAAAAGCAGAGAATTTATAGCTTCAGATGTTACTGGTGGAGTAAAATAGAGCAGTGTCAATTGTTCTTTACTAAATCCTACTTTCTTTCTCTTTACTGGTTTTGTCTTTATGCAAGCTATACCCCATGTGATCTGCTTCAGGGATCACTCACCCCACTGCCTATGAAGCAATTAGGTGAATGGAGATTGCAGGCTGACCCAGTACAGTTCTCTTCCTATTTGGCAATCATTCCCGGCATCACAAATCTCTCTCTTTAAACTGCTTTTGTTAAATAACTTGATAAACTAGCAAAGTCAAACAAAAAGCACATGATCCTCCAGCAGGATAGTCTACCTACTTATGTAATTACATGAGATTGTCATGACTGCAGATTTGACATCTGCAAAAAATACTTTCTCTGAAAGTAGATCAAAACATATGTAAAACTTTCTGCAGGGAGGCATTTTCTGTATGGTTGTTAATTCAAGGCTTGTGGCACTCTTAAAATATTTTTTTAATGGCGTTTTAAGGAATGGTGTATTAAGAAAACTTGTTGTAAGACCCATGACCTAAAGCCACAATCTGCTTTTGTATTTTCTTGCACAATTAGGCAAAAGCTACAGACCAGAAGCACAACTGCACCAGACCTGAAACATGCCAATACCAGTGAGAGAAGAGTGGTATCATTTCAGGATTTGTTGTATATGGATGACTTGACCTTCTAAGAGTATCCAAGTACTCCAGCTTGAAATGGAAATGTGTCTTTTTCAAGAGTCTCAGAACTATACACCCCAGGCTCAAGCAGCCCACCTGCACACCTTCAGACACCCAGTTTTAATTTTCAATAGCCAAGCAATGCCTTTTGCCTGAGAGCACAGCAATAACCCACAGAGCAACAGCTGGAAAGCTGTACCAGTACAATGCTGATTTACCTGCAGGGTGACAAGAGGAAAAATTTAAACATTTCTGCCTTTGGGAATTAAAATTTCTGTCTTATTGTGTGTGAAGACCATGAGCACATGGGGAAGCTGCAGCTCCCAGAGAAGGAGCAAGTTTCCAGATAACAGCTGGAGCTGCAAAGAGAGGAGCTGCAAAGAGAGGAGCTGCAACTTAGCAAAAGAACAGACGGTCTTCAGCCACTTTTGGAGACTATGACATCTTGCTGTATCTACAAACACAGGAGGAAAACCTTTGGGTAGTGTAAATCTGTATGGCAACAATAACTACAAAGGATTGGTGCAAGTTTCTATGAAAGAGGCAGTAATATCAGTTTTGACAGACATCCAGAAAGGTATTAGAGCACTAAAGATCACCTTGTCCTCTATTTGTATGAGTCCAAACACAGTGGTACTTGGACCCATATGTGCACCCTCTGCTGCTAAGGCAACCACTAGTAAAAGTAGTAACTCAGAGTTCTCAGAAAATTTCTAGCTCTACCACTCCGTTTGCACTATAAGACCTACCCCATGTCTTACAGAGCAAGGAGTACTGGCAAACCTATTAATACTTCAGCCACAAAATGCTGTCTTGGTACAGTTATTTAGCTTTTACTTGCTAGTAGATTTCTTCTGCTTTACATGTGAAGATGGCTGTAGCTTAGATGGCCTCAATCAAGATTTCTGTCCTCTGGAAACCTGAGATAATTTAGAAAATGAAGAAAGATAAGCCAGACTCTCTTTTACATGTTTATAGTTTAGCATATTTTCATGATCTCTTCAAATATGTGTATGTATATGTGATTTTCATACCTTCTTTTTCCTTAACTATTACCCAATCCAGATCTCTGCTCTATGTAAGACGTTTATGCCAGCACAAGAAAGGATTAGTCAGGAAACTGGAAACAGAGAGAGGACAGAAAATACCGGAATTGGTATATCCCCAGAGAAGGGGAGAGAATCATACAACACAAAGGTCCAGCTGTTTTGGGTTTTTTGCTGGCAACAGTCTAGTAGCATTTGTTTTATCCTAGCATAAGTCTCAGCATACAAGATTCTACACCATTAAAAGTACTCGAAATGCAGAAATGCAGTGCCATGTACAGAAACTTCTGATATTTTAGATTTTTTTTCCTCCCCAAATAGCAAAACTGTAAGTAAATTATTTCCTGCAAAAAAAAAAAATCTGAAAAAAATCCCTTCTGGAATTACACTTATCTGAGTAGGTTAACGTGATCTGTTTTATCTCTGTTGTCTGACATTACATGTTGCAGCATGGCATGGCATAACACATCAAACAATGTTAAGAGTCACAGAACCATAGACTCATAAAATGGTTTGGGTTGGAAGGGACCTCAAAGATCATCCAGTTTCAACCCCCCTGCCGTGGGTAGGGATGCCTTCCACTAGACCATGTTGCTTGGAGCCCCATCCAACCTGGCCCTGAACACTTCCAGGGAAGACGCGTCCACAGCTTCTCTAGGCACCTGTTCCAGTGCCTCACCACCCTCATAGTAAAGAATGAATTCCTCACATCCAATTTAAACGTACCATCTTGCAGTTTAAATCCATTCCCCCTTGTCTTATCATTATGTGCCCTTGTAAAAAGTTTCTCTCCAGCTGGCTTGTAGACCATTTTAGGTAAGAAAGGCTGCTCTAAGGTCTCCCTGGAGCCTTCTCCAGGCTGAACAGCCCCAACTCCCCCAGCCTCCCTTCACAGTAGAGGTGCTTCAGCCCTCTAACCATCTTAGTGACCTCCTCTTTCATGCTGTTGGCCCCAGAGCTGGATGCAGTACTCAAGCAGAGTACAAGAGGAGAATCACTCGCTTTACCTTCTGGCCATGCTGCTCTGAATGCAGCCCAGGATTGGCTTTCTGGGCTGCAAGCGCACATTGCCAGCTCATGTTGACCTTCTCATACACCAGCACTCGTAAGTCCTTCTCTCCACGGCTGCTCTCAATCCATTCTCTGCCAGTCTGTATTTGGGCTTGGTATTGCCCTGACCCAGGTGCAGGACTTTGCACGTCACCTTGTTGAACTTCATGAGGTTTATACAGGCCCACCCCTCAAACCTGTCCAGGTCCCTCTGGATGGCATCCCTTCCTTTCAGCTTGACTGACCTACCCAACTTGCTGTCACTAGTGAACTTGCTGAGGGTGCCCTTGATCCCACTGCCCGTGTCAGCAACAAAGATATTCTAGAGTATTGACCCCAATACTGACCCCCAATACTGAGGGACACCACTTGTCACTGGTCTCCACTTGTTCATTGAGCCGTTGACCACAGCTCTTTGAGTGTGCCCATTCAGGCAATTCCTCATCCATCGAGTGGTCCATCTGTCAAATCTGTCTCTTCAGTTTAAAGAGTAGGGATGCCGTGTAGGGCAATGTCAAATACTTTGCACAGTTTCAGGTAGAATAATGTCAGTCACCCATCATCTCTGCAACACCATCACAGAAGGCCACCAAATTTGTCAGGCATGATTTGCCCTTAGTAAAGCCATGTTGGTTGTCACAAATAACTTCTGTTTCCATGTGCCTCAGCATAGTTTCCAGCAGGATCTGCTCCATAATCGTGCCAGGCACAGAGATGAGATTGACCACCCTGTAGTTCCTGGGTGTTCCTTTTTTCCTCTTTTTAAAAATGGGGGTCATGTTTTCCCTTTTCCATTCGGTGGAACCTTCACTAGGCTGCCACAGCTTCTCAAGTACGATCTTCATCCACCCATNGGTCTCCACTTGTTCATTGAGCCGTTGACCACAGCTCTTTGAGTGTGCCCATTCAGGCAATTCCTCATCCATCGAGTGGTCCATCTGTCAAATCTGTCTCTTCAGTTTAAAGAGTAGGGATGCCGTGTAGGGCAATGTCAAATACTTTGCACAGTTTCAGGTAGAATAATGTCAGTCACCCATCATCTCTGCAACACCATCACAGAAGGCCACCAAATTTGTCAGGCATGATTTGCCCTTAGTAAAGCCATGTTGGTTGTCACAAATAACTTCTGTTTCCATGTGCCTCAGCATAGTTTCCAGCAGGATCTGCTCCATAATCGTGCCAGGCACAGAGATGAGATTGACCACCCTGTAGTTCCTGGGNAGATGAGATTGCCCCCCCTGTAGTTCCTGGGTGTTCCTTTTTTCCTCTTTTTAAAAATGGGGGTCATGTTTTCCCTTTTCCATTCGGTGGAACCTTCACTAGGCTGCCACAGCTTCTCAAGTACGATCTTCATCCACCCATTCCCTTAGTACTCACAGCTGCAACTCATCAGGTTACCCAGACTTGTGCACCTTTCCGGACATGGTTTCAAACCTGACTTTTTTCCTACAGCAGGTGGTTCTTCATTCTCACAGTCTCTGCCTCTGCCTTCTGTGACTTGGGTGGTCTGGCTGGAGCACTTGCCAGTGAAGACCAAGGCAAAAAAAGTTGAGTATTTCAGCCTTTTACACATCCCAGGTAACCAGGTCTCCTGTTTCCTTCCAGAGAAGGCTCACGTTTTTTCTAGTCTTCCTTTTATCACCAACATACCTATAGAAGATTTTCTTCTAGTCCTCTGAGATCCTTGCCCAGCTTTGGTTCTGGCAGGACTTTAGATTTCCTAACCTGATCCTTGGCTGCTTGGATGGAAATTCCTCACAGTCTCTCTGTCTTTGTTTCCATCCTTTGTAGGTCAAAAAATTAAATGAAAGGTTCTTCTATCACCTAAACACCCAAACATTTCATGTCTTTCTCCCAGTAGCATTGGTTAAATGTTTCTGGCTTTGTTGAATTGAAACAAAATTGCCATTAAAAATTCTGCTGAGAAATTTTTATTTTGCTTTGTCTTCTACTTTCACTAGCAATTCTCAAATGAGTAAAGAGATGACAAGTAGGTTTGATATGGTCTGAAACTGGGATGGAAGCATTTTATGCCCTGTTCACCCAGGTGTGAAGGACAATACAAGGTGCAAGCAGAAGATCTAGTTAGCCAGGCCTCTAATGAGCTAATGTGCTTGGAAGGGACCAGGATGCAGCACAGTGCTCCTGCTAGAGCTGCTACTAGTCTGCTGAAAGCTGAAACAGCACAGTGATAGGAAATGCAAATTAGAAACATGCTCAGGTATTGGGTTTTGATCCTCTGTTTGTAAGTCTGATTTCGTAAAAGCACAATGGTTTTATTATATCTGGTTAGGTTGATCTTATGTTGTTAAGATAGGTGTAGAAAGTTATGTTGCTCTGATTCCTTCTGGCTCATTAGCTAGTATTAATACTTGTTAGCCTTTGATATCCAAGGGCAAATCTGGGCCTAGTTCTGTAAGAAGTATTGTTAGTATTGTGGACTGTACTCATGAAAATAAGTGAGTGCATTTTGTCATAGACGAAGCTTGCAGTATTACAGAATACAAATTGCTTAAGCAGGAGGCTTGACCTGGTATACTTGCTGTGCATCTTTCATTATCATCCTGTTTTCCAAAACCAATGAGCAATTGTCTTGGTTTGAAAAGACAGGTTTCTGCTAAGGAAGGCAGAAGCCTCCCTTGGAATGGAAAATTTAAGCCCTATCCCTCCAAGTTATTAAAATTCTGAAATTAAGGGGCTTTCAGGCAAAGATGTGAGAATAGGAATAACAGTTCTTTACTAGTACGTATAATAAAGCAAACAAACAACAACTACGGCATTAACAGCAAACAGAACAGAGACTCAGTAACCCCTTCTCAGCCGCAGGCACTTTCCCTTTTGGTGCAGTTACGGCCACAGCCGGCAGGGGCGC
>VZTF01001320.1:225367-253968 GCA_013397755.1 Cnemophilus loriae
GCTTCACAAACCCCCTGGGGCAGCCGATCCCGGTGACCCTGCAGGAATGAGCAAATCCCCCGGGGTGGTGGACGAGATGTATCAGAAGCTCCGCGGTTGTAGCTGGAACCGCGGGGCGTCTCCGCAGGCAGGGGGTGCAGGGCTGCAGTGTAGAGAAACCCAGAGCAGTGCCGAAGGAGCGGCCGGGGCTGGGCAGCTGCAGCCCGGCTCCAAGCAGGGCAGGGAGAGGCGGGGGCCCGGGGCCCGGGACCCCGGCCGGAGGGGGGAAANGGGCACCCGAGCAGATGGTGAAAAAAAGTCCGTCTTTAAGTGAGGTAGGTGTTAATAAGATCCCAGTTAAGCGGCTGCTCTCACGAGCAGAGGCTCACCCCACGGCAGAAGAAGCAGCTCCGACCGTCCTCCTCCAAAGCCAAGAGAGAGAGCAAGCAGCTGCTCCAGCCCCCTCTTTTACTAGCCCAGTTCTCGCCGTATCTCTGCCCCTCTGAGAAAAATCCTCAGACAAGAGAAGTGCAGCCAGATGCCCTCCTCCCCTGAGCTTGGCTACTTCTTTTGTTTTCCTTAAGTACCCAGTCGTTACTGTTTCCTAGCAACTTATGGGACAAAATTCCCTGAGTAAAAAGAAACAAAAGGAAAGAACCTAACCCCCAAAAGCAGTCTTGCAGAATTAATGTTCAGCTTTAATGGCATAGTGCTATAGCTTTCGCCTTATCATACACAAACATCCTCATATATTTTAGCCTTGAATTAGTTCAAGGTTTTCTCATCTGTTGTTAATTCAAAGGCTTTGTTACTATAGTCACTTTCATTCTCTTTCTCTTTCATCACCTGTCACTTCCACTCCCACTCTGTCAGTCTTTGCCCTATCTCCTCACTGCAGGAAAAAAAGCCAACAACCTCCTCCATAATAGGGAAGAACACATTTTGAATGACCTACATATTTCCAACTTATCTTGCAATATCTGTTTCTAAGGTGACTGTAATGAATACACACACAAATCAAGCAACCTCATTTTTTTCAACTTCATTGTTTTACTTTACTTTTCTGTTTTCTGGACATGATGAATTTTGATGTCTATGCATCTAAGAGACCCACAATCATGTCAGGTCACAGCACAGGATCGGTAGAAATGAACACTGCCTCAGCTGTTTTACTTACTGTGGTCCTTGTGAATCAGAAGCTGAGCCTCAGAGACTGGGAGCAGTGCTCTTTGGTATTCAGTATCTGACTAGGATTTGGGTGTTCCCACACATTGAAAGGTTTCAGTCCCAAACTTTGACACTAGTTCCCTCTGTTTTCATGGGAAATCACCAAATCTGTCTATGATACTGTAATAGAAAGTAACGATTCTTGCCTGTCCACTCGAGGATCCTTGAGATGGCAATCAGTTTTTATTACTAGTCTCTACAATGCTAAACGCAACAGAACACTTATCTAGATCTGCAAGAATTACTGTATTACAAACACTGGGAATAATTGGGACTAGCCAGTAATACTGTTTTGTGTCATGGCTCATCTCAAGTAGTTTCTTTTTTGTCGTCACAATGAAGAATCAAGTAGGGGTTAGGTGTCCAAAACTGTAAGCACAGACAGAAAATGTCTTCACCTAAATTCCCAGTGAGGCTTTTATTTTCTGAAAACATTAAGGAGAAACAAAAGACCTGGGACACGCTAGAGAATGAGTTCTTCCTACGCTCTGCTGTGTAGGCATGCAGAAGACATATCTACACAATGAAAATTAAACCAGACAAGACTGGGACTGTTGATTTACGAGGTTAGTAGTTCTAGAGGCCAGCTGTGTAAAACAACCTAAGATACTACTCAGCTACACTTACCGGGTAAGCATGTGAGATTTAAATAGTCATGTAGTGTAGACAGTGGCTATGTAGTACAAACTGTTGAGAGAGAGAGGAAATTCCTCATTTAGTCCCCCATCACATCATTAATCAGCAGCTATTTACATCTTTTAGCAGCTGCCTTTCATTCAGAAGCTATTAAAGCATTCAATAAATTCTCACCAACAGTAGCTGCTAGAAATAGAGTCCTTTTAAAACAAATTAAAAGAAAAAAAGCCACCAAACAAGCAGTCCAAAAGACAAAAGTAGGTATTTCATGAAGAGTGGGGATCCTCAACTTCCCGTGTTGAGGATCTAGTTCCGTGAGCTCCACTCTGCCTGTTTATGATGTTGAGTACATTATAGTTACAGTAGCAGATTATGAAAGTGTTGGTGATGTTCATAAGGTGACAGCAGCCTCCTCCCATCAATGCTACATCCTGTGCAGCTAAATCTACCATCCAGATCTCTGAAAGTCCAGCTGACTTGAAAGAGCAGATGGCTCATCTAGGGGAAGTCTAAGGCAGATTGCATAAGGAAGCACTTTGAATATTCACCATTCACCATCTTACTTCTAGGCCTGTATTGTACAAGCACCACGCAGTTTGCCTCTTCCAGTGAAGCAGTGGCCTAAAACTGAGCTCAGTTTATCAGTTTATCTATCAAATATCAAGAAACAAATTATTTGCCACAGTCTCACAATAAAGCTGATACTTAACTAACTGAATCCTTCCTCTTCCTAACTATAGCAGGATGATCCTGTAAGGTGCTCTCCCCTTTTGTTGAAAGGCTGACAGTTGTACAGGTTTTCTTGTTTCCTTACTCAAACGGCTGTTCCTTGATGATTAGCAAGAAGCCACACCCATCCTGTCAGATCCAGACTGAGCTAGACTGACCCGGCACCTTTGACTGCCAAGTCTAAATACCATCAACTGTTATTCCTCAGTACAGAACAGATACCCATTAAAACAGTCACAGCTGGTTTTATACACAACAGACCGTCTGTTCATGCAACACAGATGGCTAAGAACAGAGCAACTCAGGGCTTTGCTCTTTTCCCTGGCTTCAGGTCAAAATAAAATGAGAGTTTTGATCTTCATATTATCAGAGAGAAGAACTGTGACAGAGGAAGGCTTCTGCAACATGTAGGACAGTGTCACAGCCAGAACAAGCAGGTAGAGCAGCTGAAGAACGCTCCAGGGGACTGTCCCATCTACCTGGGACATTCTCCCAGAGGAGAGAAAGGTGTCCACACAGCACACTGCTCCTCTAAGCACATGCACAGATACAGAAACAATCTGCTTCTGGGGACCCTTGTGTCCTCAGATATAAGGAGAAAGAAATCTTTTTGTGATCACATATTACAAAATTATGAAACACTCAGATGCCAGAGCAATATCTAAGAATAGAAAGATTTTTTAAAAGAAGCAAGCTGCATAAATATTGAAAAAAATGTGGCTTGAAGAAGAGTATAGACTAGGCCTAGGAATCTAGCATTTATGGCTCTAGAGTCTTGTACCCCTCATCTAACCCATAACTCATCTGGTATGCACTTAGCTGACTGTGTTGCAATCTTTTAGATTCTAAGGCTCCTATTTAGAAAAACAGAGTTTGAGCAAGATTGAAATCTAGTTTCTAGTACATGGATAATCTAGCTAAACTAAAGAAGATAATTTATGTGCCTAAAGCAAAGCACATATGCCCATATGCATAAATGCCTTACTGAATAGGGATCAAAGTAATTAGGACATTTTCTACAGCTGAAAGATTTGCCACTGATGTCCATGCATTGTGCTACCGAAACACCAAGAACCACGTGAATTTTACTTCCAGCTTTACAAAAAGACAGAAACTACAATGATGTTGAAAATGGATATATCATAGAATCATAGAATGACTTAGATTGGAGGAGACCATAAGGATCATCTAGTTCCAACCACCCTGCCATGGGCAGTGACACCTTCCACTAGACCAGGTTACTCCTTGAACACTGCCAGGGATGCAGCATCCACGGCTTCTCTGGGCAACCTGTTCCAGTGCTTCACCACCCTCATAGCAAAGAATTTCTTCCCAATATCTAATCTAAACCTATGCTCTTCCAGTTTAAATACCTTCCTCCTTGTCCTGTTGCTACATGTCCTTTTAAATAATATTTTTACATCTTTCTTGTAGGCTCCCTTTCTTTTCAGTAGGTTTCTCTCCTCCCTCTGCTGTAGCAGCCCTTTCCCTACTGAAAGGCTGCAATTAGGTCACCCTAAAGCCTTCTCTTTTCCAGGTTGAATAATCCCAATTATATCAGTCTTTCCCTATAGGAGAGGTGCTTCATCCCTCTAATCATCTATGTGTCCCTCCTCTGGATCCACTCTAACAAGTCCATGTCCTTCTTGTGCTGGGACCCCAGAACTGGATGCAGCTTTCCAGGTAGGGTCTCACCAGAACAGAGCAGAGGGGCAGAATCCCCTCCCTCGCCCTGCTGCCCACGCTGCTTTGGATGCAGCCCAGGACATGTTTGGCTTTCTGGGCTGTGAGTGCACACGGCTGGGTCATGTCCAGCCTCTCACCCACCAGCACCCCCAAGTGCTTCTCAGCAGGGCTGCTCTCAAGCATCCCCGAGCCTGTATTGATACCTGAAGTAAATTCATGATAGCTGTTCAGTGGCTAGAAAAAACTAATTACATGTATGCAAAATCTTTAGAATTCTCATTTGAAATAACCTCATTTTTGCTGTGAGATAATTACAGACAAAAGTGTACTCTTTGCTGAATTTTCTTCTATTAATGTATGAGGTCCACTGAGATCCTATAAAGTCTGAAAATTCAAGTAGGACACGAAAAATGATCCTTGTTTAAAAACCTGGTGTGTAACTTATGTCTAGGTCTTAAAGATTTCCCCAGAGCTGTAGCTGAACTGGGCTAAAACTATATGAATGGTAATTTGAATGGAACAGGAAGGGTAGACATATTGAACCATGTTCCCAATTCCTGCTGTAAATAGCAAGCAGCTCTCAGAATATTGCTCATCTGTATATGAACTCTATTCCTATAGAAATGACTTCAGTTAGTTCTACTGTCATTTCACTTAAATGGGTAAAGCAACACAACTTACCAGAAATTAATGACCTCATCTTATGCTTAAAAAAATGCATCCACATACTAGAGTTGACTAACCTTGACATTCACTCTCTGACTTTGCGTTCCTAAACCTCAGCACGAAGCAGGTTTATGAGCTGCAGATTGAGAGCTTGCCAGTACTTTCAAAAGAATATGCTCTCTTGTTCCATTCACATGAATTTGGAGTTTTGATTGTTTATTGCCAGCACCCTCTGTGTTCTACACATCTTCACAAGTGTCCTCACTTTACTCTAAATGAATTTTAATTTTCCACAGATCATTGTCATTTTCTGACCTCAGCTGTAGCAAGCCAAGTCTTGATTCAAAGCCAAAGCAGGTGGTTGATGAGTAGAAAAATGATGACTAGGTTGATGACTTCTGCAAAGCATATACAGAGAGAATACCATTCTGACTGCGAACTTTTTTCTAGAGCTACAAGAGTCCACCTGGAAAAGCCAAAAATAGCCTGTTCCATTGGATTTTAGTCAGTCAAGACCAGAATTTCCTGGAGACGTGGGTGACACAATCTTCAATCTAGTAGTCTAGAAGGTATCTGCTTATTTTTGATACTGTACTTGAACACACGCATCCATCCCACTCCTTAGGAGTGAGCATGGGTTCTGGAAATTGAGAATTTTCTTGGAACACAGGTATTTTGAAGCTTTATAATCACCTTCATGCTTTGACTGATCATGTCTATCATTTCCTTGTCTGTTTCTGAGATGCTGGTGTAAGTCCTTTCATTCCCAAGCCACACTCACAGTATAAGAGCAGAAGGTCACACAACTCAGACACAGTGAGACAGACTAGGAGGTAATCTCCCTCTCTAATGGACAGCAAAGATCTCATCACTCATTCTGCACTTATCACAGATGGCATCCTCTTTGATGTTGCTTTATTCTTTCATGAAAAAAAAAGAGTGGAATGTGAAACAGGCAAAGAAAGCAAAATCAAAATTATAAATAAAAAAACAGTGGTACTGAAGCCCAAAACTGCTTACTTTTTTGCCATGGAGCTTGCCTAAATTTGCCCTGTATAATCAAGGTCAGTGTCCAGATAAACAGGAGAATGACTAGGAAAGGAATCGGCACCAGCACAATGAGAAGAAAAGAAAAATCATACCTGTGAATTGTAGCCCAGCTTTCAAGTAACACTATATAGTTCTTTCCTGTACACAGATAAAGTATGAAACACTCTCCTGTGAAATTCTCTGATCTAATGACATTGTCATTGTATGTTGGAAACAAGGAGAAGAGTAAATAAGATCTTCAGCTGCAAGTATCTTTGCTTTGGGCCTTTAACTGCTCCTGTTAAGGCAAGAACTTCCAGAACTACGATGTCATGCTCTACCAGCCAGCATTACACATATGAATCTTGTCAGATAAATCTTGTCCAATGCAAGAACACCTCTGAACAGATAAACTGCTGGCTTTCAATGGCATTCCTCACGGTAGTCTAAGAAGAATTTATTTTATGGAGAATTCCCATAATCAGGAATTGCTCTTCCTTAAAAATAAAACTGAAAGTAGGTCTATGATGCTTTTGTTTTACAAATAAGGTCTGAAAAGATTTTCTTTTGCTGTCTCCTTGAGTTAATGTATATTATTTTGAACAAGAAGTTCCTTGGGAAATGAGTAGAGACTCGTAACATGCTACTATTAGGAAACATTGTGATCCTATGAGAAACAGAAAAGAACAGGACAAGATTGTCAGTTGAGTCTCCAACGTGAGACTAAACTTATTCTGTTATACCTCAGACTAGTGTCTTAAACAAAAGCAGTGAGATGTAATGACCCAATGTCTTTCTATTCTTCAAAGAAGAGACAGTTCCCATTGCTCATTCTCTGCTAGACCAACCTGTATGTTTGCTATAGCAAGAGATGACAGTTATTTCTTCTGCTATGCTCTTACTGTCCTAGTTTGGTACTCTAGTCCTGAACATAGAGCTAATTTCTACTCTGAGTGTGTTTCTCAAAGGCTCATTCTTCCAAAATTTCAGAGTACTTAATGTACTACATTATTTGCTCCAGCTGAATATTTAATGAAATCCCAAGATTTTGAATACAAAGAAAAGAAGTTCTCATTCATTTCTAATAAGGTGGGACGAGAGAAAAACACTAATACATATTATGCACAAAGTAACATTTGACTGATTACTGGCAAATCAGCTTGGCAGAAACCCATAGACATGCACGTGGGAGGGAGGATGCAAAATTCAGGTGAGCACTCATACTGCCCTGACTAGGATTGACAAAAAATACTGGACAAACTGTAAGGCATTCAGTGGCAGACACATATTTGCATGATAAACTGGCAACTGCCACTAAAAAGATACATTGCTTAGTTAATTTGCACAGGAATCTTCTGAGAATGACCTTCTGCTTTGACTGCTTTCCAGTCTATAGCTGGAAAGCCAAACCTTTTTTTCCCAAACACTGCTACCATTAAGCAGTGCAGAAAAAGTGGGATTCAGAGCAGCCAAAAATTCAGTGAATGGATTCTGCCTCTAAACACTGCAAAAGAGAAAGTATTTGCTGCAAGAGCATGTTGACTCAGTGGGCAGGTGAACAAAACTGGCACTAGCAGAAGCTTGCAAGTGTTCATCAGAGTTAGTTATGAAGTAGAGATTTATGTCTACAGCCAGGACTGGGCATAAATTAATGTGTGATAACTGTCATTTTCAGGTTTTTGAAGAGGTTAAAGTGTAGTGCTATTACATGAAAATCCAGGTGTTTGGGCATCATAAGGTACAATGAGATTCATGATTTTTCAGGTTTAAGGTTTTTAACATCCTTTTCTTTATCGATTCTTTTCTTCATGGATATTCCTAGTGAATTGATAATGACATACTTGGTACTGTCAAAGACTGTGGTAGGAACAGGTAGAAGCAAATACAAATAGATGGATAATAGAAACATGGACACAGCCATCCTAGGGATGGACAAGTCCTCTTTGACCATTTAGAAAAAATGCTGCTGTCTTACTATATTTAGCCAGTAAGTATCTCCATCAAGTAATTGGTCAGACAAGCATATGTTGCATTGGGAAAGCAACTGGACGTGGATGATTTTAAAAACGGAATGCCTAGATGGATGCTCTGATCCCCTCTAAACCACTAGGCACTAGGAGCTGCATTCTATTCCTAGATACCCATTATCTAATGCAAAACTTACAAAAGAACCGATATACCTGGTTTCTTCACTTTCATGAAGGCACTGGGCAGAACACAGGAGGCCTTCAGCTGTGTTATGCCACATTAATCTATGAAGAGATTTATGAACAAGAAGAGCAAAGCAGTCAGCCATGACTCAAGGAAAAATCACTTTTCTTCCTTCTGTAGTTCTTCTCTTTCTGCTGTCTGGATTTACAGAGCTGATCAACAGCTCTGAAGCAATTCACATTTTCTCTACTGTGCTCATCTGATATTGGCCAGTCAAATCTAGCTTGTTGCTCATATTCCATCCCTTGACTTCAGTATAATAAGGCGCATAAGTAATTAATTTGCTACCTCCCTGTTGCAGATGAAAAGATGAAAAGAATTATACATCCAAAAGCAAGCCTGACTTTAGTTTTATACTGCAATCCAAAGACAAGGCAAATGTCTCTCTTATCTCCCTGTGAATAGTTTACAGTTCTTTTTTTTGCAGTACAGTTCTTTCTGTATATATTTTCTTGTTCATTTCCTCCTTCAGTTCTCCACTGCCAATTTCATGTCAGACTTCTCAGTACAAGCTTATGGATGCTTTACTGGCCTTCCTCTCTCGTTTTTGAAACTGTGCAGTGAGTAGGACATGCTTCAGTTACTATTAAGTGAATGTTCAGTCTTGGTCTAAATGCCAGCAAAGTGAACAAGGGAAGAGAACAATAAGCCAAAACACCTAGAGACAATAAAGTTGAAAGTACGCTGTCACATTCAGGTCTTTGTTGCATTCTCCTCTTCATCATGATGCTTTGACTCAGGCATCTATAGCAGGGTAGAGAATGAGTCTACCATTATTTCCAGAGCAGTGATGAATGAACCCATTCTAGATGGGGAAAGTAAATATTATGATGCTTGGCACTGGATCCCTATAGCTTTGATGTTACTTGAAATTTCCTGCTGCTTCAAAGCAGAAAGAGCTGTGACTTATGCTGTTGAGATTACAAAGGCCTGCCCTAAAGGGTGTAGCTCACATCCTGGTCTGTTAAGGTCCTGAGTGGCACCGTCGTCTGGCACCCAACATTCTGCTTCATTCTTTGTCATGTTTACACAAATGAAAAAGCACTTTTGACGCTTTTGGGATCTTGTTCATCCAGGGCCCGCAAAGCACTTTGCAAAAGATCAAGGCATTCAATGTATACAATGATCCCACTAAATCCTCATCAGTTTCACTGCTGTGGGCAATAGATCGTTTTACATTGTTATTATATGCTGACAGCTAGCTATGATAGACTAGCTATAAAAATACCATCTTCCAAGAAATTACAGAGTTGATCACAGAATAACTATCATGACAATTAACAGAGACATTGCAATTTTGTTCTCACTCAGTGGAGCTCTCTGTTGCCTATTGTGAAATGGCTTCTCCTCAGTACTTTGTTGGATTCTTAGTTTATCAGTGAACAATGAAAACTGTTTATCAAGCCATCTGTTAGAGAAGTCCTTGATTTGATCTGAAATGCATTTATCCAGCTAAAGACACTGTTTGGTACTGAGCAAATCTTTCTGGAATGACACAGATTTAACTTCATGTGAATATTATGCAAGCAGTATTTCAGTGACAGGCAGGAGAGCTGTTAAGATCTTTGTCCTCACTGTAGAGATGAGTTTGGATGCATGTAGCTACGAAAACAGAGGTAAAAAAGCCAGACTATTTGATGATGATGATGATGATGATGATGATGATGATGATGATGATGATAACAACAACATTAATGTTAATAATAATGCTGAAAAGCAGTGCTTCTCCATCTGAATCAAACAGACAAAAATATTGAGCAAAGCTCTCAATGAAGATTGCTTAGAGGAAGAGAAAATATTTACCATTAATTGAAGTAACACACATGTAATCGGAAGGAAAACAGTTAAATGTGAAAATCTTTCCTAACTCTACAGTCACCTTTTGAATGAGTCAAAGTGATTGACGACTCTTTGAAATCAGTGTAATAATAACAAAGTCAAACTTGACCTACAGAATTTAATCTTAGCTCTCACCTTTAATCAGTGGAGACAAGAGATTAATGTATATAAATTACATGTATGTCAGAACAGCTGACATATATCTTACTGCTGTAACTGCCTCTGAAGACCTTGTCTGATGCCCTCAGTGCCAAGCATTATGTAAAAACATTTCCTTTACTGTAGAGTTAACCGTCAAAATCGAGGACTGGAGAGAGAAAGAACACATTTCTGAAGTCTCAATCTTCTTCTTCACAGCCACTATGCAGTATTGTCTTCCTTGTGGATTGTTGTCTGGTTAGAATCAGATTTATTGGGAGATAAAAAATCTGGTAACAGGTCATCTTCAGTCTGAACAGCACTACATGAAAAGCCAGAATGTTGGCTGAAAGAAGAATCATATACTCAGTCCTCAGCTTCCACTGATGATACAATCTCTGACACAGCTTGCCAGAAATAATTGTATCTAATAAACTGAGAGAAAGCACGATTGAATTTCTTACAATTGGGTCATCTTAGGCAATTTCAGTTGTATCATTCTATGCAAATGATCCCTGCATTCTGATCCATGAAACAAATGCCCCAAATAAGAAACTAAATGCAGTGTTGTGCTAGATAAATTCCTTAGTGCTGAGAAAGACCTGTCACATGCTGACAGGTTGTAGGCAGGCCTCTGAGAAGCTGCAAGGCTCTTCAGCTTGCAGCCAGTATTTAATCGAGAAGATGGGGAACCCTTTCCCTCTTTTGGAATCCTTCCAACACTGCTTCAGAGCTGGGAGCTATCACCAAATGCTCTCTGGCATAGCAGCTGTGTCAGCTGAATACACTAGGAAAGGCCTGCACTATTGGTGGACAAGTGAAAAGAGGCAGGAGAGGAATTCCCCCAAGCCTCTGTCTCAGTGCCCTCAGTGACTCGCAGCCATAGTCTAACAGGAGCACCACAAGCGTGCATTTGTGCTCTGCACAGAACCAGTGACACTCTGAGAAGAGCAGACCCTGCCCACAGCATCTCCTGCAGAAGGAAATAACAAAAAGATAAGGCGTCTTGGGATTCCCCTTTTTCACACAATCTGTTCTCAATATCTCTGACCATTTCTGGAAGAGGTGAATGTTACGTGTATTGTGACACAGGAGAATTTGGCCTAAAAAATGGCAAGTTCTCTATACAAGTATCTCCTGACACTGATGGAGACAGCTTGTTTCCAGAGTGGTTTTGTCTCCACTTCACAAGCAAAACCAAGGAGAGTTTGTTGTGAATTAACAACATACTTCTTCATCACTGTGTGTTGTCTGTTGACAATAATTCAGCCAATTTTTTATGGGTTTATGGTTTTCATCTGTTATCCTAAAATAATTCAAGAATATGTCTGTATAAATGGAAAAATTTAGCAAACTTATCCTTGAAAGATTGATTCGCCTTTGAAATACAACCTTTGTTTTACATTTCACCAGCCCTTACTGCTTGAATATTATTCAGGCTTTTTGAATGTTTACATGTTTGCTTTCAAATGGAACAACTTCAACACCAAATTATGCTTCAAGACAGAAAGATAGAGCTTACTGAAGGAAATGGGTTGCAAGTTTTCAAAGAGGTTACTCTTTTCTATTATATTCTAAGGAACTTCTTTTACAGTATTTGTCATATAATGGGAAGCCTTCCCAAATACTCAGTATTTCCATTTTCAAATATTAAAAAATTAATTTGATTCAACTACTATGACACTTCAAAAATGTTGGTTCTACTTGTCTGCCTTATAGTTTTAAGTTTTTAGGTGCTTTCTTTTTCTCCAATTAGGGTCAGTACTCTTACTTTCAAAACAAAGGTATTTGCTCCAGAAAGTCCTTTCTCAGCACCTACAGGGACCACATATCAATTTGAAGGAGTGTATGTGGTGTGGGTGTGTGTGAGTGTTCAGTCCCAAGAGCAGTAGTCTCCTGTCTTTCCTTGAAACACAGATAGTCATAACTTCATCTTTTTCTCCTCTCTCCTGGGATGAAACAAAAACAGTAAGCTGGTTCTGTCTAGCAGCAGAAATAACTTAGGCCACAGAAAAAACATAGAGTAGTTAAAGATCTCTGTAGGAGAAAAATCCCAGTGGCCACATCAAGTTCTCTCAGTAGAATCTGGGGGAGTACTGAAAGATGTTAGTACATCCTTGCTTGTTCCTAAACTTCTCTTTAAACACTGTGTTTTGGCTTATGTTGAAAACATAAATCTAGGGTCTGACTAAATATGTCCCTTCTTCTGTTCTTACACACTGGGGCAAGGAGGAGAGAAATGCTGTGGTCCATCTTTGAAAAAGGGCAGACCTGTCACTGGTTTAAAATACCCATTTCTTGAACCACTTGCACACATTGGTGTATTCTTACAGGGGTATGGAGTGCTGCTTTCTCCTGCTTTAATGCCTTGCATGCATGTCTCCTTTCTTTAGCACTCCGTAATCTGTTTACATGCTTTAGCCTGTAATGCTGTAGCTCAGCAATGCCACCACTGCAGATAAGAAGAGTGCTTGGAGAGGAAAAGATTCTCTTCATTACTAACCTCATGTGAGCTTGCCCAACAAGCACTGCTCACTTAACTAAACACGTGCAAAGGCTTCCTATGTGCGGACTTGCAAAAGCATTGCAAAATACAGGAAAGAGAGGAAGGGCAATGCCATTTTGCTGACTGGACAGAAGACAGAGCCATCAGTCCTGTCTGTGAGAGCTACACCAAAATACATTGCTACTGAATATTTGCAGTGCAGTAAAACCATACGTACTGAACTGCTCTTCAAGTCCTGTCATTATTTTCAGATAAAATAATGGCAACTAGCAGGAAGCAGGAGTTCTGACAAAGAGTTCAGTGGTACTGCAGTAGGGAACTTCCAAAGACAAATTCCCTCCTCAGAGAAGAGAGGCTTGAGTTGTCTTTTTCACTGATACTCAAAATGACCCAAAAGGTATCAACACTACCCATGTATTCTGAGATTATCTATTTGATAGGATGTTCCAACTAAAAAACAACCACCGGCCTCAGAAGCCTGAAGTGAGAGCTCAGGCCTCTTGGATGGTCCTTGAAGCACCAGGTTAACAGTGTACCAAGCAGACAGTTAACATTACACATGTGCTTGAAGTGCATCATCATTCAGCCAAGCATTCAAGCACATGGTTGAAATCAACTACCTGTGTAAACTGCTTTGCTAGATCACAGCCTTCCATCCATCAAGATCTGAGACTGAGTTGTCCTACTAAGACAGGTCTGCAGGAATGTATAGTGGGAAGACCTTCTCCTATAGTTATTTCATTACTTATTAGATAAAGTTACAACTTGTTGAGAGAAAAAACCTCAAAAACTTGTGAGCAATGATTTTTGACAACAACCATCTCTGAGAAGTCATCAAAAGTTCTGAAACATGGTCTTCAAAAATCATCAAACAAACCAGCCTTGTGTCACTCTGTTCTAAGACGAAAAGCCTCCTATCCTGCAAGAACAGGCATAATATTGGGATATTAAGACTTTGCCATGAAAAACTATTTTTAATACAGTAGTTAGCAACATTTCTGCTGACATCCAAATGCTGGATACTAAAAATACCTTCTGTCTTTATTCCAGAGCAGAATTTTGTATGCATAAAGAAATAGCTGCTGTCTTCTTCAAACACAGAACAGGTCTGACTTCCAAGTCTAGACAGTGAAAAAATGCAGAGTCCAGGGCTGTGAGCTCACTCTTTTATACTGAATTAGATACACTGTTACTGCAGTTGTGTGGCAAATCAAGTCTTTGAATGTACAAATCGGCAAGATGGCTGTGCCACTGCAAATTCCAAATAAGGGTAAATAATAATTTTACAACCTGTGTATACACATTGATTACAGTGTTGTAAGGTACCCTTCCATCTTAATGAGAAAAAAGTATCATAAAACTTGAATAGTGAAATGAGGTTCAAAGTATTTTCACATATTAGGCAACAGTGTTTATAAAAAGCACTTATTCCCCTAGCCAGCAGAAACGGAACAATTGACTCCTCCAGTATTTCAGTCAAATTCTCTCCAGCAGCTTCCATATATGTCACAGCCAAAAATAAACCTTGCTCCCATTTCAAATGTAGAGGGAGATGCTGTTCTTGATTTGTAATGATAGGAACAATCACAGTACAACTTGAAGCACAAAGATTCTTGCCTATCTCAATGGACAGAAAAGCAAACTTACTATATAACAGTAAGGTTTCCTGTACTCAGGTTTCCTTCCTTCCTTCCTTCCTTCCTTCCTTCCTTCCTTCCTTCCTTCCTTCCTTCCTTGCTCCCTCCCTCCCTCCCTCCCTTGAATAACCTAAGTGATGCTAGGAATGTAACAGAGAAGCTTTGTCTTGGACTCCTTGATTAGAACAAGCAGAAGTCTGACTGTAGGGACACAAGTATCAGGCTATTGAAGCCAAGAAAAGATGGTATCTGACGTGACTAGAGTATGGATTTCATCTTTTGCTATGCATGTTTTTAATTTGAGGGAGGGACAATGTCAAGTTTTCATGTGAATTTTCTTAATATATATCAAGGATGACACTTTGATGAATGATAGGAACATTTAAGCTGAAAAAGACTCTTAAGGTCATGAAGTCAAACCATAAACCTAACACTGCTAAGTCCACCACTAAACCATGTCCCTAAGCACCCCATTCTAAATGTCCTTTTAAATATCTCCAGGGATGGAGACACAACTACTGTCCTGGGCAGTCTGTTCCAATGCTTTACAATCCTTTCCGTGAAGAAAATTTTCCTGATATCAGATCTAAACATCCTCTGGTGCAACTTGATGTGATCTCCTCTCATCATATTCCTTGCTACCTGTGACTGGCTACCAACTGGATTTACCTCCATTCACCACCATGGCTTGGCAATCCACACAGTTTTCAACACAGAAAAGAGTGCACCTGTCCAAGCCATGAGCAGACAGCTTCTCCAGGAGAATTCAGACGTGTCAAAGGCTTTACTAAGACCAAATAAAAACCATCCACATTCTACTCTCCACTAAGTGGGTCACCCTGTTGCAGAAGATTATCAGGTTGGTCAAGCAGGACCTGACTTTCCTAAACCTCTGCTGGCTGGGCCTCACCACCTGCTTGTTTTGTACATGTCACATATACAGGGATGAGATGGCACACAAGTTGATTGCTATCTCAAGATGAGTGCTGTCACTGCTCCATAATCATCCCCAGCACTGAGGTCAGGCTGACAGGCCAGAAGTGCCCTGGATCATCCTTCCTGCCCTTCTTGTAGATGGGCATCACACTGGGTAGCCTCCAGTCACCTTGCAACCTCCCAGGTTAGCCAGAACTGCTAGTAAATGATTGAAAGTGACTCAGTGAGCACTCCCCCAAGAATAAGTCATCTTACTGTTAACAACTGCAGCAATGAAGGCAGTAAGTACCTCAGTAATATACTTTCATATGTAAGAAATCCTCTTTCTTTTTCCTATGACAAATGAGAAAAAATCTCAAAGAAGAATGATAACAACACATTTGAGTACAAAGACCCAAAGGAAGCAGGAAGCAAATACAAAATTACTTTAATCACAATAGCAAACTATTTTCCTTCAGGGCCTTCAGTACTCTCAGCTAGGGGGAATACAGCTGATGAAGGTTAAGAGCATTGAATTGTGCATGCAGAATAATTTTCTGTGGGTCAAGGCACTGAGTTGGAATCAGATTTCAAGTCTGAAGATACTGAGATCTAGGAATATGGAGCAGAAGATTATGAAGCCTATGTAATAAAAAAAAAAAAATGGAGCTAGGTAATACCCTAACTTTTTGTTGCAGTTTAATTCCCTTCTAGAATCCAAAGATTTTGTTTCAAAGCCTTGAAATCTCACTCACCTCTGTGAACACTTGAAAAGACTTTTCATACTAGCAAGCTCTCCTCAAATGCTGCTACTAACTTGATGTCTGCATATTTGGAAAAAAGTTGCAAGGGGAAACAGACATTCCTTCATAGATGCATACACTGAAATATTATATAGATCCATGTATTGGAATGTTATACTTCTTTGTGGACAAGCAGAAACTTCAGTGAATGGGTGAATTGTGCTCCTTCCTGTTTAATTCTATTTGTAGAATTATGCAAGACTCTGTCTCCAAAGTATGTAGGACAACAAAATATGCCAATTATAGGATTAAAGAAGGTGGAAGGAGTGTTTTTTTCTGTATGCTGCATGAAACTAGTGCAGCAGAAGTTATTTACCCTGTCCTTCAGATATTTCAGTATTTCCAGATCTACCAAGACAGGAAACAGCAGTCTTATTCCAGAGACCTTGTTCTCCCCACTTGCTCCTTCTTTTGACCAACCTGTGCTATGGTCAAGCACAGAACATACAGGAACTTGAATATGAATTTATCAAACTAGAAACTGATTTGATCTGGAGCTGCTTCATATTCTGCAGTTTTCTAAGTTTAAATTTTCTCTGTGAAATCACAGTCTTGTTAACATATTCCCTGGACATTCTTCATTTATCAGAAGGGTGCTTGGAATAAGAAATATTATTCAAACATTCTCTCTGCTTTTTTTGTGACCTAAAGATTCAAACCAACCAAAAGCACTTTGACAGAAAGATGTTACAGTTTAAAAAGCTCACCAAACCTGAATTTTCCAAATGTTTTCACTTAGCTCAAAAAATAGATCCCTTACGATCCCTTGCAATATAGTCTGAGCTTTGATTTCCATTAGCATTAACCAAAAACCCTACATGACATGTCTCAGAGGCAGATTCCTATTGATAAAATGAGCAAACATTATTCAGCAAATACAAAACTCCCCTGGAATCAGGCTTGAACCTCTGTTGAGACTGGCAAAGACTGCATTAACAGAAGAATGTGTCAAATTTGCCCATGTCTTGAATCCAGCATAAATGCAAATGATCCATCAGCTGCAGGACAGATCATGTCCCTGAAAGGGAGTCCTGTTTGTTCCTTCACACAGCTCCCTCTATCAGGACTTACAAACTTATTTTTGGGAACAGAGCTTAAGAAGTTTGTAAGCATTGAAAAGGAAAAAAAAAAAGTTCTGCATGGTTTGACAACGCAAATTCTGCCACCTACTGACGACGAAAATGAATCTGCAGTTTATGAACAGGCTGAGAAAGGCCTGGCTCGCACAGCTGCTGGCGGGTGGGCACTGCCCTAACTCCACTGGCAGCTGTGGTTCACCCAGGCACTTCGCCTGCATGCTCAAAGCCTAAAAGACGATGAGTGTGTGCAGCGCAGCAGTGCATGAGATGGATGACCAAGCCAGTATGCACAAACCCAGTTTATTCATCAGCACATGCTGGAACTGCTGCTGCCTCTGGATCTTTGTCTTCAGGGCACTCAATGACTGCACAGAAGCACTATATGGGAAGAAGAGAAGGCAGCAGACACTGATGTTCTTCCATAGCCCTTGAAAATGAAAGTGTCCTTACTGGACAGCAATCAGCATCCTCCATCTTTAAAGTGTGTCAGCCACACAGTGATTCAATGAGATTTTGCAATTTCCTAAAATATCAGATGGCTCTGAACTGAGCCTTACACAAAAATGACATCATCTGCATCCAGTGAAAATGTATGTACTCGTCTCTGCCCAAAATCATCTCACCTTATTTTCACTGTCCTATGTCTTGTGCACAGGTTCTAGGCGGAGACAAAGCATTTAGGGTAAAGGTTGCTGTGCCTGCTGTTACAAAGGGAAACAGCAAATCGTGTGGTGTTTAGAAATGTGATTTCAGAGCAAAATCATATGGCTTAAAACATTAGCTTCTACATATCTGCCCGGGAAGCATTCCTAAGCTAGATAGGTATAAATTCATTGCTACCTGCCACATTTCTCAGTCCTTATCTACAGCAAAATTGCTCCTCAAGCTTTTGTAAAGGGGGTGGCAAATGCATAAAAAACTACATCTGAAATAACAAAGAGGCAAAAAGCTAAGATGCTTAAACGATGTGTTACTAATTAATAAAGTCTGCAATTAATCATTAAAATCTTGGTAAAGGAAGACTGCCATGGAATCCAGGCTTGCCATCTCCATCTTCCTTGTTCTAATGACTTGAAAACCCTTTGTCCCTGTCACAGACAATCAGCTTGACAATTTGACAACTTGACTGTGCATCAGTACCACAGTTAAAACATTTGTAGTCCCTCACACGTTGTAAGTCACGAGGCCACAACTCAGGACTGGGTACAACTTTCCTACTCCAGAGCAGTGAGGCACACTAGAACAGACAGACATAGACATGGTAACAATACAAAACAACCATAACCCTAATGAAATAGTGCTAATGATTGATATTTCATGCCCGTCTAGAAACTCACAGGGAGGACTAAATGCTGCAAGAGATATCCAGTGAGATATACAAAAGGAAAACACAAGAACAGCAGGAGGCAGCAACCTCTCTACTTAGAGTGAGGGTAGCTCATCTGTCTCTTCTTTACCAATGTGTTACACACACTGTTTGACACCTGCTTGATGACTTCCATGATATCTTATAGAAAAAACTCTCCTCACAACAGAATGGATCTGCGCTATAAACCAAACATGGTTCCTCTTGCAAGCTCACTAGCTGAGACAGAGATTATCTATTTCTCCAAGAAATTTCACAGGAAGATACAGTACCCCAAATCCACTACCATTTCATCCTTCTTTAGAGCAAGTCTTCTTGCTCTAAAGAAGGATGAAATGCAGTCAGCTCTCCTAATCCTTTTATAAGTTAGCCTACTCCCCTGATAAACGTAGATCCACTCATTAGAGAGGTGGAAGAAGTCCCCTCTCCCCTGTACTCTGCCACCAGTTCTAAGCAGCAGAATATGTCCTTTCGAGATTTTGTGGAATTGGTGTCTCTAATGAAAGAAAACTTTACAGTAGGAAGACATTTATTTCAGGAAAGTCTCTGGGGTTGACCTGTTTGGCAAATGTGATGAGATAACACCTGAAAAAGAGAGCAGGTCTCTCAATCCTACCTGAAGCTATTTGAGACTATTAGTTTACCATCACTTTTATTGCAATTGAGTTCTCTTGTTGTTTTAAGAAATATTTTGACTAAGCAGTTCCTCATTGAAAAATGCAAGTTCCTTGAAACTTAAACTTCTTAGCAATGCAGAAATCTTTTCCTAAATCTGTCAGAAATTAATTTTGATATCTGAAGTATGGTATCTGATCTACACCAGAATCTGTCCTTGGTCATTAATCCAAACAGAACCAACTGTTCAAGGAGTGAGGTATTCATCTGAAAAACAAGTGAACACCAGTGCACTACTTCCAACAGCATTTGCATTAATGCTGTGATTTAGATAATTAATTAGATAATTAATTAATTAATAGGTAATTAGATAACTAGAAAAGTAGGAGTGTTTATCTTTTTAAAAGAAAAAATATGAAATCATTCTTTTTCCTACTGCAGAACAAACAGCTACTGAAATCTGTCTTTGTGGCATGGCACTGTTTATCACTGTTGAGGTTTTGTTACGCAAAGTACAATGTCTAATGTAAATTATCTGAGAACCTGTGTTTTCACTATCTACTTGTAAATCTTCCTGCCTCTCATTGTTGATTTCATTGCTGATTTGCAAGCACAGGCTGGCCATACCCTCCAGCTGTCTCAAATGCACAGCACATTAGGAAGCAGTGAGGGAGGTGGGCTTGTAGCCAGGAGCCTTATTATCGCTCCTGTGAGTGAGGATTTCACCAACAAGGAGCTGAGATGCAGAATGGCAAGGCTTAGTCAGGATTAAGGACAGAAACAGCGATCGGGTTGGACAGAGCATCTCCCAAGGGAGACGAGGGGCAGGCCCTCACCTCTGGCCTTCTCTACAACAGTTCTTACTGGGGAAGTAGCTGACCTTGGGCTCAGACAGCTAAACATAACTTAGCCAACTAAACTTCTGGAATTTGGATGTGTGCTGAACCATACCTACCAAGGATCTGAAGCAAAAGGGAGAGTTTTCCTCATTTACCTCTGAAACAAGAGGTTTCTGGTAATGAGCTATCGCAAGCATCCATGTCAATAGACTTGGTGGATAGATGACACCTCTCTAAAACGTACAGTGCTCCCACAGCCCTGCTAAAGACTTTCTGCTATAAGTTTTCCCCATTTAAATTTCTTCCATCTTTTAGCTTGAAAACTCTCTCATGAAAACTTTTGAATTTCCAAGTGACACACTTCTCACTCTTCCGCAATCCCTCCTACCAGAAATAGCTGCAAAAGTGTCCGTACCAGACACTGCATCCTGCCCCAGAATTTTTCCAGTGCCATGAAAATTGATAAAACTGCACTTTTGTACCCAGGGTCTGTCAGGGATTCTGTGGTCTATGCCTAGCTAGCTGCCTTGGTCAGGTTTCTGGAACCTAGTCAGTCAGATAACAGGGACAAAGGCAGGACAAATAACAAAAACCTCTTCAGTCAGTTATTAGCACTCTTTCCACATTCCTCCACCTCCTGAGCCTGTTGCCTGTGTTCCTTCATCCAATGTCTCAGTTCTGCGTCATTAATCACATGCTCATTAGTCCTGCAGCAGAAGTTAAACACTTCTGCTTGTCTGTCACAACTGTGAAGATGCCACAGCAAAAGAGCTATTTCTCAGTGTCACCTGCTCAAGAGTGATGTATCTTCAAGTGATACAACAACATGTTTGGCTTGTCAGACAATTACTTACAAAGCAGACTGTTTCTGCTTTTATTTTGGAAGTATTCTCCCACTTGGGAACTTACAGCAACTGTCAACAAAAGCATTAATAACAAGAAAAATTGGTGCAGGCTACTAGAGGCTAGAGTTAGAATGGTGTCAGGTAGAAGCGAAGAGCAACAAGAACATTCTGGAATACTGTTGAATTAAGATTTTTGGGAAAGGCAGGGAAATACAATTCCTGCTGACAAATACTACACGTTACAAAACAACTACTTGGTGGATATTATTCCAGTATTTAGGGGGATATTTTGTCAAATGAAACAGATGTAGCCAAAATGAAACAAAATAAACTTTAAAAAACCATTGATTGTGTTCCTGTAAAATACTTTTGAGTTTGAATGAACGATGAGAAGCAACTGTACCTCTGTAAATTCTCAGGCGAGCCATAGCGTCTAGATAATCAAAGACCCGCTTATCAAAGATAAAGTGCTGGCAAGAAAAAATGCTTGAAGAAGTTATCAGAACTTGCTCTTCTCAAGAATACTGTCAGCCAGTGTTTTTTCTTTGGTGTTTATACTCCGGTGGTTATTGCAGATGAGGAAGGATTTTTTGTCCCCCATCCAATTTTTTTGTGGCCTTAGACCCCAGAGCTAATAGCACAAGACTGTGTCAACAAACATATGCCTAGTTCAAAGGAAGCGGGCAGCCTGACAGCTGATACTGCTCAGCAGATGGAACCTACATCCACTGGAGAACATAACACCATTCACAGTACCATCCTGGTCTCCAGGCCCAACAAGGATGGAAACCCTTCAACTAGGCCAAGGTCACACAAGCTCTATCATCTGCAATGCTCTTCTTAAATAAGCAGTGTGCTTTTGTTTTTCCAAAAGACACTCAGTATTGACAGGAGCTGATGAATGTGTAGAACTTCTGAAAGTCCCCATATTTTCTGTAAACTAGAAAAATTAACGTAACACCAGATTTTCAAACATTCTGTTGATCACTTACAGGCTTTCACAAAGCAAAGTTCTTGTTATGAATTTAAAGATAAGCATGCCTATACATGGAGGAAACATGCAGGCTAAGATTGTCAATTTCAAATAGATCTCACTGCCTGTTCATACATATATATGTACTTTTTTTTGTAATGGAGTGGTGGCCATTGTATTAAAAGAAATTGCTTTTCAAATTTTTATTACCCTAATTTTAAAGGTAAATATGAGTGACCCAAAGAACAACCAAGCATTGAGGCTGGGACCTTTAGAACCCATCCCAGAAGGAAAGAATCCAGTGAATTTCAATGTGAAGGCCCTGTTATCTTCTTTTGTTAGCTGTCACTGCTCAGCTGTATTGGCTGTATGTATACTGTCAACTGCAGTACGGAGCTGAATTATGCTGACCCCCCTGACAGTCCCATATCTCTATACACCTTTCTGGTTTAACTCAGCCTGAAAGTTTCAAAAGACTACTTTCAAGGACTCACACACAGGATATGCAACAATATTTTGAGCTCTACCAGTGTCTACTCACCTACACTGAGTATATGAATGAGTGTTTGTGTCCATGGTAAAGCGCTCCTTGGTCTTAAGCCTGCACCTGAGTTGAAGGCCACTTCTGAGCCCACTGCAAATATTCGGCACAACCAATAGTCCAGACCTGTGCCAGTCTACAATCATTAGCTGGCAATTACTATAACTAAGCTAAAAAATTCAGCCGCTGGAGAGAGATCTTTCTACTCCTCTCTCACACAAAATACTATGCAGAAAACCACAGGATTACAACACTTTGAATATAGCCATATCTCCTTTCTTCTCTTACTCTGAGAAACAGCTGAACCTTCCTTGATGAGTGATTCCTTGCATAACATGAAAGAGTGTAGAATAGAACAGTACCTCCCTCTATAGCCCCTTTTCCCATCTTCCCTAAGAAAACAAATGGCAGGTCCCCTTAGCATAGTTTTTTTAGGCAATGACTTTTCTCCAAGAGATTTACAGCAACAGCCTTGTAAGAGATTTGTTGCAGGCAGTCCTCCATCTGTAGCCTTACATCGTCACTATGGGAGCCATAACTCTCCTGGAGTGAAATGACAGGAGATTGTAATAGCTCATCATGTGTTATGATAGTACAGTCTCTACAGGAAGGATTGTACTTGGCTTTGTGTCTCCTTTGGGTAACACAAAACTTTTTCAAAAGGCTGAAATAAATTCTACTGTTTTGATTGCTACCATGCCATGATTGCACACCCTATCCCCACCTCCACGCACACAAAACAGCATCATCCTAGGTATTTTAAAGACCATTTTCTGAAAAGTGGATTTTCTGGGGGCTTGGATACTGGATATGGAACATTTCAGCTGCAAATTGCTAGCATGATTCTGGCTCAGGCTGGTAAGAATGTAAAAGTGTGACAGGTGTTTTGCTCACATGAAATGGTCTATTCAGACAGTTCTTCATGCACAGATGATCTGACATTAGAATGAGGTCCAGCAGGTATTAAATAGGGCAAAACCCCTATGCTTTAATATATAAAGAATATCCATTTTACTTTCATTATAGCATGAATGTACTACCATAGATAAAAAGCAGTACCTAAACTAAATGTTTAGAAAGCCATTTTCCTAGCACACTAAAATGATAATTTTCTAATGAGTCCTGAATATTTTTGATAGCCTCCTGCTGATAGGATCTCCATTGGACACCTCTATCCTCTCACCAGAAAGTTACATCTCTAAGAGTATAATGCACCAAAATTTTGCTTCAAGCCTGGAGAAAGAAAATTTCACCTTCTTGATTAATTCAAAAAGCTCTATGCTCTTTCTCTTTCCTCGGAGTCTCCAGTTTTTAAATTGAAACAGACCTAATATGACTCATTTATAGGGCTTCAGTACAAAGTAGAATCACAATAGGTCTTCTGACTTTCTCAGAGAGTTTACTGAATTGACCTGTTCTTCTGCGGTCAGACACGCAGCAAGAAGAAAATCCTAGCTTTAACTGGTGAGAGCTCAGACTTACTGAGCACTGTGCATATTTTCTTAGTCAGCAATGAAAAAGTCTACAAGAATCCTACTATTCTAATTCCAAAGAAGGATGCCTTGAATATTTTTACCTTGACTGACAAAAATTCACAACTGACAGGATTTTCAGCATACAAGGCGGAGTTTGTAACATACAGCTTCAGTTCTCTAAATTGTTACTGGTGTTCTTTGTGACTTGACACAAGCTGCTATGCTGTGGTTCCACAGCACTCAAAAATGTGCAATGGCATGGTTTAACTTTTCAGAAAGTTGATCAGTTTCACATATGTTCTGAGATATATAGGACCACAGGGGTCTGAATAGGTCAGTGGGCTTTATCCGCTTACTGCTCATAGAGACAGGCTGACAGCCTATTTGCCATGTGTTTGCTGCAATTCCTTCTCATGGTGTGCTTCAATTACTATTCTGCTGAAATCAGCAGAATCACCCCTAATCCTGCTGAAATCAGCAGAATCACCCCTAATCCTGCATCAATACATGCGTATGAAAACTAAGTCCATTCACAGGGAACATTATGGAGCGAATATGTGGGGTTCTGTATTTAAATAAATTTAAAAACCCATAAAACCAAAACAACCAAAAAAGCCAAAATCAAATAAAAACAACCCCAGGAATATGGAGGCTAAGCATACAGGATGGGATTTTTAAAAATTCAGAGTGGTTGCCAAGCACACATAGATGCAGATTTATTGGTAGGTGGAAGAAGTCAGCAGAATGATAATAAGCAGAGTTTGTCAATTAGAAGAAGGAGGCAAACACACACATAGCAACAACACCTTGCTGATGCAATACTCAATTTTTAGTCTGCACAATGCATTGCTTCCCATTTCATTAATGGCAAGGCCAAGTTTTGACTACCTCTTGGTTGAGCACTTAGTTCAGAACTGAGCCTGTTCGAAAATTCCCTCCCAAAATTCACACTTAAAAATATATCAAAAAGGACAGAATTTTATCTAATACTATTTTAAAGATATTTCTCTCATTAATATGGAACAAAAGATACAGATTATATTGTACTTTGTAAAATCCTTAAGTTTTTAAATATGGCTGGGTAAGGTCAAGATCCTGCACCTGGTGAGAAAAGAAAAGGTAAATATTACCATACAATTAATGCTTTCTTCTCAGAATAGAAGCAGTTTGGACATAACCTACAATTTTCTCTAGTACTAAAGGCATTTCTGTCATTCTAGAGCCTTCCCTCTGCTGTTGTCTCTGTTTCTCATTATCAGATGGTACTTAAAACACTCTTACCTGTCCTTTTTAGTCTAGCAATGAAATGAAAATACAGATAAAAGCTCTTGGCAAGAGTAGAACGGCAGACTCAAATCTGTTAGGGAAAAATAGGTAGATTCTTATTAACAGTAAATTTGGGCAGTCAGATTTGCTCTTTAGCAGCCTATGATGTAACCATGCCTTAGAGCCTATTACATTCAGCTTCAGAAAGGTATCCAAAAAGTCCAATTCAAAAAATGCACTTAGACATATGCTTAAAGTTCAACTTCTGTATTACTGAACTAAGATTCAGCACGTCTCATTTCAGTTCCTTCATGAAATGCTAATCTAAATAAAAAGCTCATATAGATATGAAAAAGCCAGAATCTTTTAACTTTTCCTCTCCTTTGTGTGACAGACCAGACAAAGCACAGTAAAACTAGTGAGAGCCAGGCAACTACTGCTGCTGCTATTACTGCATCCCTACCAAAACCATAACTAATCTCCTTAGTCCAGAGGCAGAGATTCTGGTGATTATTTCTAACACTCGTATCTGTTCAAATAATTTCTACAGTTGTCACATATCTGCACTAAACCCCAGTTCCCTATGCTACAGTTGGTATGTCTTTACAAGCTTTTTCATAAAGGCTCCCCTAGCCAATGAAGGACTGGCATTTTTTAATCACTATAAAGTTACCATTGCCTCTCTGCAGCTGCACAAAGCTTTTCATTATTGGCTAGAATGTTTTGTTTTTTTTCAAGAGTCCACAAATTTGGGGGGCAGACAGTGTGTTTTAACCCATTACTCTCTTCTGATAATCATGCAGAACATGTTTAATCTACATGCAAAAAAGTAGGAGGCAAAATTTAATTTCCATGACAACATTTTGAGGTCCTAAATGAAACTATTGAAGCGAAAGTCCTAAATGAATAGACTATTTAAAGAAATTTAACAGTCTTTTTACAGACTGACTACATAACATCTATGGCACAGACCTAATGCTTTTGATACCCAAGCAAATGGAAAAGAGAAACACTGGGACAAAAGTCAATTTTATAAATGGCAAAATGGAGGAACAGAGATTCTGATGGCTCCAAAGTTACATAAGAATTTGGTACAAATTTCTTGTTATCAATTACTTGTTACCAATTTTGTTACACAAAATTAACTCTTGTTATCAATTTTGTGTCAATCACAAAATAATCATTCCTTCTAGAGAATGTTCCCACAAAACAGTTCTTTGATGGCCACATCTTTGAACACCATAGAAATATTTGGATAGAATGAGGTGGAACAGTGCAAATAATAGCAATGTACATGTAAATGGTAAAATGGTATTTTAACCAGACACTATAAAATCTGAAAATTGTGATGTTACTGATGAGTCACTAAGCTTGGAGGTATTCAAAGGATATGTAGATGTGGTACTAAGGGACATGGTTTAGCAATGGACTTGGCAGTGCTGGGTTACTGGACTCACTGATCTTAGAAGTCTTCTCCAACTGAAATGATTCCGTGATACTACTTGCCATTAAACTGACAAAAGAGCTAAAAATCCCAGTGTGATTCACAACTCACCCACATGTCAGTTTCTGGGTTTTTTTGGAAGCCTAACAAAACTCCTTCTCTTGTCACAAGGTCTCTTTTGCCTCATTCTGCCTGTCAAAGGATCATTTTATATTTAAGTCATTGCAATGACTTAAGTCATTGCATTTCTAATTGTGGATATTCTATTATATTGATAGAATAGTGGATAACTCTGCTATTGAGTTAAGACTCGGCAAAAAAAATAATATACAGAGTATTGCTTCATATGTTTAGGCTGTGTAGAAACACAACTGCTGGGTCAGTAAACATACCTTAAAAGGGACTGAGATTAGCCAGTGTGACACTCAACTACAAGAAGGACAGGATGGAGGATCTGGGAAACTACAGGTCATGTCAGCACGACTTCAGTGCCCAGGAAGGTTATAGTAAAGATCATCTTGAGTGGGATCACATGGAATGTGCAGGACAATCAGGGGATCAGGTCCAGCCAGTATGGGGTTAGGAAAGTCAGATTCTCATTGACCAATACGATCTCCTTCTATGACAAAGTGATCCACTTAGTGCATGAGGGAAAGGCTGTGGTTGTTGTCTACCTGGACCTGAACAAAGCCTTTGACTCTGTCTCCCACAGTATTCTCCTAGAGAACCCGGCTGCTCACAGCTTGGATGCGTGTGTTGTTTGCGAGATAAAAACTGTCTGTCTGTCTGAGCCCAAAGAGTGGTGGTGGATGGCGCCACATCCAGTCGGCAACTGATCACTAGTGGTGTTCACCAGACTCAGTACTGGGGCCTGTGAAATATATTTATCAATGACCTGGATGAGGGGATAGAGTGCCCCTTTAGTCACTGTGCAGATGACATCAAGTTGAGTAGGAATGCTGACATGCTGAGGGTAAAGACGTTCTGCAGAAGGATCTGGACATGCTGGATTGATAGGCCAAGGCCAGTGGTAAGAGGTTCAATAAGGCCAGGTGCCAGGTCCTGCCCTCAGGTCACAATAACCCCATGCAGTGCTATAGGCTGGGGGAAAAGTGGCTGGAAGCTGCCTGGTGGAAGAGGGCCCAGGGATGCTGAACATGAACAGCACCTGAATGTGATCCAGCAGTGTGCCCAGGCGGACAAGGAGGCCAATGGCATCCTATTCTGTATCAGCAACAGTGTGGCCAGCAGCACCAGGGATCATCCCCCTGTACTCGGCACTGGTGAGGCCACACCTCAGGTTCTGCGTCCAGCTCCGGGCTATGCAGAAGAAGGACACTGAGGTGCTGGAGTGTGTGCAGAGAAGGGCAATGGAGCTGGTGAAGGGTCTGGAACACAAGTCTTAGGAGAAGCAGCTGAGAGAGCTGGGGTTGTTTAGCCTGGAGAAAAGGAGGATCAGGAGTGACCTTATTGCTCTCTACAACTCCCTGAAAGGAGGCTGCATCCCGGTGGGGGTCGGCCTCTTCTCCCAAGTAAAAAGAACTGGTGGCCTCAGGCTGCGCCGAGGGAGGTTTATATCGGATATTACAAAACTTTCTTCCACCATAAGGCTGGTCAGGCATGGCTGGTCAGGCATTGGAACAGGCTGCCCAGGAAAGTGGTTAAGTCACCACTCCTAGAAGCGTTAAAAGAAGTGTAGAAATGGTGCTTGATTCTACTACAAATTCTTGGCTGCAATTGCATACGTACTACAGGGGTCACACAAGCGGCTCTTTTCCTTCCTCTCAGCGGGCAAGCTCTCAGACTCTAGGGAAGCCCTGCTGAGCAGAGCCTAGGTTTCCAACGCAGCTGCCCCCGCCACGCTGTCCGTGGGGCGAGGGGTGACCGAGGGACGCCCTCCAAGCCCGGCCAGCTGCGGAGCAGCGCCACCTCCGCGCCCATGGCCACNTGCAGCCGCGCTCGTCTGACCGGGCCCCGCGGTCCCCGCCGCTTCGCCGGCGCTCCCTGCGTGCCGCCCTCCGTACCGCCCCCTGTGCGCCCCGCACCGCGCCGCCGCCCGGGCGGGGGAGTCGTGGAGAGTGGATGCCTAGCGGGCAGCCCCGGGGCAGAGACCCGCGGACGCCATGGGCTGCTGCAGCTCCGCCGCGCAGGTGGGGG
>VZTF01001320.1:253979-319516 GCA_013397755.1 Cnemophilus loriae
GTGGCCCGTGTCCTCCCCCTCCTCCGACCCCGCCGCCCTCCGCTGCCGGGCCCTGTCACAGGCGCCCGCGACCCCGCTGCCCGCCCCGCGGCGGTGTCCCCCCCGGCCCTGTCGCTGCGTAGCCACTTGTCCCCTCCCTGGCGGCCGTGCATCTCTTTGTGCCCCTCGCAGCACAGCTTCCCTTAGGCTGCGCACCGCTTTGCTGCCTCCCACCACGGAGACCCGCTTTCCTGTGGCAGTGCATCCCCTCGCTACACCTGTAGCGCCGTTCTCCCGTGGCTGCGCACTCGCCTGCGTCCCGGTCTGTAACCATACTCTCTCAGGGCTGGGAACCCCTTGCTTTCTCTCCCCACTTCACGCTCCTCCAACAGCTCTGCCCTCCCGTGACTGTGACCACCTTGCTTTCCCCTGCCGTAGCCTTGCTTTTTCATGGCTGGGTACAACCCCGTTACATTCCCTTGCCCCAAGCCTTCACGTACATGAGCTGTGCACCTTTTTGCTCCTTCTGTAGCTGTGCTTTTCCCGCTCGTGTCTGTGCACCCCGTGTTCACCCTCCTCCATAGCGTTGCTCCTACCATGCTACGCACTTCCACCATCTGCGTACTGTTCTGTGTGCTGCTTCCCGTGTGGATCTTCACCTTGCCCCTTCTTCCCCAGCCCTCCTTTGGCTTTGCAATCTTTCCCATACCCTGCTTCGGTTCTCTGCTATGGCTGCAGCTGCAGACCTCCAGTTCTCGCCTGCCATCCTGGTGGTGCCTTGCACCACTGTCCTGTGATCCCTACCCCACCTCCCCTGCTGCCATGCCTCAATCCATTTCCCTAGACAGCTCTGCATGCCCTGCCCTTCCCTGCAGCGTGTTCTTTGGGGTCCCTACTGCCCCACCCGAGAGAGAGGGGCTATTCTATGGGAGGAAAGTCATCCTGCCCAGGGCATACCTGAAGTCCACTGCCTCTGGAAAGGGAGACAGTCCTAATCCCAGCCTCCTTCCTCACTCTATGGCTGAGGGTTCAGGTGCCTCCCTACATCCATTTCCCTGTGTGTGATTGGTCCCGTGCACATCTCTTGTTTCCGAGGTCGGTTTTTCTTTCTTCCCCCTCCCCCTGCGCTCTGCTTTGCCCTTACTGACTCCTTTTTTTTCCCCCAGAGTGGTGCTGCCGGGCAAGGCACAATCGGGAGCTCCACCCAACTCTCCAGTTTGCGGCTCTGCTTCCCATTTTAACTTTCCCTGTGAACAACACGGCCAAAGCTATGCTGTTTTTTTGCGTGGCTGTTTTCTGAAGGCTGTAGTACGAACGATCACGACTGATGCCTTGGCTGTGCTTTGCTCGCTTGTAAATGTTAGTTCCTTTGGCTGTATCACTTGCAGTGGCTGAATCCAGCTTCCAGCAGACTGCTTATGTGGGAAAGTCTGTTTCTGCTGTCCCAGATGACTCATCACAGAGATGAGTTTTTGTAGCTCATCCGTTCAGGCAGACTTTTTTTATATAAGAGCTCTGTCCTTCCAATGCAGAACACTGCGGAGAGCTGTCCAGTTGCAATAGGGAACATTCTTTCTGTATAGCAAGTATGCTGCAAAGAGGAAGGCAATCAGCTTTATGGTGCATGAACAAATGGTTTGAATTAAGAGAGCGAGATATATGCTAAATGTTAGGGGAAGATTTTGAAATTGTTCAGTCACTGCAGTAGACTGCCAGAGGATATTGTGAAGTCTGTATTGTTTGAGGTTTGCTAAAAAAAACAGCCATGTTAGATAAACATCTGTCAGGAGTGGCTTAAGGAAAGCTGATACAGACTTGGAGCACTGAGAGTGAAGTTGTTGTTTTGAAGTAATGTTTTAAAGTCTTTTCTAACCTTATTTTCTGTGATTCCTATCCAAATTGCTTTTCTTAAGTGTTTTATAGGCCCTTTCTAGCTCTTCTGTATGAATTTGAATTGCTGTTCACTGTTCTTAAAGGAAAATGCAGGCTTATTTGTGGGTAATGTTAGAGGATGAGTTGGTTTGCATATCTGTTCATAGGTGTCAGCTGACTGATTTTGGGTTTTTGTGAGATTTGTGTTCTGCAGCCAGGTTGTATGATGTTAATAGTATTCTACTGAACTTTCCATTTGCCTTCTTTATGTGTTGCGAGATACAGTACAACAATTGAGCTTTGTACCCTGTATATATATAACTGAAGTGTAAAGAACGGCAGTTTATTTAGTTTCCTAACCGTAAGCAATGGTGTGTCTCCTCAGGAAATCCAAATCAAAGGCTAGTTGCTGAATATTTTATCAGCAATTTTGTCTGGTATATGGATTACAGAAACCTTGCTACTTACAATACATCATTACGTTAGGTCCTAATGTCTGTCTTATCATCCCTTTTATAATTAAAAATAAATGTTGTGTTCCTCATCTGCCATGGTCTTTGCACTTCCCCTTTTACATTTTTCCTGGGCAGAGGTCCATCAGACATTCCTTCATATTTCCTCACCTACTTTTTTGCTTCTCCCTTTGTAGCTTCATATTGATCTTTGACATAGTTTCTCCTCTTATCGTGAATGCCCTCATTCCTTATGACTTTGTTTTTCAAGTAGATTTCTCATTAAGTTTATTTTTCAGCTCTCTAGCCTATTTGATCTTCATCTGCTAATCCCCATTTCTGTTTCCGGCAGAAATGATTACTTCTGTTTTGATTCTGCCAACCGTCTTATCTGATTATTGCATCTCCAAGACACTTTCTCATGACTTCCACCTTCTCCTCTCATTTCTGATAATGCATCTACCTGTGACTGATTGTCGAACTGGATAGACTTCTTTGTAGTTTTATTCATAGCTTTTATTTCATACTCAATTATCCATTTTTTCCCCCTAGGTATGTTTCCCAGTTCCTTTGCTTTGAAGGCTGTCTAAAGCTCTATCTTAGGCTTTTTCCTATCCCTCTTCCCCAGCAGAATCTAAAGGTTTCCAGAGAAAAACTGATTAGAATTGACATGTTCACCTTTTTTCAGCACTATTGATTCCTACTTACAGAGATGTATTCTTATGTTTGTTTTCTGCTTTTTCTGCCTTTTTAACTACCCAAAGCCCCATTCATTCAGTTTTTCTGTTTTAATTTCAAATTTCAGGTTTTTACCTCCTGCTGCCATCTTATTCCCTTCCTAATTTTATTCCGAGTTGCTATTCTCCATCCTTAAAAACAACAGCACTCTAGTGTGTTTCCTTTCTTTTCCAAATTCCTGAACAGAGGAATGTATGTTTGTTGTCACATATTCTTTCCTCTTTCTTCATACTAGATTAATTCCAGTCCAGATTCTGTGTTGTGCTAAAATTGTCTTCAGTTAATATCTCTACAGGATTCTTGTGCCCAAGTTGCAAGTATTCTGCTTCTTTCTTACCCTCCTTGATCTCTGTTGCTTTCAGTAGTATATGTAATCCTCTACCACATGATGTTTTATTCTCCCTGGAATGTCTTTAGTGCCACAGAATTTTCTGAATTAGAAGGAACCCACAAGGATCATTGAATCCAACTCTTAAGTGAATGGTCCGTACAGGGATAGTACTGTCCTTTTGCAATTATTCACTGCCTTCTACTCTCTGATTATTGTTTATTTGCCACTGCTTCTGTCTGTGGTTATACTTCCAACCTTCTCCCCCCTTTTGTTAACTTCCTATTTTACCAAATTTTTCAGCTTTATCTGTTAAGAGTCACATTAAGTTAAACTTAATGCAACCATACCGGTCTTTCTTCCAGATGAGTTAATTCTTTTGGTTGTTCCACTGCTGTTTTGCCTGCTGAGGTGATTAGAACTGTAATACTTCTTTTCTGGTTTCTTTCTTATCTTCATTTTGGTTTTCCATGTGCGCACAAAGTTCTTTCACTTCCTGAGGTGTAGCATCTTCTGTGATCTCCACTATTTCTTTATCATCACAACTAAAATTCTTGTTTACTTCTTGTTCCTTTCCAGTGTTACCTGGTGTTTCTTTTTGATGTTACGAGGGTATCATCATCTTCTTTAGGGGCATGTGCAATTCTGTACTTACTTAGGATCACTAAGCTGTCATTTTTTTGTGCTTGCTGTCTCTTTACTATCACCATCTTGAACCCTGAGCTTGTAGAGAAAAGCTTGTGCAATGTCAGCTGCATCTTAGCAGTTGTCTTAAAGCAGTCTGTTTACTCGTTGTTAGTTATCATTAATGGATCTTTCTAACATTTCTTTTAATTGTAATTTAGCCAAAGTAATATGAGATGAAAACCTGTAAAGGAAAGGACAAATACTGGGATGGGATTTCTATCTTCTCTCTGGTATTGCTGTTAGTTGTCAGTACCTTCATGTTGTTGACACTGTCATCTCTTGGCCATATCTTTATCATGAGATGGGTGTTTTCTCAAGATGGGTGCTTCTGTCTAGATGCATCTCTTTTGTCATGGATCTGCTGTGCAACAAAGCTTAAGTTTCTTCTTACTTTTGATGGAGGTAACTGTAGTTTGAGTTTGTGGGGCTTTTTTGTATGTTTGTGCTGTTTTGGAAATGATCTTCTCTACTTAATGTAGGGATCTTTTGAGCAAATGGTGCAGAAGTTCTGAGTTGTTAGAATAATTGCATTTCTTTCAAATCTTTAGTTTTATTGAGGATGAAAAATGGAATTGAATGCTAGTATTCTCTTCCCTTGCTTTTCAATCTTCTCCTTTATCAGTGATATTTTCTTCTATGTCACAGCATCAATCCATTTTAAAACTGGATTTTCAGGAAGTAGCTGTTGGAGTTCATCACTCCTATGTTGCAACAACTGTTAGGCTGTGCTGTAAATCTGTTTGTTTGAACTACTCCTTACAGGTTGTTTGTTTGTTTGTTTTTAAGCAAGAAAACTTATTTTACAAATTGTGCCACTGATCTAGTTTATAGCACAGTTCTGTAGAGTTTGCATTGTTGTATCTGAAGGGACAGAAGTTCATAGAAAGTGAAAGGGAATGAGGTGTGGGGAGAGACAGACCTTAAACTGCTTTCTCATGAAACAGTTGTAATGCATAATCTGTTCTCCCTTGCTGCTGTTCTGCAATGGAAGTAGCTGATAGTAGTTAAAAGGTGTTTGCTTTGGCAACCTGTTATAGGAAACAAGGCAATTTATTGAAGTCTTTGTGTTTGTGTTGTGATTGGGAAATACTGTGTGTGTTTAAACTACAGTTTTTTACATTAGTGACTTAATCTATGATATGTGTGAGAGAAGCTTGAAATATTGCTGGAAACTGGAGGCATGGCTGGGAAAAAAAAAAAGCACATGTTATTCTTGGTGGTTTTAGTGGTGATCTTGTAAGGGTAAGAACTTCCTGTTATAAGAGGAGATGAAGACAGATCATCCCTTAACATACCCTTGAGTATCTGCTGTCAAAACAACATTGAATAAATCTGGAGTTCCTAATTTTTTTAAAAAATGAGTACTTCTAATGGAATGTCTCTTCTGACCATCATGGGCAACAGAGATTTCTAATCGTACATCAGCCACATATCTTCGGTTGTCAGAGGTTCTTGCAGTCAAATAAATTTAAGGGACATCAAAACATGCCTGTTTCATTGTGGGCATGGGTACCAGCATGGAAGAAGACCAGACAAATAATGGTGTTGATGAAGGGAGACCGAATGAGTTGTGAATTCTCCTTCCAGGAGATAGGAAGCTTGATTTCCCTTTCAATATATTGATACTAGATGAGGCTTCTGTTCTAGCCTCTGGTAAGCAGATATAATATGAAGGATGAAGTGTACAAGCAAAATCCAAGAACATGCTAATGATAAGGCGTTTCATGGAGTTGCTTCTGTATGTCTGGTCTATAAGCTCTATTAGTTTCCTGTGAAACATGAGATGTCCTTTTATAAATGCTGTCACAAGCAACTGCACAACCTGTGCAAATAATTCTTTTTGATCTTAACATAGAAATATTTCAACTACATAGGTGCTTGTGAGTACTCTATAAAATTCATTGAGTTTTTCCTACTGAGGACTAGCTGATCTGAGGTTCAGACTACTCTTCAGTTGTATCACTTCTTAAAAGTTGTAAGTAGTGAGTAAATGAACTTTTTCAGGTAATTCAAAGATCGACATTTTAAGAGTTTCAAGGAGTGATAGTTTTTACTGGGAACAAGCATGGGACATTGCATCCTTACAAAATTTTTTTTTGATGAAGTGAGAACAGTTTTGGAGAAGAGTGATTATCTTGTGTTGTTAATAGTGAATGTTAAATCCCAAGCTTATGTTATTGTAATTTTTTTGGCATTGAGACAGCTGTCAGCCCTCAGAGTTTAGGTTAGTAATTGTGAGGGTACGTTCAGTATCACCCATCTGATGGCTTTTGTTTCACATTAAGAAGAAATGACAGTGTTTAAGTAGTGAAGTTGTCAACTGTCTTTGTGCTGCTTACTCTGAAGGCAAGCTTTGACAGTAACTATACATGCCTTTTCCGTATTTGGGCTGATTATAATTTTTGTTCCTATGAACTTATCTCAGTGATTTCTTTTGTGAAAAGTAGAACTTGAAACCAATTTAACAGAAACTGTCTTTGATATTTTGTGTTTGTATCTTTCCCCCTTTGAAGCAGATTTTGGAAAAGTGTGTAAATTTTATGCTTACCTTCTGAGAAATGGTTATGCAGTGTTGTCAGGTTACTTCTACCTGTTGACTAAACTGATTGCTAATTTTTACCTTTATTTTATGAAGCTGTACTGAGAGCTTTATTATAATTTTTAGAGAAAGAGTTCGTGTTGGTGAATATCTAACAGGGTTCTTTAGGACTTTCAACCACTTTTTTTTTTCTTTTTAATCTTATAGGTAAGCAATTTTCTAATGTGGAATAAAAGTGTATAATTGTATGACAACAGCCTCAAGAGCATCTTTATGGATATTTAAAAAGAGAGAAGTGTCAGCTTCATTTTGAAGTTCAGCTTTACAGTCCAAAGATTTTAGTTTTCTCTGCTTTCATATGATTTCAACACCCAGTATGCAATGCACTATAAGAACAGGAGATGATTTCTCTATATTGGAAAGCTGATTCCATACTGCATTTTCACATGCTAGTTTCTAGCAGCTGCTATTTTTATCAGTAGTGTTGCTAGACTATGGTGGAGAGCATGATGAGCAGAACATAGTGACTTGTACCTGATAATGTATATTGTGCCTGCTCTTAGTTAATGTAGTTAAGCAGCTGTCTACAGTAGAAATGAGCACTGGCCTGTTTTGGTTTGGTTTGGTTTTAAATTGAAACCACTCTTGCTGCTCTCCAGATATATTATTTGACTGAGGAAGAGACCTCTGAATGTTGTATACAGATCTACAGAAACAAAGCAGGAAACCCATTTAAGTGCTTTGTTCAGGGTCATGATAACCATGTCCTGTGAATGCTTTGTCAGACTTCCCATAGTTTGCTATGAAAAACTGCAAAATTATTGCCTAGTTATGAGGAAGTATGCTTATGTAATAAGCTAAGGGCTTGACATATTATTTCCTTTTCCATTCTCCTCCCACTTTTTCATACGTAAGTCAGATAGAGCTTTCTTAGTATTAGTTGCTGTTAATCTAATATACTTTCAGTGTCCTCAAGCACTACCTTCTTATTGTAATCCTGAGTGTTTTTCTTTCTTGTTATGCCAGAATTCTGAACCTGTAAGTCAGGAGTTTGTATTTAAGCAGCTGTGATTTTCACTTGGCAAACATATTTGAATATAGGATGCATTTTGAAGGAATATGTATCAAACTGCTATGAATGTCCCTGTAAGTGGCAACATTGTTAGTTCTCACAGCAGTACTGTGCAGGTCATGAGCTCCTAATGAGCTGGGATGTCTTTGGTCTTGAATTTACATGAAGACAGTGCAACAGGGACAACATTTTCTATAGAATGTCCTCCATATCTCGTGTGCAGACCAGTAATTGGGGAGTTCTGTCCTGAGATTCCTGGTGGATTTTTCGGGTGTGTCTCAATGTCCTGTGATAAAGCTAACATTTGAAAGTAAAGTGCATTTTTTGTTGTATGTTTTACTAGTCCAAAGTTAGAAAATATTTTGTAATTTGGGATTTGCTGTCTGTAGAAGTAATAAAATTTGAAATTCTGTGAAACAGGTTGAGGAACAAGTAGAAAATTCAAATGTAATACAGTAACTTGGTATGTGCAAAATGTCTTTAGAAGTGAAGAAGTGTTTTGATTTTTTGGTTTTGTGGTTTGGAGGTGGCTTTGTGGGTTTTTGTTTGTTTTTTTGTGATTTGTTATTGTTGCTTTGGGTTAGTGTTATTGTTATTGTTTTGGTTTTGTTTGCATGACCGATTTTTTATTAATGATTAAGAACCATGGAAGTACCAGAATTGTATTGAAATGGATATTTTAAGCCCCTGGAAAATATTACTGTGATATTTGTAAAGTATCCTTATTTATTGCTCATTTGAAATAAATACTTAATAATGTATAATGAAGAAAAGAAACAATAACTAAATACTTCGAGACTTAAAAACAGGGCTTTTGTATGCAGATGGCCTGATCTCTAAACTTCAAAACTGCAGCAGGTGTGGCTGATCACGTCAGCTCTTTATTTAATCAGCAGTGTTATGTTTCAAAATAAATATTTAAGTTGTTGATTGAGGTGAAGGTATGTAATCAAGGAGTCTTGAAGCAATGTTTAAGACGAATTGACTGTAAAGATGAATGGAAGATGATCTACAACACAACATTTGCTATGTTAAAGAGTGAAGTCCTCATGTATGAATTTTCAGGGTAAACATTCTTGTATTACACCATTAGTAATACTGTAAGTGATACCTTATGTGATCTCAATTTTGTTTACCTTATGTTAAAAACTTATAAATAGTATTGGTGGAGTCTGAGAACATTAGTGAAACAGAATATTTGGACACATTGAATTGGTGGTATTCTTAATCTCTGAAGAGAAGCAAAGTATAAATTCATTATCCTTTGGTGGATAAAGCAGTATCACACCATCAGAAAACTTTTCCTAGCTTTATTTCTGAGTTTCATACTTATAACAGGCAGATGCATCTTTTCGGTGGACAGGGCGTTGGAGAACAAGTGGTGAAATGTGAAGTCATTAGGAAAATAAGGATGGGGGTGCCTATATATAAAATACTGGTATATGGCTCTAAGTCTGAAGTGTTACTACTGTCTGCTTTGCAGTAAATTGAAAAATACACTGTTTTGTAATGAGATTGAATCAGAAATTCCACAAAAATGGACGTTGGACTCCACCGTGAGTTGCATGTCCTATTATGCAGTCCCTTTTGAAATTGCCCCAAGGTGTTTTGGCTTCTTTCTAGAGATGACTGAGACATGCTGCAGTAGTGTTACAGTGACAAGCTCTTTTGTCCCTGTAAATGGGAGACATTGCTTCGGTTTTGTAAGTCTGGGGCAGCTCTGCCTCCCAGGAGAATGCAACTATTAGCAAGCTCTTTGAGGTTGGAGCAATACTGCTCTTCCCTAGAGGTAGATCCAGGTCAAGTCTACACTAACAACTTTTTTAGTGTGTTAATGGAGGTATTTTAATTGATACAATGTAGTTCATTCTTCCAGGGAACTGGTATAATTTAGTAGATTAAAAATTTGCACTTGCTGGTGCGTGTTTGTGCTGTAGTAATGGAGGTGTACCAGTAATATGCTGTATAATAAACAAGTTTTATTGTGAACCTGAGAGATTGTCTGAACTCATGATAGAGTGCTGTAAGCTGCTGTTTAGTGCTTTGTCTGAACACCTGTAGGTCATGCACAGGAAGTCTGTAGGTAATGGTGAATGTTTTAACTGAGTAACTGTGTACAGTATTCTTAGACTTCTTGGTGGAGTAAGCTAAGGGTTTTGTATAAAAATGTAACGTGGTTGGTAATGTAATGAACTGAAAATACGTTTAATACTTCAAGACTTTGTTCTGCGTGCTTAAATAGTGGATTTGCCACATGAAAGTTTTATATAGAGAACTAGTTTACTTGAGTAGTTACTTTTGTTCTCAGAAGTGTACTTGTGTGGGGAATTGAATATGTATGCTTGGGGTCAGGACTCATATTCTCTTTCTCTTTAGGCTCTAGGATCAAGGTCTGTTCAGAGGTGGAAGAAGTTTCATTAGGATAATGTGCAGCTGCTGCTAGTTCTTCTTTTAAATAGCTGCATAGTGTAGAAAAGCCTGCCATGTCTTGGACAGAAAATGCCATATCTGTTAAACCTGGAGAATTACTCTCTTGCATTGGAAACAGTTTGGTAAACTAGTAAATTATGGCTCATCTTATTTGTGGGCGGAATGCTTCACGGTAAAGGCCACCATGTGATTAGTACTGTTCTTTAGCTTATAAAGATGTAAAATGAGTAAAATAGCATCTCCTTGAATGGCCATTAGAAAACACTGATAAATGTTTCACGAACTGTCTTTTTCTTCTGTGTGGGTATGTTTCAATAGCATTTGAAGATGCAGGGTTCAACTTGGCTTGCAAGACAGCTTCTGAACTGGATGACTTCTTGGTCATCACCTTTTTCACCTGGCTTGCCCATTTCCCAAGGAGCTGTGCCTTTATGTGTCATTTGGTGGCATGCACAGTATTGCAAGTGGACTCTCCAGTTTTGAAGGGTTGAACTTGGATCATAGGTGTAAAATTTATGTGTTCTATACTCACAGTGCTACCGGAATAAAGCTAATGCTATTTATATGTTCAGCTGAATCTCTGGTACTTTATCAGAACCAGTCTGCCTTCTAGGAAAAGTGGATATTGCAGGACTCCGCAGTTTCCACAAAAGATGCCAATCAGGATGAGAATCCTTTTTTGCCTCTAAAGGCTGTTTATTAATGCTGTGTGCACACTGTGGCTGTTTGTCTTCTATGAAGATAGTTAGCTGGACATTAATTTCTGAATTCTAATTTAAATAAACAAAGAGCAGTTATGTCTATTTACTCTTCTGTATTGAACTACAGTTGTATCTACTCTGTGTCCAGATGTTACATCAAGGTGATAAAACAACAGAGAATTTAGAGATGTAGTTAGATTAATATGGTTCCTGGGATAGGTTTTTTTAACAAGTTATCGTGACATAGGTGTCCTTAACTATCTGAATGAAGTTGTGCCTTGATTCTTACAAACTTTGTGTTAATATGCAAATTAGAATAGTCCTATACTCTCCAGTTGCTAACTTATACTTACTAGCCTAAGTGGAGCCTAGAGTCTAACCGCTAGGCTCTGACCTGCAACTGCTTTTCATCCAGTGGTTGTAACTCATGCCAGTTATTCACCAGGTCGTTCTTAATTCAGCCCACCTGCCTCACTAGTACCTTAATTTTCTTCTTCTTGAAACATGTGATCTGGCTACCACAAGACTTTTTCTTTCTGCTGCCTGTACCACCATGGTGTTGCAACATCATCAGTTGATGGCAAATTCCATCTTTATCATTATCTTATTCACATCTTTGCTACTTACCCACAGCTTGATTATCTGTATATGTAGTGCTGCAGATGTTCTTTAATATTCTTCTTGCTTCAGTCTCATCACTCCCAAATTTTACATTGCATGAGACATCTTGTGTTCAAAATACATTCTCTGTAGCTCCCTGCATCTGTAGTCCCCTGTTAAAATGCTGTGGTTTTACGTTTTTTATGCTCTTATGTGTGTTTTACCCTGGTTATGGCACATGAGTTCTTGTATGGCAGCATCCAGTACTCTATTACAGTTAACAGTGAAAGTGGAAACCACTGGTTTTGGCTATTCCTGTACAGAAGTATATTGCAGTATGCAGAGGAGACCTGCTCTTTCGTGCTGCAAAGGTATATTTTGGAAGTGGCAGGAGGAAAGAAATCTGGAAGAGGGATTTCTGTTTTTGCTTTGGAGTGATTTGATGCAATGAATACCAAGAAAATAACCCCTCTTTATTTTGTATTTTCATGCAAGTACTTTCAGTCTTGAGAAAGTGTAGCTCTGAATTCAGCTAGGAAAAAACAGTAGTTAATGTCCTGACATTCTTCCCGCTTCCTCCTCTGAAAGAGAAGGCTTAATTGTGGACATTGAGTTTTCTAGCTGTGTACTACTAAAACTTGATTGTAAAACTGCTTCACCCAAGGGTTCTGATTTGGTTTTGAATTTGCCAAGTCTTGTGCGAAATGGACAGATGTAAACTTCTGAACACACTTATTTGGGTTCTTGAGTAAATAACTCATAAAATCAGCACAGAAAAGCTGTCTTGAGCAGGAAGTGTTCCTAACCTGCAAGTTTGTCTTGAAGAGAAAGGCTCTTTTGCCAGCCTTCCACTTTTGACTGATAGTGCTCCAGATTTTCTGTGCTTTCATGAAAGTACAGGGTCTGTGCTTTGTTAATGGCAAGAATATCCTTAGAGAGCATAGTGTAAATTACAAAAGCTCTGCTTTAAGAGAACTTGAAATGAATAAAATAATTTCCAAATTTTTTTTTTCTCTAGCTTTCTTGCATAAGCAAATACTGCAGGCTCCTAATCTGTCTGGAAGAAAGGCTAAAATGAGTAGAAGTGCTGATTTAGGATTTTAGGCAAAGCATATCTGCTAAAATGTTATGGTGTTTCAGTCACAATGCAGACAAAGCATAGTTTACAGATTGCAGAACAAACATTTGTTAGACCTTATGTTGACCATGGATTGACAATTTATGTTGCCAAAGCATGAAAATCACAATCTGAGTAAAGGCCTAAGGGTATAGAGTTGACAGGGAGAACTCACTGGAGAGACACAGACACCAATGTCAAAGACAAGGATAAAGGACTGTGAAGCTGTGGAAGAAGATTCATTGGGAAGCCAGAATACAAGGAAGCAACTGGGAAGAAAATAGTAGACAGATATGGGTAGCTAGCATGGGTTTTAGTGAGGTCTGAGGAGTAGAACGATTGGACAGGCTACAGAAGAGGAGTGTTGTTTTAAACATACATAGTTCCATACCTTGTTATGGTGATAGGCGGTTAAATTTTAAGTTAGTAAGTATCTAGTATCTGTTGAGTTTCCTCTAAGGATACTTTTTGTTTAGAATACCTTCCCGCTTTTTTTTTTTTTTAAAGTTTTTTTGTTAATACTTTTTTTTTAATTTATTTTTTTTCAGCAGATTAAGAACTATAGACAGAAAATTAATTTATCTATGTAACCTTCTATGTCCTACGTTACGGCATTTCAAGTTTCTGTTTGACATATAAATTGCAGTCCACTTAGTAAGTAAAATGGATTACTTGTGGTAACTGTTACTTATGGTAACTGTGACTAGTCAGACAACCTAAATCCTTTCCAGAGCTATTCTAGAGGCTTGAAAAAATCCTATTAAAAGATTTTGTATGCAGATGGTAGAGAAAGGATAAAAAAAAAAAAACAATGAAACAAGCAAAGCACACTCTGCAGTGCATTTTGCTGCTCCCTCTTTTGCCAAGGGCAGTTTACTCTTAAGACAGCAGCTGTAGCTGAAATTTATCTCCGCTGTTTGTAAATAAAAGTAAATTTCTAAAGAATCTAGAGTTCTTGGAGAGAATTTAGGAATAGGAAGCACGAAGCCTTACATATTTTATGCAATTATGATTATGCTAATTATAACAACATAAATGTCACAATCTTGTTGTAAATGTTAAGTTTGAAGAGTGTGTTAATTTTAAGTGTGAACTGCCAGGATCAGAACATTCAGTTTTGTTGAATGTGGGTTGTAAAGTGCATAATGTGACCTTTTAGGACCTCTCACTACTGATTATTGAGTAAAATCTAAAGAAGTTTGACTGTTCGTAACCTACAGTGAATTTGCAGTTTGAATTAAAACTGTATTTATCACATGTGTAAGTGAAACTTCCTTAATAAAAGATTGTAAAATTAGCATGGAATTCCCCAATGTGAAGTCATACTGCTTAGAAAGCTGCAATTTTTGAAGTGTGATGCATGCAGGATTTCATGTTTACACAGTTTTTAGCTTTCTAATGGTAGTATTTGAAAAGATTGCTTTGTGCTTGTGAATTAACAAAATATCAAAAAAATCACCTTGCTAATATCATGTAAGTTATGTGCTATTGGTTTTTTTTATTATTATTAAAAATATGCAAAATACGTAGTGGAGATAAAAGCTGTTGACATTTCATCCAGGCATTCTGTTTTAATTCAGTACTGACATTTACTACCTTGTCAGCAAAATCTTGAAGGTTCTTTAGAGTCTTAAGAGAAAAAAATAAATTCGAAATTAGAATAGGTTATCCCCTTTGCTCTGTCTCTGAAGAGGACTGTTGTGTATGTAGTCTCCCTATATCAATCCCATTTTCTTCCTCAAGGATTAAAAGAGTGTCTGCAGTTTTTGGGGCTCAGTCAATATATCTGAAGATTCAGTATTTGGGAGCCTGTTGAAAAAACTTGTCTGTGTAACTGCATAGTTTTAAAAGTAGCTGGAATCAGTATTTTTATTATAACAAATTCTGATTTGGTGGTTAATTTTGTATTACAGGTAGTGGTTATTCTTTTCCTGAAACCTTTTTGCCTAGATGACTGTTTATAAGACTTTAATTATCTTAGCAATGTATACATACTTGAGAATTTTTACCTCATGAGCAGCAAACTATCTGAATGGTTTACAACTGCCTCTATCGCTGAGTATTTCAACCTTTAATTATACAAGTTTCCTTTCTGGCACCGTAGCAATACAGATGAAGGATTTCTTCACTGAAATGTTAAGCTCAGCTGCCTTGTGGCAGGTAGAACTGTTCCTTAAACAGCAATTTATTGCGTCCTTTCTACACGCATAGTTCTTGTTCAGCTTGCCAATAGTGTTTGAAAACTTAGGGGTTTTCGAAAAGTTTCATCCTTTATCCTTCCTGGAAATCAAATTACTGAAGGGTAGCTGTGGAAGACTGCAATACGAGATATTGTCAATTTCATGCCATTAATTTCTGTTTTCTGTTAATAGAAAGACAAGTGAAAATAACCTGTTTTGTGGATAAATATTTGTAAATTTCTGGATAAATTAACTATTTTCTGGGTAAATAAATATTTGGTTCTCTAGCTCCTGTGGAGGCACTTCTTTTGGAGTCTTACATGAGCCTTACTCTTTAAGTCTTTCAACCAAGCTTCTTCAGCTATTGTAGTACTTAAAGATGGCTCCTGCTGTAGGTAAATGCCCTGTAGAATAGTTTTCTGCTTTTTTCTACTATAAGCAGACAATGAAAGTGTTGTTAACCTCATCTCTCTCTTCTCACACAAGAGTTCCAAGCGAGAGTGGAAGCCTCTGGAAGACCACAGCTGCACAGATGTACCATGGCTGCTCTTATTCATCCTCTTCTGCGTAGGAATGGTGAGTAAAACTCAGACGATTTTGTAAATATTATAAGAGTGTGCATTCGTAAGAAAGGAGTTTTTAAACCTGTCAGTAACTTAATCACTGGAAAAGATCAGGATATATTTGCATGGGAACCATCACCTGTAGAACAGAAATGGGTAGTATGTACATATCAAAGGCCTTTGGTAGGGATCCATAATTTATTGTTGGTGCCAGTTCTTGCTCTAGCTTCTCTTCCCTTGAAATTGTAGTTTCAGTGGTAAGGTACTGATTTTCAGCATGCCGAATTATCACTTGGCTCATGTTCCTTATGGGACTCTGCATGTCCCAGAAATGATAGCTGGGAGTCTGGTAAACAATTCTGTGAATCACAGTAAACTTTTTGTGAGAAACAAAGATTCTGACTATCAAAGAGTTGACTGGGTTTTTGTTTATTTGTTAATTAATTTATTTATTTTTATTGGATACTTAGCCGAAGCAGCTGTTTTTAACAACCATATTACTAATAACAAGGTCTTTCTTTCAAAGTTTTAGCAGTTCTGTCCTCTGTGATGAAACCATCACCTTTCTCAAGTCAGCCTCACAACACTCTACACTTTTTATTAAAAGACCAAACCTCCAAAAGCTGCAGATTAGTGAAAACTAGAAGTACACTTCTTTCCATCTTGTTTCATTTCATGGATCTGCTTGCTACTCTTCTTAAACAGAGAATGTCCATTGCTGTCTTGTACTGCTGTGTTGCAAGCAATTGTCCTTAGGGGGGTTTGGGTCTTACATGCTCTCAGCTTTCTTTTCTGCTCTCCCTCGGTCTCTGATGTTTGGAATAATTCCACGGAAAATTTTCTTTTACTTTCCCCAGGGTGTTTTTCAATGGTTGGCCTTCAAATGCAAAAATTATAATGATTATTTAAAATCATATGAATTATGGTATCACTGTAATGTGACTATCTTAAAATTGCAAAAAGCACAGTGCTTCTTGAAACATGTAGCTCTCTTTTGCGTTTATATTTTTTCTGGTTTTGTTGATGTTCCCTGGTTATTCGGTTATACTTACCTGTTCTCCCAATTATAAATTAGTTTTCTGTGCATGAGTGTCCCAAATTTTCCTGTCTAAGCAATATAAAATACAGAGCAATCGTCTGACTGGGTCATACAGTTACTGTTCTAGGAAACTTCACTTGCGGGGTGAACCACCCACATTTTCACTGTTCCATGCCAACGTCATCACCTGTTGTCATCATTTCGTCTCATACTGCCACTGCCATCTGTTGCTCCTTGCATTTGTCTCAGCTGTTTATTCTGCTTTCACTTCTCAAATCTTAGCCTGACTCACATGTAAAAACAGTTCCTTGGTAGTAGTGGAGTGAGCTGATGGTTCATTTCTCCCTGTCAGTGGTTTGCTAATGAGGTTTTCGGCCAGTCTCTTTTTTCACACAATCACTGCCTTTATCTTGGTTTTTGTTTGTGAAATATCTCTGCAAGTTCACAGCAAGACCTGCCTACTTAGGGTATTTTCCACATTATGTGATCTGAGCCATCTTGCTTTGCATCTGTTTCTTTCCTGCATTTAAAATCAGCATCTGAAAGCATAGTGGCCTTGACCTGGTCACTTGCTTTAAGAGGATTTCCTTAAAAGAAACTTATGTTAGATAGGCCTCTTCATTCTAGCTCGTCTTTGAAAGCACTTAATTTAAAGGAAAGAAAAAAATCTGAAAGCAAGAAAGTATGGATAGTGTGGAATTCTCTTAAGATGCATAGCAATCCTTGAGTACTCCATCTCTGCTTGTAGCTCTCCTTCACTGCCTGCCCTTGCCCACTTGCTGACTTCTCCTTTCTGCTTCATGCTCCCTTGCTGGCTGTATGACTCTCAAAAAAACCACAAGAGTCTTAACTATGCTTGTGTAATATCCAGTGTTAGATGTCTGAATCCTCTTTTAGCTTGCATTTAATTTTATTATTGCACAACGGTTCTCTGGGATGATTCTTGTCTTTCCTTTTCCAGTCTGAAAGAATTTTTAGACAACCTCTGCTTAAAAATAAAGTAATAAAACTGAATTTTCTCAGCTGTCAAACAGAGTATTGCTAAACTGTGGGGTTTTTTTATTCCTCCAGGGTTTTGTCTGTGGCTTTTCAATAGCTACAGGAGCAGCTGCAAGACTGCTTTGGGGATATGACAGTTATGGAAATATTTGTGGACAGAAAAATGTCAAAGTGGAGGGAATAGTCAACAGTGGTCTGGACCTCACACACAAGAAGTAAGTATGTGATACAATTTTTGCATTTTGTAAACCAGGAAAGGCAAAACCTTCCTTCCTTTGAGAGTGGTTTTAAATAAAGTGGGAAAAAGGATATGCTAACTCGTTCTTACTTGTCCTTTGACACTTTTTCTACTTAGAGGACAACAGTCTTTTGTAACAACCAGCAACATTAGACTATATATTGGCGGATATGCAATATAACTACAGCTAAAGCATCGAGGAATTACTTTTTCTCAGTATCCGTTTCATGTAGGATATTGTATTAGGCTGCTGAAAAGTTTTGTTTGTTAGAGTTTTAGGTGTGACGAGTATTCTCAGATTTGGGAACAGGCCTTTGATATCAGTGTAGAAATGGTTTGCTTTTGATGTTGTATCCTTGGTTTCTGCCACTAGGTGTAAGGAAAGATGAGATACATCTGGCGCATTAGAATAAGACTTTAAAATTTAAACTGTAGGCAGAATATATGTAAGTGACTTGTGGAGAAAATGCACAAAACTTCAGAGGTGCACGGAGCTTTGATTAAGAAGTGTCTTGTTAAAGCTTATGCTCAAAGTTCAGGTAGTTCCTATCTGTTGTACAGGAAGACATCACACTGCAGTAGTAGTACTGGAGCAGTGGCAAGAATTCTGAAATGACAGGTTGAAAACCTGTTAATGTCTATTGAGGTCTGTCAGTCAGTGCTCAGAGTGCTTCTGTACAACTTGGGTGACTTAGGAAAGTAAACTGTTTAGCTTAGTACAGTGGTATTAACTGACCAAAAAAAAGTGTTTCTTTCATCATCGATGACTTCAAGGAACTAAAAAGTTATTAATTTCTGAGTATGATAGCCTTTCACTTCACACTTTCAGACTAACAGAAAATTGATCATTTTCAAAAATTATTTTGGAAGCATGCTTTCCTGAGATCTGCTTATTTTGAGTTGCTATTCTAAAGACTTTTAAATATCTCATTTAAGATTTAATGTAGATAGATATTTGGTGGTTACCAGAAAGATTTGAGATAAATAAAATGTCTGGAAATTTTTACAGATATTTTTTGTCAGAAAAATAATTTCTTAATTTAATCCCGTCTTTCAAGAGGGTTGAAAGACTTAAAACTTACGCAGCCTAATTTTCCTATTATTTTACATAAACATGTTAGCACTTTCTAAACCTATGTGTATTCAGTACAAAATAGTGATTCCAGTGTTCTGAGAAAAAATGCAAATTTTAAAATAATAATTTTAAGTTTAGCTTTAGAAAGAAATGGTGTCTGAGTTCATGTGAAGTTAGAGAAATTCAGACACCTTATTGAAATGTAATAATTAATATCGTGGTAGTCTTCTACATGTGACATAAATCCAACCATCATGTGGGGAAACATCTACCACTGAGTAAATTCCTCTTGTACATGCAAGCTCAAAAGACAGCGGATAAAAAGAGAGACTGTTTTTAACACAGCTAATTGACAGAGCCTGTTGTTTGTCAAGAAGTCTTAATGAGGTTCAAAAGAATTCCTTTTTCTAGCAGAGATGTCGTGGCTTGAGGCGTGATCTAAGCAAGTTAATAGATACACGCATATGAGTTATAATCATCTTTATTTGGTTAAGAGAAAACCTTCTGCTAAGGCAGATTATTCTTTAACTGTTCACATTAAGTGCCTGGTATAGTCCACGGTATCCAGTTTTGGAAGAGATAGGTTTTTATATAAGTGAATGATCCTTCCTTCTCTCACACCCCATAGTTTCTTCTGAAAAATTGCCAAGCAAATTTAAAAAGCTATCTGCTTTGCATCTGTCTCTAGCAGATGGAGTTCCTACAGTGTCTGAGGTGGAGTTCATGGGAGTATTTAATGCTATTTTTATAGGAGCACTTTGCAGACAGACTGTAAAAATAAACTCTTCTTCCTGCCTGTACATTTCAGTTTGTGCAGAGAAAGAAAAGACTTTTAAGTTCCACAAATGGGGCTCTGGATACATGAAGCTATTCTCATTTCATTTTGCTTGCAGGATAATTCTGTTTTCATTTCCTAGTCCAAGGGCTGAAAAGCTAAATCGTCAGTAAAAATAACATTTTTTTCCTTGTATATGACAGCAACCCATAGGCACTGTCATGTGGAAGTGAAATTGGTATGGTCTGTGTGGATATGGAAATCTGGGTGGTAAGAGTGAAGAGCAGAGTTCTCACAGGGATATGATTTGCTCTGTGTATATCAGATATGCTGAAACCAGTGAGATGAAATGTTGGGAAAGAGGATTTTATAACCTGGTCTCATGAACAAAGAGTGGATCAGGCATCGTTTTATTTTTACAAAGAAACCACAACACACTCTAATAGTCTGTGTTCTAGAGTCAGACATAGGATTATACTCTAGATCTGGCAGTGAATTCTAATTAAACCTATCTGCTTCAAGTAAGCTCCTTGCTTTACAAGTTCTGGTAGTTATAAGGTTAAAACCTTATAACTATAAGTTATAACCTTTTATTTGCAAATAAATGATGACCACAGCAGCCAAATGTAAGTCCCTGAAATGCTAGTTCAGTCTGGTTTTCGATCACCAATACATTGTTATTTGGACAGAGTTCAGTTTGTGCTGTCTACTCAAGTACAAGGAGATGTGCATATGGTGCTATGGAAAATGGTTAGGGTGGCATTCTACCTGAACGCATGCCTTTGACAGCCGGAAATGCTTGGAGTTTAAGTAATACGAAAACCCAGGGATGGTTTGCAGCATGTACACAGAGAATTTGGTTGAGTGAAACTGTATATGCCCTACTGTTAAAGAAATTTTTGGCACTAGACTCTCATCTTCATTAGATGGCACAGATCAGTTATGATATCTGCTTGATCTATGTACCTTGAAAAAAGAGAACCTGAACAAACAAATACCTGAGGAATTATTTCACTTGCAATCTGAATTCCCTATCCCTCACATGGCAGGCTGGACCAACAGCACTATTAGGGCCTGTAGTGGTCTTGCTTTTCATTGGTTTGCTGTTGTATTACCAAGTGGTTGCCATGTGGTCATCTTCATACCCTCTTAGGTTGGTTTTTGTGGGAGTTTCGCTTGGTTCTGTACTCCATGTTGCAATATGGTCATTACAGTTCCTATACCATGCCCTATGGGCTGTACACTCTAGCTGTTAATTTTTAGGTAATATGTAAAATGCTAGCCTTTTCTGTTCTAAGTGTTATTAATGTTCAGATTACTAGCTCTTGGTTTCACCTTATTGCTCTACAGCTACCTGAAAGGAGGTTGTAGATGGGGGAATCAATCCCTTCTCCTACGTAACAAGTGACAGGATGAAATGGTCTCACACTGTGCAAGGGGAGGTTTAGATTGGACATTATGACAATTTTTTTTTTGCCAGAAAGGTTATCAAGCCCAGGGAAGTGGTTGAATCACCATTCCTAGAGGTATTTAAAAGATGTGTGGATGTGGTGCTTAGGGACATGGTTTAGTGGTGGACTTGGCAGTGCTGCATTTACCATTAGAGTAGACGATGTGAAAGGTCTTTTTCAATGAAAATTATTCTATTATTCTAAATCTGCCTCTTTTTAGTTTAAAGCCATTCCCTCTTGTCCTTTCACTATTTGCCTGGATAAAGAGTCATTTTCTGTCTTTTACAGAAGCCCCCTGTAAGTACTGGAAAGCTGCCAAAAGGTGTCTCCACAGCCTTCTCTTCTCCAGGCTGAATAGCCCCAAATCTCTTAGCCTGTCTTCATATGCTCCAGGCCTCTCATCATTTTCATGGGTCTCCTCTGCACTTGCTATAGTGGGTTCATGTCTTTCCTGTACTGGGCATCTCAGAGCTGGGTGCTGTATACCAGGTGTGGGACCCCCTTGAGAGCAGAGTAAAACTTGCCTTGTTAGTCATGTTTCTTTTTATGAAGCCCCAGATACAGTTGGCTTTCTGGGCTGCAGTTGTACATTGCCAGGTCACGTCCAATTTTTCATGCACCAGTACCTCCAACTCCTTCTCTGCAGGGCTGATACTTCATAAAGATGCATAAACATGCATATGTTGTGAGTCTATGATATTGATTTTCAAATAGCAAACATATTTTCATTTGCTGTGTTGAAGCATCTCTAACACTGTGATTACTTTGTTTACATCAGTGTTTGTATTGCTGATATAAGTTATTTCCTTATTAGAAAATTAGTCTATTGCTGATTGTAAATAACTGAAATTGCAGCACAAAGCATGTAATGACATTCTTCTAGGAAGAAACAAAACCTGTTCTGTGGTGATATGGTATGAAATTTTCTGCAGTAAAATCATTTATTTTCTACACGTAAGCTTTATAAACAAAAAAATTTAACTTTTCTTCTGTAGTGCTGGTGCCTAGAATTTTGATTCGTGTTTTAGCTGCTAGAAAGTAAAAATATTCTTACTTGTGTCTTCCTAGGCCACAGATTGAAGGCACAGATTTGATAGCCTGGAGTTTTCTGTGCAGCTCCCTTACTGCTGTCAGAACTGTCTCTGTACCATACAGTGCAGTGTTTGAATTACATGTCTCTGTTTAAGGCTGTGCCCGCACTTCTGTCAAAACTGCTTATGATGCTGTAATTGCATTGTATTTCTGGACTTCCAGGTTTGAGTTAGCATTGTAGCATTTATTTTACAATATATTCTTGGAATTAAAACGATAGCTTGACCCTTGAATTGAAATCACTGTAGAAGTGGGCTGAGTTCTAGCTTGCTAATGGCAACATTCCTGATTTGGTTTCCTTAGGGAAATTCAGAGGACCCTCCTGTCCAGGAACTGGAGTCCAGTCTTACAGCTCCCGGAACCCAGGGTCTTTGCCTAGGCTGAGGGATGTGGATGGACAGTCACATATGGGACATTGACACAGCTGGTTACACAGACTGGCAGTGACAGGGTGCTGCCTTCAACAGTGGGACTCAGAAGCATAGCCGACCACATCCCCTCCTCCTCACGGGCTGACATGGCAGAAGGTCTCTAGTGTAGGCACACACGTGACACTTGCCAGATTCACAAGCTCACATACATTTGTGGATTCTCCAAGTACCAACACAGCACCTCTGCCCCTTATCCACCTCATGGGTTCCCCTTGCTCAGCAGCTGATCCAGTTTCGTGCTGTCAAACACTCCCACATTCATTCTACAGGCACCCCAGACCCACAGTTTCCCAGAAATAACACCACAGACCCTCTGCCCACCCAACACTTCTCACCCAGAGCTCCCTACTCACCATCTGATATAGCTTAGAGTTTGCTAGTGAGTTACACCAGGAGCTGGACTCAGTGATCCTTGTGGGTCCCTTCCAACTCAGGATTTTCTGTGATTCTATAATTTGCATAGATCTGTTGTAGGGAAGGTGCAGGTGCTCAGCCTCATCAACAGCCAGCACCACAAGGGCTGTGGCCACCTATGCTGAGTCTATCACCTCTGTAGCTGCTTTTTTTGTGGACACACATTGTTCCTACCCCAGCAGCTCATTGCCAAGACCCCTCCCTGCCACTGGCACTGAGACCCCACTCACTTCAGTAGCTGACACCACAGTCCTGGGGGACCCAAACCCCTGGTCTGATTCCTGTTGCTGGCACCAAATCCCTCACACCCATATCAGTCCCCCCAGTAGCTGGCACTTAATCCCTGCAGCACTTGCAGCATGCATGCACATGGGGTAGACTAGAATTATGCAGAGAGAGAGTTAAAAGCTTTAGTAATAGGACAAGACAGACTGCAGTGATGAGGTGCTGAGGTCAGATAATGTACTGACCAACATCAACTTGCATGTAACCATTCCCTTTTACACCCCTGTCTGCTACCTTGTCCCATGCACATTCCCTCAGCAGCTGGCTCAGTCCCACTGACCCCTCCTACATTCTGCACTTATGAGTTTGCATCCTTATCAATCACAAAGTTCTGGTCTGCAGTTTCTTGATAGCCCATCAATTACGGTGATTGACTGGGTTTGTTTCCGATTATTGTTTTTATTAACATTAAGTGGACAAGTTTTATATCTGAGTGTCTCCCTTTTCCTCATCTCAGTTTGGCAAGGTCCTTAGCCGAGTAAAAAGCCTTACTGAAAAATCATAATTTTCATAATCTGCATATCCTTACCAATTAGTGAGACTGACCAGGTTTGTTCCCATTCTAGCCTGTCTTGCAATATCAGTCAAGTTTGACTCTGTTGGTTCTGCTTTGTAGCTCCTTTGACAAAATACCCTCAAAGAAGTAGACACTCTCCTTCCATGTACCTTTATCTTATGGGATAACAACTGGAGGAACTTCAATTAAAACAGCTATTGTGTGTCTTAGTATCAACATAAGAGTATTTTCTTTGAAATAAGGGAAAACTATGACTTATTGCTTGCATGCAGTTAATTTTGCTGTGTCTGCGGGACAGAATTTTCATGTTTACACTTGTTTCTCAGACTTCAGTGGTCTGTCTATGAAATCCCGAGATGTGTAGCTTGTAATAAGTAAAAAAGAAATATGGGTGGATGATTTCACTGAGATGTTGACAAAGAAAGGAATGTTTTAAGAATGCAAGTAATCTACTACCACATTACAGTTGATTTAGATGACGTGAGTTTTGATGGACTTTCAAGGAAGACTGTACTACATAGTAATCATTCTTGTACGCTGACCCCGGGTAATAGAACAGTAGACAGCAATTAGCATATAGACTGAAGGTGTTCAGGCAGGACCTAAATGCTTTCTAGGAGCAGAAGGGATTTTTACTGGTTACAGAATGAATTCCCATCATGAGGACTGCAAAAATAGAAATGGCATTTTATATGACAGATTTCTGGTGTTTTTGTATGACGATGTTAGATGATATGAAGAGAATATTTCAATGCATAGTATATCACCAGAATTGTAGGGATTTAAGACTCGTTCAACTTTCAAAGAGAAAAGCATCTCTGTTATACCATCAGTGGAGATTCTGTAGGGTTAGTGTTTGTCATAATGCGTATAGAGCCGGGAGAGGTTAGTTAAGGATCTATAGTATGTACTTCATGCACTGGATTTTTAAATGACACTCATTGTGAGAAGTTAGCAAGTAGAATCTCTTTAAAATACTGCACTTAAACATTAGATAATTCTACTTGAAATATCTGAAGGATTTTTATTTCTAAGTAAATACTAAAGTAATCTGTTCAGTCATGGCATGGAAAATCAATCTAAACTAAAAAGCTGTTCTTAATTACTGGTATTATGTGTATTCATTAATATAGCCATGGACCTTTTTGTTTTTGCAGCATAAGAGTGACTTTATTTGGTTTGTTGGGTCTTTTTGGAAGAAATTTGGAAATCTTAAAGTCAAGTTTAAGGTTGGAGTAAAGGTTTGTGAATGTTTGAACTCATATCTGTGAAGAGGCGTGGCAGGACTACTGCTATTTTTATGAGTAGCACCATTTGAATGGACTTGAATCAGGTAGAGTTGAACATTCTTCGTGTATGATCTAGAGGTATATAAATACCCATACGTTTGTTGTGCCTGTGTTGAGTACATGAATTCTTTTGGTCGACATAGTTATAATAATACCAAATTTCCTATGTTTCTGAGTAGACTGAATCACTCAGTCTTGACTGAATCCCTTAGTTTAAAATTTTGTTCAGTGTAAATGTTAATTAAAATGAAGTAATTTACCTCTTTTCCTTTCCTAGGTATGTATTCTTCTTGGATCCTTGCAACATTGATCTAGTGCATCAGAAGATTAAGTCTATTGCCTTGTGTGTATCAGCTTGCCCAAGGAAAGAACTGAAAACTCTGGCTGATGTACAAAAATTTGCAGAAACTAATGGTATGAAAAAAATAGGTTTGTTTTTGTTCATATTTTTGTAGGATCTAAAAAAAGACTCATGCATTAGCTGAGCTAAAAATGAAATGTGTATTAAGAAATATGAATAGAAATAATGTACTCGCTTCATTAAGCTAAAACATTACCGTATCTTATAGTGTGATAGTGTTCCATCGTGTCTTGAGCAGTTTGGGAAGCTCATTTTTAAAACGGGAGTACACAGTGTAACAAGCATTTGAGAGAATGTCTGGCTATATCAAATGTTTTCAGCTCCTAAGGAAATATTATGACATTGCTGCTTAACAGTAGTGCTGTTGAAATGTTCTCATGTACCTGGGGTTAGTTAGAGCCGTGCTACTGTTTAATGGCACTTGTGGCACAGAGAATGGCCGTGTGTGTGAAAATATTCCTGCTTTTATTCAGTGCTACAGTGCAGTTCCTGTTTGGCTTGGTTTTGTTTTCTTATGCTTTTCTTTGAAAAAGAAGTGTAAAGGAAACTAATTGCATTGACAAAGGAAATATCATCCTATGTCTTCCTTAAGAGCAGCAGCAGTAGTAGTAATACTGACATTATTGGCTCAGTTCCTATTTTAGCAGTCTGTGGAATAAAAGGCATGAGAAGTAACCAACCTTTGGACATACAAAATAAAATAAAGATAAAAACTTAATTAGAGGAAATTTCAGCATTTTTTAGCTATTCAAGTGGGAACATTTTCCTAATGTGTGAAAACAGTCCTAAAGTTATCTTATCTTTAAAATGATGCAGTAATATTTATTTGCAAGATACTTGACTGAAAATAAGTCGGTCTGGATGACCCAGTTCAAGGCAGTGGAACTGATTACTTTTCATAAAAGAAACGGAAATGTTTACTTTTGTACTTGCACAGGTTATGTGAGTACTTCTTGTCTGAAAGTGCAGAGTGAGTTGAAGTGGCCCTGGGACACTGTTTAGTGCCGTTGGTCTCCCACTGCACTGTACCTGCACGCCTGGGTGTCTGATATCTGAATCAGGAAGCTGAACTACTGTGAGGCATCACAGCTTTCATGGAGCTGCACAAACAACTTCCTTGTGTGATCTATGCACTGTTGTTGATTACAAGTGAAAATAGTCAGTATCTACAGTTGCATTCTTTACTTCTTCTCTGAGCATGCAGTGCAGGCTAGTGTTAGTATGCAGTGAAGGTCATTTGTGGTGGAGTTTAACTACTTCTTGAAGTAATGGAATTCAGCTGTGTCTTTCTTTATCACCAACATTTTTTCTACGTTTATAAGTCAAATCTCTTATTAATTGTGCTTGAAATATGTTCAGTATAACTATCTTTTGAAGTACAACAAAAACCACTCTTCCCAAAACATGCCATGCTATGTCTTGTCCTCATGATTCTTTTTCTATTTTCCCTAGAGCTTTAGATTTTAAAACCTAAGGGTAATTTTTTTAAAACTAATATGACAGGCAATTTTTTCAGTTTCTAGAAGCTTGGTCAAAAGTATGAAAACTGGTGCTGGAGCAGAACAAAATCACTAATGAGTTCAATTCCTAATCTTCAGTATATATTTGGCTTATCAAAGACAGATACTATACTAAACTGAGTTTTCCTTTTATAGATGAAGTCTGTGCATGACTGAAATCATGTCCTTCAGAGAAATATTGTCATCCTCATGGTTATATGTCTCCTTAAATGTTTACCAACCTATGGAACTTCCAAAAAATGATATTTTGCAGCGAATGAACAGCTTAATTGTTGATTATCTTAACAGGTGCATATATATAGTAAAAGTTCAAGTGTGATTCAGCCTTTTAGCAGAGTAAGAACAGTAAATTAGTACCAAAACTGTAGTGCTCAGTAAGCAGAATAATTTTTCTGAGATCCACTTTGTAATTCTGTTAGTGGATTTAAATTAATTAATACTAGGATTAGGTTTGGCAGTCTGTTTTAAGTGACCATTGACTCCACTGTAAAAATAACAATAATAATAATGAAATCTGAGGACCTTGAACATGACTGCAAAGAGCTTAATTTCAATTTCTGTGTTTGTGATGATACATACTTAGAATATAGAGTTCAGCTGTCGAGTTCTGAAGGAGGGCAAGTTGTGTTTGGTTTTGTGATAATTGATACTGAATTTTCTCAGGCTCACAACTTCTAACATTCAAAAAGAAAACCATCACATAATGTTTTAAATTTATAGGTAAAGAATGTAGTTAGCTCTTACTTTTGCTCTGTTGAGCCTTTCTGAAAGATTTAACCCTTCTTGCATCCTGAAAATAGCAACTGTCTGGAGACACATTGTGTAGGTTGTTGCATGTGCTTTTGTAGAGTTGGCCATTTTCACCTGGCTTAAACGCTATCCCTGAAATCACCTTACTTGTCCACGCACCTTGAAATTCTTTAAAGAATTACTGCTTAAGAATTCTTACGCAACCCAAAGAAATCCCCTGTTTTGCCTCAGTTGCCCATCAATAAATAAATGTGTTTTTTAATCTAAACATCTTTATCAAGAAATATAACATGTAAAACATACTAAAACATCTTTGTATTGACTAGTGGTTTTATGAATACCATGTATGATTTTGCAGCTAGCTTAGCATTTATGGTATTTTTACTAAAGTGAGACAGGCACTTGATTGCCTCAGCACAAGAAGACAGAATTGCCAGTCCCAAAGATTCAGAATACTTATGGCAGAGCTCATATTTATTGTGCAGTTCTGCAAGCAAGATTATAAACAAGCATTTAGGGCAGGAAAAATGCTTGCTTGAGGCAAGAAGACCATTTCATAATAAAGCAGCCTTTTAGCTTTCTGAATCAGTAATGATGCCCTGCTCTTCTGCTGTAATTTGGGAAAAGGAGCTGATTTTGTGAATAACACAGCACCATTTCAGGGCAGTAACTTCACTCCCACTCCTACCTCTCTTGCCCTCTCACAGTCAGGTCCTGCATTTGTAGTACCTACACATCAAGGAAGAGAAGAAGCCCATCCCTTGCAAAGCAAAGCTGATTTTAAGAGAACAAGAAAGCATGTACCTTTAATCTCTTCACGATAATTGACACCCAGAAAACTGGAGCCATCTGGGACCTTTTACAAGAAGAGGAAAATGGGAAAGAGAAAGCTGGGCACTTGACCACTCAGATCTTTGACCTGTACAAAGGTGCAAGCTGTAAAATACAGAAATATTCTGGAGCAACTCCTGAAAGTGACACAGGAAGATGCAGTATTACCCGAGAAATCTTGCAATGCTGTTCTCAAACAGCCATGCTAGTACTTAGAGTTTGTAGAGCTATCGATTGGACACAACTGAGAATGTTATATGTTGTGAACTGACTGCTGTTGCTCTCCCCAGGATTTTCTCACCCGGTAGAACACCTCAGGCACAGAGTACTTGTGATTCAATGTTTTTGTTGGTCTTGGCCCTTAAAAAATCATGTGTTTTGAGTAGTGTGACTGAAAGCTGTTTTTCCCAGAAACCCAATTGATGCTTCAAAACTTAATGTCCGTGAAATACTGCAGTGATGTTTTCAAGGACTTGCCAAAGCATTTTGAAATACCCGTGAAGATATAATTCATCTATGACTGTGCCAAATGAATAATGAAATGTCATTATTAAAGAGAAACACTAGACAGGTGCCTGGAATTTCTGTTATATTTAATTCAGTGATAACTATAGTGTCTGCTCAGTGTGGGAACTACTATTCCTATTTGTTGTGTAAATAACTGGATGCATATTTAGGAACTTACAATGAAGTTTTTATTTTGCAGCACCTTGGCAGGCATCTCTGTTGTTAGAATTCTGTAGCTAGACCAGACTAGTTGTGGTCTGAGTGGACATAGAGCCAGAGGGAACGCTTCATTAAGTTTGCTATAGAGACTGACCTGAAAGAGATCAATAAAGGAAATCAGTCTGGCTGAGTCAGAGCAGGCGGTATCTCTGAGCTATTAGAAGGAACCACAGGGGAAACAAAAAGGATTTTTCTTTTGTCTGAAGATAATGACATCTTCCTGTGTAGTAGTCAAACTACATCTTTGCAGTTCCCATTGGCACTTGCTCCAGAAATAGCTGTTACATGGGTCACTGCAAGCTTCTGACATTTTTTTATCTGCTCATGTTCCCCCTGCCTTTGTTTTCAGTGAAAGTATGTGGTTTAAAACTTAATCCTTTGCTCATGATTTTCTTGAAGTATGTTGTACTGTGTTAGTTACAGATACCTTATGATTAAAGCAATTCTGCACCCACAGGTCTTTGGAAACCTGGATATGTTAATTTTGAGTATCATTTTTTTTTTTATTGACTAGAGTAAAAGTACATTATGAGCAGTTTTGAGATACAGAGTCATCTACTGCTACTCTATCTTGTTTCCAGAACTGTCCCTCAGGTTCATGTTGTATTGGAAATGTATCCTCTAGTTACAACGAAATTGTTTCCCTAACAGAAAGGGACAGCATGTGGAGTCCTCCGGAAATGCTGTGTTGTGTTGTTGATTACATTAATAAACCATTTGGAAAGGGGAAGAAACAGTGAGGTTATAAGTCTTGTTGTATAAATAATACTACAGAATTATTTAGAATTACATGGGAAAAAACTCTGTTATCAGTTGCAGTGGAATAAGATGTCAAATCAAAAGGAATGCCCCCAGAATGAAGGGGTGTGAACCTATTGTTATGCATATAGAGTTTTAATTTAAAGTGGTTATTGATACTTGGGGAAGAGATTGTGAAACTACCAAAAGATCATAAGAGGATTAGGTTGGGGGCACAGCATTGTCCAAAAGTGTAATGTTTATAAATCGTGAAGAGGGACTGCATTTCGTGTAAACTCCTGCTTTGTTGGCATCATAAAGACGGTGTGCTGGTCCTTTCTTGACAATTTTTTTTTAAACTTATACACAAACACACACATATGTATATTCTCAGCATGTATTCACATACTGTATGTATATACATACTGAGAAGGGAAACAAGGATTATCATAATAAAAGGATCTGTGATTTCCTCTGTCTGTAACAGAGAAAACTGTCAGGAAGAATAAGGTCCTTAAAAGCAGGAATATCTTAGAGAATTCAATAATTTTGAAAAATTATTATTCCTTCATCTCATAACCTAAAGTAGTGTGAAGCTAGAGATCAAAAATGAAATCACTAAGCATGAAAGAGACAGATTTTTCTGCGCACAAGTTATGGTTAGTTTACAAAACTTACTGCCATGAGGATATTTTGAATACAAAAAGATAAACTCTTAGAATAGTACTGTTTGGATATTTAGTTAGCCCTGAAGAATATCCTGAAGTTCTAAGTGGTGCAGGGCTAAAGATACAGTAGGAGAAACATCTGCTGCTTAACTAGATGGATTCTTAATTTGATTCCAGAGTAGCTGGTTTTATTTAGCACTGGAAGAAATACAAGTGGAGGAATAGGTAAATTAATGTGTCTTTTCAACTCTCTGTACTGTTAATAAGAATAGGAGAAAGTGAAGAGTATTGTCTTGTTTTTTTAATTGTAACTCACAATACATATATGTATATATATATAAAAATTCTGAATCTCAAATATTCTTTTTTCCATACTCTTAGTTGTAACAGCATGTTGTAATATCTATCACAATAGTTCTCTTTGAGGTCTTCAATTCTAGAGACTTTTGAAGATCTAACTAGTGGGGTTTTGTGATGGATCTTTCTTGGAATATTCTTGCAGGCACTGGAGAATGCTTACTTTCACTTCAGTCCCATATTTATTTATAAAAGCACGTGTAGTTTCTCCTGCCCTTTGATGCTCATTGTTTTAAAGAAGTGGTGGTATGTCTCTCTGCAACAACTAGAAGTATAGATATGTATAAACCTTACTTTTCTTCCTTTAAAACATACACTGTGCTTCTGGGAGGCAGATCTAGAGAATGAAACTTGCTTTTCTCGCTGAGAGCGATTCTGTCATATTAATCTGAGAAGTCATGACTGCAAAGTGGTCTGTCCTATGCCTTATTGCTCATCTCGAGGCATCACTATTTTGCTAGGGCCCAGAAATCAGGTTTGGGTGTCAAGATTCAGCTCTATCCTTATTTGGTCTTTCGGCTCTATTCCTGCACAATTTGCAAAAGGCATAGCTGCAATGTTGAGCTATGTTTGTGCAATCTTCTGGTGCTTCCACATTATCTGATACTTTAGACTGCATTAAAATCTCTGGCTAAGAAGTGGAGTTCTTGTTTTCTCAGTCATTTCCAGCTCTGATGCTAATCTGTGCATAACTAAATGCTACTTCATTCCTAAATGAAGCATCAAATGTATCTGCTCTTGGAATGTTTTTGGTGTTCTAAAATAGGTAAATAGGAAATTTATACAATCCTAAACTTTTGTGCTTAGTGCTTGTGTTCTGAGTAGAATTACTTCCTATAGTTATAGATGGGTTATAATTACTATTGTCAGACCTAGCAGTCAAAGAATAAAGAAAGTCTGGTCAACATCGTATGGTTTGTTTCATGGTGATCTGAACCTTTTTCCATTTGACAGGAGTCCATGAAGAGAGGATCATGTTATTACTTGCCATAGGCATGCTTTTTCTAGGATCGTGCAGCATGGTTCTCTTTACTGACAGCACTCAGCAAAGGATAGTAACTACCACCTTCTGTGGAAGTAGTGTTTGGCATCCTACCAGTTCTGTGGTTTTTGGCTCTGAAATTTGCAGCAGCCAGATACATGAGACAGCATTTTAAGCTTCCTGTTTTCTGTGCTGTGTTGCTAATCCATAATATGCTAAGGTAATGTCCAATTATTTGAAGTGTACCAGGTTGTCTCATTGCATGAAGCTTTGAATGGGTAGTGTGGTTCAGATTAACAGTTTAGAGCTGAGAGAGTTTGACAGATACATTTCAGGCAAATTGTGGGGTGAGAAATGTAGAAAAGTGTTAAGAATTTTATCCTTGTGAGAGTCTGAGAGTCCTTCCTTAACACCAGTGAACTCTACCTCTGTCAGTATCAAAATCATACTCTAGCCTTTATTGCATGGGTTGGTCAAGCATAATCATCTGTGAGTCATGTATTCACAATGTTAACTAAGTTTTAATTGGTGAACTTAGTCACAAAACACCCAGAACTCAAGAGGAAGTAGGACTGGGCTGAAAGTCCAGAGGTGAGAAGTTGTGATTTAAACAGTCTCATTGCTGCTGACATTTCTGCACATTTCTGTGTCTGTGAGTTTTATTCCTGTGTCAGAGAACTTAATGAACTAATAGGATGTTACTTGTGAAGGAGACAACGAAATAAGATACTAAGTTTTCGAACTATAAGCTCTGCATCATATGGCTTTTTGGAAGTCAGTTATCAATCACTATAGAATCTGCTGAGTTGGGGGGACCCACGAGGGACCATGAAGTCCACCTTCTGGCCCTGCACAGGATACCCCAAGAATCACACCAGGTACATGAGAGTATTGTCCAAACACTTCTTGAACGCTGTCAGGCTTGTGTTGTGACCACTTCCCTGGGGAACCTGTTCCAGTGCCCAGCCACCCTCTGAGTGAAGAACCTTTTCATAATATTTAACCTAAACCTCCCCGGACACAACGTCGGGCCATTCCCTCAGGTCCTGTCACTGTTCACTACAGAGAAGAGATTAGTGCCTGCCCCTCCTTTTCTCCTCACAAGGAAGTCGCAGACTATGATGAAGTCTCCCCTCAGTCTTCTCCAGGCTGAACAGAACAAGTGACCTCAGCCACTCCTCACACAGCTTCTCCTCAAGTCCCTTAATCATGTTAGTTGCCGTCCTTTGGCCGCTCTTCAAGAGCTTAATATCTTTTTTATATTGTGTAACCCAAAACTGCCCCCAGCACTGAAGGTGAGGCCACCCCAGAGCAGAGTGGGACAATCCCCTCCCTTGCCCAGCTGGTGATGCTGTGTCTGATGCCCCCCAGGACACAGTTGGCCCTCCTGGCTGCCAGGGCACTGCTGACTCAAATTCAATTGCCCTTGGCAGTGATCCCCAGGTCCCTTTCTGCAGCACTGTTCTCTAGGGTCTTATTCTCCAGTCTGTCCATACATCCAGCGTTTCCCTGTCCCAGGTGCAGAATCCAGCACTTGTCTTTCTTAAACTTCAGGTGATTGGTGATTACCCAGCCCTCTCATTTGTTGACTCCTCTCTGGAAGGCCTCTGCCTTTGAGAGAGTGAATGGCTCCTCCCAATTTTGTATCATCAACAAACTTACTTTGGGCCTTTGAGTCTTGTGTCCAAGTTGTTTTTTAAGATGTTGAAGAGCACAGGGCTAAGGATGGGGCCCTATGGAACCCCACTAGTGACAGATCACCAGTCTGATGTCACCCCATTCACTGCAACTCTTTGTGCCTGACCTGTGAGCCGGGTGTTCACCCATCACATGATGTGTTTATCCAGCTGTGTGCTGGACATTTTCTCCAGAAGTGTCCTGTGAGAGACAGTATCAAAACCTTTACTGAAATCCAAAAAGATCGCATCAACCAGCTTCCCTTGGTCAGCCAGGGGGGTTACCGTGTCCTAGAAGGAAGTCATGTTGTACATGCAGGACTTTCCTCTCATGAAGCTCTGCTGGCTGTGACAATGGCTGCAGTGTCATTCAGATGTTTTTCACAAGTCCCAGAATAATCTTCTCCATAATTTTACCAGGCACTGAAGTGAGACTGACAGGCCTGTAGTTTCCAGAGTCATCCTTCTTGAACATTGAGACAACCGTAGCCAGCTTCTAGTCAGCTGGGAACTCCCCAGATACCCAAGACTGTTCAAAAATAATTGAGAGAGGCCTCACAATGACATCAGTCAGCTTTTTGAGTATTCTTGGATGAATCCTATCATGAAGCCACATAGATACATGACGATCCAGTTGGAGCAGCAGATCCCACACAAATTCAGGGTCAACTGAGAGTTTGTCATTCCCCCAGACACGGTCCTCCAGCTCTGGGCACTGGGACCCTCTAAGCCCATCACCTGTGTGAAAAGACACAGACAAAGAAAGCATTACACATGTCACTTATGTCATGCCAAGTAAGTGCACAATACATGCACAGTGTCAGTCAGACTCAGAATGGAAGTTCATATAGGTTACTTTATCAAAACTGTGGTTTGTTGTCTCTCTCTTTGTCATGTGTATGTGAGAAGGGGTGTTTCTTTAAATACAGGGTAGTTAATATCCTTTCTTTGACAAGCTCCATGAAAATATTTTTCTGCTTGTCTGTGACTAAAAAGTGTGCTGTGAGGTAGGCAGCTGAAGGGAAAAGATCCAGAGTAGCCCAAAAGCAGTTCCCGGGCAAGAGATGGTAGTGGCAGCCTGAGTTTTCAGGCATGACAGGAGGGAATATACTGTTGACTTCCACAGGGACCTGTCAAGATGTCTCTAGTTTCCTCTACAGCCAGGAGCGTATTGGGTTACCCTACAGGTCTTACCTTGAATGGCTTGTGACCTGTATGCAGATCAGGGTCTGGCATTTGATTTTGCTTCATTTACATTTGTGATCCAAACAGGTCTTCAGATACACATTTGTACAAAGAGTTTCCTTTCCTCTCCATGGCAAATCCTATTTCTCTTCTGCCTGAACTGCTTGAAGTCAAAACGAAGCATGGGCATCCCTAGAATCAGCCCTGTCCCTTAGGCTTGTTTAGATGTGGGGACCTTTGCATAAGATACTTAGACGGTAGTTCACACTGGTCACTTGGCAGAATGGCCAAGCTGGCCCCAAACATTGTGTACCATGAATCTATATACACTTGTCCACATAACACATATCCCACTTCTTCCTATAGAACTCCTTGTTCTCGCCATAGAATCATAACCAGAGAGTCATTTAGGTTGGAAAACACCCTTAAGATCATCAAGTCCACCACTAAACCGTTTGTGTAAGCTCCGCACCTACATGTCTTGTAAGTACCTTCAGGGATGGGGGCTCAACTGCTTCTCTGGACAGCCTGTTCCATTGCTTGATGATACTTTTGGTGAAAAAATTACACTTAATACCCAATCTAAACTTTCCCTGGTACAGCTTGATACCATTTCCTCTTGCCCTATGTCTCTTTACTTGGGAGAAGAGTGCGATCCCCATCTCGCTACAGCCTTCCTTCAGGAAGTAGAGAGTGATAAGGTCACCCCTGATCCTCGTTTTCTGCAGGCTAAACATCCCCAGCTCCCTCAGCCGCTCCTCATAAGACTTATGCTCCAGACCCGTCACCAGCTCTGTTGCCCTTCTCTGGAAGGGCATGCTCCAGCACCCCAGTGTCTTTCTTGCAGTGAGGCATCCACAACTGGACACAGGATTTGAGGGGTGGCCTCACTAGTGCCAAGTACAGGGAGACAATCCCTGCTGTGGTCCTACTGGCCATGCTATCGCTGATACTAGGTGGGATGCCATTGGCCTTCTTGGCCACCTGGACATAGCTGGCTTGTGTTCAGCTGGCTGTCAACCATCTTTATAACTTATCTTTTGACCTATATTCAAAGCAAAATAAATGTAAATATCTGCAATCTTCTTTTTCCTTCTGTTTTTAAGATAAACCTGTAACATACTCTACTGCTGGCCCGCCATCAGATGGAGTTGTTAGTAAATGCACATGACCCAGAAGTTTTCATATCTAGAAGAACAGATTAAAAATTTTTGCAGCAGTATAGAGTCTTTTGTCCAAAAAGGACAAAATGTTTTAGATACTACATTTACAACTAAGATCTAAGGAATGTTGTTTTGTCTGATGTCTGTTTTTCTCATGCCATGTTTTCCACATAAGCAAGCAGAGGCATAAGGATTCATATTAACAGTATAATTGAAAATGCATTTCAAATGTTTCACCTGGTAACTTCTCTTTGTAGGAAATGTAACTTTCTTCAGTAGTGCATTTAGTGGTTTGGACTGGCTTCCAAAAAACTACTTTGTAGAAGTGGTACTTAAATAGTGTTCCAGAGACTGCATTAGATAGAGAGCAGCTGAGGCAGCTAAGTAGACTCTCTTCTCTTTCAGTCTGTGAATAGAAGAGGTCTCTCCATAGAGGTAGAAATGTAGCAATGATAGATAAAATTTCTGCAAATAATACTCTCCAAATTCTACACGTAATAGTTCTGTTTGGTGTAATGCAGGCCAAGATAAAGCTGTTTGTCAAAAGTCTTGCTTTATTTTGGGTAATAGTGTATATGTATTATCCAGATCCAGTTTGCAGAACTCTCTTCTACAAAGTATTCCTGAAGAGGAGATTTTAATAATGGAAAGAATTGAATATTTATATTGATGATCAAGATTAAGATAAGTCCTTTTTAAGATAAGTCCTTGGCGTATTGCATAGGGAAAAAGGACATTAAAAGCTATGTATTAAAAGCCCTTGCACTTGGAAGTAAGCAATCTATTAGGAAACAAGCTTGGAAGGAAATTCATCTTTGGATAGGCAACTTATATTATTGGAGGCTTCCTTTCCCCTGTAATTTCTGACGTACCAGGGTTCCAATCTGATTTGGAAGTTGCTGATTTCCTAGAAGCATTGGGTCAGCTGTTCAGTGTCTTCTTTATAGATAAATTGAAAGAAATCTCTCCTAGGTAAGGCACTTCCATTAGGCAAGTGTCAGGTACAAAGGAAAACTTAATTTATGTTTGAATTTTGTTATAGGCAACTTGATCTTTATTGTACTGTACCAATTTGTTTATGGAGAGAGTTCAGCTTTTTAGAAGCTTTGGATATGTAATGCAGAGCTTCTGTTATTTCTCAGCCAACTTTCTAACTTTATCAGGTTGGGTTCTTTGTTCCTCTCCCTGAAATCTATAGATCAGTTGTATTTTGAATATACACACACAAAAAAACCCTGCAAACCCAAGAATATTTTCTTTCTATTGCGGATGTTGTGTTATGCAATGTTCATGCATGAAAAATGATCAAGAAAAACATGGTAGAATAGCAGGGGAGGAGTACTTCGCAGTATTTTGTGTCCTTCTCTTTTACGCTGCATTGTGGATTAGTTTTTCCCACTCAAATACCCAAACTTTGGAAAACCCAGAGCTAAGTGCAGAGTGTCATTGTATTCTACTGACAACTGTGTTGGACTCAATTCACTACTACATTACAGGAGGAACTGTAGCAAAGCTTTGTGGTAATGACATGAGGAGGTGCAGAATCAGCACCTTTATTACTTTTAAAGCTGATTGCAAAGAATATGAATGTTTGATTTTTATTTGTTTTCCACACCAATATTTCTTTTTCCTTTTCAACAGGATCTACTCTGTGTAGCTATGAACTACAGCCATCAGAATATACTACAGACCCAAGGGCTGCCAAATTATGTCCTAAATACCCTGTTCCAGAGAGGTAATATTAACAAGTTGTCTGATTTGGGGTGGAGGGAGCAGAGATTTGTTTTGATCATGACAGTTCTTTAGAAAATACCAACACATGTTCACTCTTACCAGGTAGATGTTTTAGTGTATTATTGTATATATTTATAAAATATTATTTTTTGAAAGGTAGTGAAAATAACTGTCAAAGAAAAACCCATGTATGTGTTACTGAAACTATTGAGCTGATATCTTCAAATTCTCTTCTGTCTCATGTGACTGACACTGTTCTAAGTATCAGCTGTTTTACTGCCTTTCACCCTATCTACAGCTAGCTGCCTGTCAGTAATGCAGATCTGAGACAATCACGGAACATTTTTAATCTTTGGGAGGAAAAATTATGTAGGGATGCACAGCTCTCTGCAGCGTTCACTTCTTATACCTTACCTCAGCCAGTCAGATAGATGCAAATTGTTTCATTTTTTACTCTTTCAGTCTGCAAATGACTAATATAAGGATAGTCAAGTACCAAAAAAGAGGCCTGTATTTTATTAACAGATCATTTTGAGGTTTATTGTTTTAAATATTATATTAGGCTGCTGTTTGTGAAAAAGGATTGCACAGTTCATAGCTTCATAAACTCTTCTAGCAATGCTGCCTGGACCTGTGGAGATGAGCATTGCTGAGAAAAGAAGTGATCTGTTAGCTGTTGTGCACAGCCTTCTGTCAGTAATTGCAGTAACTCAAGAAGAACCATGTTGTGTTTTCTCAAAATTTAGCTTCTAAAATATACTCTGTAGTGGGTGGTAACTGCAGAGTCTTTTCTTATGCATAGTTTTCTGGTATGTTTTTAGTAAATGTTATATTTGTGTCAGTTCTACAAACTCTAATTTTAAGTCTTTCTTGTTTACATGGTAGCCTCTCCACTGAATCTTTTTTTTTAATATTATAGTGACAATTAGTGGCAGCTGGAATATTAACTTTTTTTTTCTACTTTTCCCCATATAGATTAATATTCCATGCAGCTAGCCAGCTGTTACAGCAGTAATACAAAAACAAATGAAAACTTCAGTGCCAGCTTGCATACTGAAAAGGCTTGTTAGTCTCAATTTTTGCCAGAATTATACTGACTTCTTATTATGTGTTCCCATGTCATTCAGTCTCAATGAATATAGCTTAGGAAGAAAACAAAAGGATAGAACAATGTGTCAGAGCTCTAATGATGCTATGTAAATTCCTCATAAAAACTACCCTGAGTTATTTTAAAAAAGCTATTGTGTAGGTAGAGTATTTCCCCTTTTTGATATGGTATTACTGAAATGTATAATACGTTTGAGTATATTTGAGATTCAAAAGTCTGAACTTAATGCCCTAAGGCAAAAAAGGCCAACATTGTGTCTGTAAACCATTGATTTTCAGGTTTTTGTAGTTAAATTATTTGAGTAAGTATAATTTGAAGGAGAAATGGAATCCTGTTGAGACAACCAAATGAAAACCCAACATCTTGTAGACTGAGGCATTCAGGAAGAATTTACCTAACAGTAAGATTTGATCTGTGTCGTGGTTTAAACCCCTCCAGCAAGCCAGCCCCCCACAGCCACTTGCTCACTTCCCCTCAGCAGAAGCGGAGAGAGAACTGGAAGGGTAAAAGGTAGAAAGCTTGTGGGTTGATACAAAGATGGTTTAATATGGGAAGGAAAAGCTGCACACGCAAGCAAAGCAAAACAAGGAATTATTTCATCACTTCCCATGGGCAGGCAGGTGTTCAGCCGTCTCCAGGACAGCAGGGCCCCATCACATATAACTGTTATTTGGGAAGATAAACATCGTCACTCCAAACATGCCCTCCTTCCACTTCTTTCCCCCTTTTTATATCCTGCACATGATGCCATGTGGTCTGGAATATCCCGCTGGGCAGTTGGGGTCAGCTGTCCTGGCTGTGTCTCCTCTCAATCTTTCATGCACCCCCAACTTCCTCACCATTGTTGCAGTGCAAAAAAGCAGAAAAAGCCTTGGCTCTGTGTAAGCCCTGCTCAACAATAACAAAAGCATCTCTATATTATCAACCCTGTGTTCAACACAAATCCAAAATAAGCCCCATACCAGCCACTGTGAAGAAAATTACCTTACCCCAGCTGAAACCAGTGCAATCTGTCAAGGGTTATGAACCCTCTGATTCCCATCAGTTCCATGGGATGGAGGTAGCATATGATGTGAAGATTGTCCATTGATGTTTTCTGTTTGATTGCCAGGCTTCTTTACAGCCTTCGGCTGAAGCTGTCAATGGATTCTTACCACCCATCTTCAAGGTATTATGTCCAACTTTGACAGAGCAGTGCAGTCTAGCAGTGCAGTCAGCAATATATGTTTCTTCCACACCCAGCCTATATCAGCCTCAGTAGACATGACATGTTTAGAGGACCCTGGAGGAAAACCTGTCCAGTCCCTGCAGCATTTATCTATAAACCAGCTGTGCTGAGCTGTGCCAAGAGACTGCCCTGTGGAGGTTATAAAGAGCAGCTGGCAGTGGCATTCCGATCAGACTCCTCCTCACCTCACACAGGTTGCTGTGTACACAGCAGCTGTATATATATATACAGCTGTATATATATATACAGCAACACAGGTTGCTGTATGTACACAGGAGTAGTAGTGAGAGGAAAAAACTCTTTGAAATCTAATACTGGAGTAATCAGATGGATCTCCTAACTTCGTTTGAGTAATGCTTTGAAAATACAGCTTCTGAGACCATCATCTGCTGGCTTGAACTTTATTCGTTATTGTTTATGATTAAGCATCATGTTGCTATTCTTAGAAATTTGTAATTCCTTTTCAGTAGGTAATATACCAAGATATAATCAAGAGGTCATATAAAATAGCACAGGTCATGGAGAATAGATCTGTTATTGTGGTTTTTATTAAGACACTTCACCTCACCTACTCATTCAGTCAGAACCACTGAAGCAGAAGCAGATCTCAAAAGTGGATTCTCAGGAGTCCCATTTACTCAAGAAAGCTTGTAGGAACCACTAACCTATTTTTTTTTTTTATTAATTAAAACAAACTTAGCAATTAATTACTGCATATGAAAATAGGTAACTTAAAATAGGTAGTGAAATTACTTTAGGTTAAGGGATATTAGATGAGTAATATCAACTCTGATGCAAAAAGCATGTTTTCTTCCGTTGGGATGTATTTTGGAAGAATACTTAAATCCCACTTGTTCCCTTTTCGAAGTGAATATTTTTGTATTTGGATGCAGGAATAACATTCTTTTGCCTACTCCCACCTCAAAATTTGGGCTTTGTTACTGGTAGTGACAATTTACAAATGCTCTAGGCTTTCTGCAAGGTTGTAGCGGTTAACAATTAAATACACCTCTCAAGTTTCCGTCTTTTTCAGTAATATGGCATTTAATGAGCAGCAGTATTCCAAAATAGGTTATGTTGTAAGAGGCTAAGAGGATACATGGGCCGCCTTTTAAGTAGGGCAGCCATCATTATGGGTTTAATTTGTTTTCTAACAACTGTGACTAATGCACAATTACTTTGCTGTGCTTAACTGCAGTATTCATTACTACGCAAAAGTAGACCATCAATATGAGCATCTCCAAATGCATTTACCTACTCAGCACAGTAATCCTATAACCATAAAATTTGCAGTCATCAGTGACTTTAAACAAATACCTAGGATCTACTAATTACCTGGAAATGGCAGGTGATCATAATTTCTCCCAATTTCTTTACAGAATAATTACACATTAATGATTTTCAGCATGTCATCCTTTTTCCCCAGAAAAACAATGGATGGGAAAGATGTGCCTAAGGCAGCTCGTTTACTCACGCGTTTAAAATGATGGTTAGAATTTTGGAAAGACATGGCCTTAAAAAATCATTGTTGAGGACAGAAAATTGTTGATTTATAGGTCATTGCTGAAATGGGGAAACTGCAGAAGATCATGTTCATTGCTGCTACAGTCCACTGAAATCTTTCAAGTAAGGGAGATTGGGCAGGGTGAAACAATAGAAAAGACATTTTTTTCATTGGATCCAATTACAGGAAGGAACATGTAATTCATGTCTGAAATGTAATTGGGAATTGATCAAATGATGTAATAGGCCACTTTGAGATCTGACATAGTTTATGAGCAAGACAGACTGCTACTAAATGGGAGACATTTAGAAAACAAAATTACCCACTTTTAAAGGAAAGTTTTTGCTCTCTTTTATCTTACTCTGACAGACTTGACAGCAGGTTTTTCGGAGCATTCTGCAAAGTTTAGTGCATAGTCTCGACAGTTTTTTGTGAGGGTGCTTCCAAAATGGTTCAAAGCAAAAGAGGCATCTTGGCATGTTTTGCATAATTTTAACAAAGTTAATGAATATAAACACTGTGATTGTAATATTCAATAGAAGAACAAGCTTAGTATGGGGAAAGACTGGGAATGAATACATAGGTTTTGCTTGACAGCAGTTGTGAATGCTGATGTCCTTTAGCGCAAAATGTATAATCTCAAGAAGAGTATTGTTATTCTGCAATTTATTTTGCTGCAAATATGGGCCAGTATTCCATTCTAACATGAGTGAAAGGCATTGTTTCAGCTGCTGGTTCACCACCTGACACTTGAAAGAAAGAGATTTAAGTGGAAATAGGAACATATACTTTTTGAGCCTTGTCATTTAAGAGTGGGAGGGTAATAATATCCTATTGAAATGTACACTCCAGCCTCACAGAGTTATTTGTAAGAACTGCATCACTTTCCATTATGATCATCCTCATTTCAGCAGCACTTGTGCATTCAACACATGGTTTCTGGTTATGATGTTATAAGGGTGGAATGATTGCATCTATTCACCTTTCATTTGTGTGTTGATGTGGCATTTATATTAAGTAGGAGTAATTTTTTTTTCTGATTTTTTTTCTTGTGTCACCAGTGCACCTATTCCATTCTTCCATCGCTGTGCTCCTGTGAACATTTCCTGCTATGCCAAGTTTGCAGAGGCCCTGATCACCTTTGTCAGTGACAGTAGTGTCTTACACAGGCTGATTAGTGGAGTTATGACCAGCAAAGAGATTATAATGGGACTTTGCTTGTTATCACTAGGTAATTGTTTTTCTCATTACTAGCTATTTCTTAGTGTACTCCATTAGGAGACTGTTAACACACTCTAACCACAATATGAGCAAAAAACATGTATAATAGCAACAATCCCTTAGAAAATTATTCAGAATGCTTTTTTGAAATTTTATTTGAGAGCTGGGTAACTTACTCAGAAGTAATATCCATATGCATTCCTGAATTTCTGATTACGACAGAGGATGCGTGGCTGTTAATTAGCCAACATGAGTTTTGATATAGTTAAGAGAGCATCCCCTTTTTCCTAGTTTTTATTATAGTATTCCCCTTTCCCATTTGTAGGAGTCATCTTCTACCAACTCAAGTCTAAATAAACCCTTTCCAAATAAAAAGGACAGGGTGAGAAATGCACAATAGCACACTCCCGTTGGATGTAGAGGATTTCATTTGTTTCATTTAACATACTTGTGCAAAGATATGAGAACTTTCAGCGTGAAAACAGGAAAATTAGATACCCATCTGTTGCATTGTATGTTACCGCCTTCTTCCCCTTCCTCCAAAATTAAAAACTTCAGGTCTTTGAAAATCTCAGCCTTGTCTGAAGAGCTGGAAATTCCCAACAGTACAGAGCTGCTGAATTGTTTCTATAGCTGTGAGATGCCTCTAGCCTATAGAGTGACACTTTGCACTAGACTGAAGAGCTGTTTTAACAGAGTCATCTTGTTTAAGGTGGAATGTTGCCCACCCACATAAATTGCTTTCCTAGTGAGACTGTTATACTCATACAAAGTATGAAATCTGAAATGCTAAAATGGGAGGATCAAGATATTAGCTATGCATATGAGCAGTGTATCATTTAGAAAGAAACACTGCAAAGCTGTATCAGATATAGGGGTCCTTTGTTTTGTTTGCTTTTGTGGTTGAAAGAAAGACGGGGTGAGGAAGGGAAAAAGAAAGGAAACAGAAGAGGATGCTAGATACCATTAACCCCCGGCCACACACGTGCAAAAGACCACTGTGTATGTTGTCAACTGGAAAGCTGTTTATTTTTACATCTTGACAGCTTCAGTATTTGGTAATAATGGTAGAAACTGTCCAGAATCTGAAAGCTAGTGGCTGATTTGCAGTGCTGTTGTTCAGTTAGAGTCAGAAGTTAGTGCAGAATTTACATACAGTTAATTTAAAAAATAGTTTTCATAATTTCATAGTTAAACAAAAATTATTTATTTTAAAACAGTGGGTTAGACTGTGATTCAAAAAGCCAGGTTCCAGTGGCTTGTATGTAACTGCTGAACACAAACATGTATATGTTAAAATATGAATATGTACTTGTACACACCACTCACTTAGCCTTAGCTGGCTGTGTAGTTTTTTACTTATGACTGGCATGACATTTTGGAATACACAGATATCATATTAGCTGCACTTGTCTGACGTGTGTATTTGAGTGCAGACTCTGCTCTGGTCCTCAGAAGGTGTGCTCATGTTACCAGACTCAAAGTACTGCCATGTCTTGCTGTCTGTTTGGTCATTGTCTAAGTACATCTCTGTCTGTATGCATGCATTATGTCTTGTATTTAATGTATCCTGTAAATGTATTTGTGCTGTCTTTGTTTTAATGAACATTATCAAACCAGAAGTTGTAGAGGTGCCTAATTTTCTTAACTATCTATTCAGTGAGTTTATAAGCCTCAAAAAAGAATTATGTCTGTAAAAATTCTGTTGGAAGGCAGTTACCTTAGTGCAGTGGGAAAAATTAGGAAGGCTGTATCTACTTGAAGTAATTAGTCTGCTTATTTTATTTGTCTTCTTTTGCAGTGTTGTCCATGATTTTGATGGTTATAATAAGGTACATTTCAAGAGTACTTGTCTGGATTTTAACAATTCTTGTCATTCTGGGATCACTTGGTAAGTCTTGTTTGTCTCCCAGTTTGAGTGCCCAGTTCTAGTCCTTGTTCTCCATGTCCTCAGCCCAGCTATATCCCACACAGATCTTTGATCATGCATTTCCCTTCAGCCTTTTTTTTGAGTCCTTTTCAAGATGCACATCGAAAATGCCACCTTAGTAATTGCAGACCTCTCTCAGAGAGTACGTCGCACCTTGAATATTTGCACTAACCCTGCTTGGCAGGCAATGTTCATGTCAGCCTAGCTCACTAGAGCCCACAGGTGTCAGTGCAGGAGACTCCTCATAGCACTTGTAGCACAACCCTAAACATTGCCTAAGTCTTAACCTGCCTTCCAAGTAGGTCAGCAAGGCAGCTAAACCTGGGTGTGTCTGATGGCACACCCACACCATGGCTGACACATGAAGAAATCAAAGGGCAGCTATTGCTTATGCAGCTGAATGTGTTTACAACCCTGACATGTTCATCAGTCCTTCAGTTCTTTGAGTAGCTCTTTAAGACCTGTTCTTGAAGAGAGGAAGTAAAGGTGCTTATCTAGCAATTCTAATAAAATCCTTGTATTTCCATATGACTCATAAAGACCTGCATGACCTAGATCATGTGTGAAATGCAACCAGCCATGCTATCTTGGAAATGACCAAAGGTTGTCTCTTCTAAAATGATGTAGCTTGTGTGAAAATAACCTTATTTTATCACATTAGCTTTTAAATTTGTAAAACTGAAGTTTTCTGCACTAGTTACTGAGTAGCTAAGCCAAAATGTCTGGGCAGATGACTGTAGGGAAGGAAAAAAAATAGAATAATCATATTAGGAGCACTAGTGATTTAATTCTTGCAATTCATGACTGCAATAGATGGAAAAAATCAGCAGACCATCTATATTTTTTCAGGATCACTTTGGTTTTCTGCTTAATGGCCTCACAATCTATGATGAGGGAAAAGGAAAAATATATATTTTTTTTTTTCGTTTATATTCTCTTTAGAAGATGAGCAGCCATGTTGAGTGAAAGACTTGAATGACTTATCTTACTGGTGTCTGTTACTATGTTCTAAAAATTTTCTTCCATTACACAGCTGAATAAAAACCTCTCTTTCATGACACATACTGCTTATTTTGTCTTGACTGCTTGTTTAGAAGATGTCAAAAGAGCATTTTTCATTTTAGACCTGAACAGAGTATCTTCAACAAAAACATGTGATCCCAGAATCACAGAGTAAGGTTGGAAGGGACCACAGAGGCTCATCTGCTCCAACCTCCCTACTAAACTTATGCATTTGATTCAGAAATACTAGCAGAACAGAGAAGGACACTTAAAAGAGAAAATAAATGTACCAGAGAGGAGAGTTTATCTCCCTGAGGGGCTGGGGACCTGTATTCAAGAACAGTTCTATCTTGAAAATGCAGCTAGAATAGAAGAATGTTATTCTGGCCATAAGGCTAGGATTTCACCTCAACAGGGGTGAGAAGATAGTACCTCACATTATATTTGCCTCCTGTGCCTTTTACTAATGTTTTTTCCAGTGTCCAAGACATTATCTGAATCAAGTTTAGCTACCTATCATTAAGATGCTGTTTCCAGCATCAGGCTGATGCTTGTTGTTTTGATTAGTGTTCCCAGGAACAGTAGACTCCTTGTTTTCTTGTTCTTATTATTTCACATCCTAATCCAAAGGTCTGTCTCTGTTTCCCCTCCTAAATTCTTACTCCCTGCATTATTATACACACATTTACATTCACACATACAGCCTACCACAGAACTATTTATTCTTCCTTTCGTTCCTCTATTACCTAGCTAGTGGGAGCTGTGCTATTCAGTGTTAGGGCTCTCCATGAAATAGTCCTTCAATGCAGTTTACCCTAAAACATAGAGTCAAGGTTCTGCAAGTCTCTTAAGCGGTCATAGTGTGGTGAGACTGTGAAAAGAGTATATTCACTTGAGAAGAGGGCAACAGAGAAGAACTAAGTACTTCTCCCTCCTCTCAAGTTCCTGTTGGGTTGAGCATCAGTGCTCTTGAGTATTCAGGACCAGACTAGACTTGAAAGAAATGAACTGTTTTATTTCTCTGGGACTAGGTGGTATGTGTCATACACAAGATAGATCATTCATTTATCCTGTTTGTCTTCTCACTAAAACATAGGTGGTACAGGAGTCCTGTGGTGGCTCTATGCTAAACAACGAATATCTGCCAGTGCTCTTGAGACCCAAATAGCCAAAGACAATCTTCAGGCTCTCTTGATCTATGCCATTGCAGCTACAGTCTTCACGGTAGGCTTTGCTAATGACTGTATATTTTCTTGTTCTTGACTTCCTGTTGGTCTCTATTTTTTTATTCAGGTGAAAGCATTGTATTGCACACATTTTGGAACAGTTTATTTCTGCCACAGTTTATGTTTAAGTGATTTTCTTTCATTGTGTTATTTTTTTAACTTTCAGGAACTGTTCTCTAATTCCTGATTATGAGTCAGGGGAGACTTTCTAGGAACTGTTCTCTAATATCTGATTTTGAGGCAGGAGACACTTTCTAACCCTGCAGATACTTTCGTCTACTGTAAAATGTCCACAGGGACTTCCAAGAATAGGTACGATATTGGACTGCTAATCCAAAGAGATTTTTCTTAGGTTCTCAGTTCAGAGGTACTTAGTCATTTCAGTGTATTTAAAAGTCCTTGGCCTACTTCTGACAGAAGTTGTTCTCAAATCATTGTGAATGGAAATACTAACACTGATTATTGAACCAATTTATCTTCTTTGGGCCTTGCTGTTCATTTCAGAGTCACTGAATTTACTACCAAAAACTGGCAATGTTTGACTAACTTCACAGGAATTGTAGACTCCCTCTTTTGTTCTTCTTGTTGTTTCACATCCTAATCCAAAAGTTCCTCTCCGTTCCCTCTCCTAGATTCTTACTCCCTATGTTATTATACACATATAACATAGGGATAACATATTATACACATATATATCCTATAAGACCACCACACCATGGTCAGATACAAATTTTAAATTACCTTTCTGTTAAAACTTGCCGATTTCACTGCTTTGTAAAACATAATTGAGGATAGAACCTGGTCTTATCTCGTCAGCTTGAGGCTAATGATGATCCCAAATACATAATTATGAAAATGGAATTCCCCTAAAGCATAATTTTGAAATTACAAATTAAATTAATTATTAATTTATCACCAGAAGAAGCTGATAGAGGTTTTACATTTTGATCTTGTGATCTTATAGATAGTGTATGTGTTAATTTAGTGTGTTTGAATATCCTAGCTGTGCAAAAGATTAGCTTGATTCTGTTTCAGTACTGTAAAATGTGATTTGGAAACTTCCCCCTCTAGGTTATCTTGTTGTTGATCATGTTAATTATGCGCAAAAGAGTAGCTCTCACCATTGCCTTGTTCCACGTGGCTGGCAAGGTCTTCATTCACCTGCCGCTGCTAGTCTTGCAGCCGTTTTGGACATTTTTTGTGCTTATCCTCTTCTGGACATACTGGATCACAGTCCTGCTTTTTCTTGGTACTACAGGTAAGCAGCTGTCACTTATTTAAAAAAAAATTCACTTCATTTTTGTCTGATTTCAAGCAGAGTTGGCTAAAAAGCATGTGGGAATCTCAAGGAAAAGAGCCCACTTGTTGTGCTTCTATTTCTGTCTGCTTCACTGACTTCAGAACACTTGTTTCAAGAAAGTTACTGTGCATTTGAGTCTTCATTCCCAGCATGGTACTTTGTGTGTTAGGATGGCTTTTTCATTTGATGCAAGTTGGCTTGCTGCAAACCATGAGACTCTATTAATAAAAACTGCTATAGCAATTTTTCAAATAATTCCCTCTAATTTTACACACACAAGTTAAAGACAGCATAATCTTGGAGCTAATATCATGAAGTATTTTATTGTAGACAGTACTCACACAGAGGACTACATAGTAAGGGAAGGACCATTGCACACAGTTACTGTCTCCCACAATTTAAATATTGTGCAATTAGTTTAGTTGTTTTTAACTTAGGTGTCCAGTATTATTCCAGAATCATTAGGGAGATTTTTCTGCTGTTTGTATACTGTATTCTGAGAGCAGCCAATGTACTCTTAATTCCTGCCGGCTCTTCTTTTGTAGAAGGTGAAGACTTTGTTTGTATTCAGGGTCTGACAAGAGCTTCTAAAATTAATCAATCCTGTAGGTCCAAATCTTAGTTACTTCAGAAAAGAACCACAGCAGATGCTTTTTAAAAAGTCTGTTATTTTGCAGTACATTGTAGGCAACAGAGATTGTCATTCATTATTAAATATCTTAAAATTTTGAAATGTGTTGTTTACTACTGATCCAAAAGTAGCAGTGTTTCAAGTCACAAAGCTATTTCACAGTAATACAAGATAAGTATTTTTCATATCCTGAGTTCTTAGCAAGGGTTGGAGGCAATAGAATTCATGTGTTCTTGTTCTCATTACTGCTGGAATTTTTAGTTTTCATTGCACGCTCTGCTATGTGCAGAAAATGGTCACCACTGAAAGTCTCAGCCCTGTGCTTCATTTTCTGAGTCAGACCACTGCACAGGCACTAAATTTGTAGCAGAATGTAGTCTGATATCGTAGTTAACTGACAGAACCCTTCAACTGGCCTTGATTCTGCAAAAACTAATTTATCTTTTTAGCTTACATGCACTCAGTATCATCACTGTTATCAGTTAAACAAAATGTTTGTGCAAATAAGGCCAAATCCTTGTTCACTGACACCAGAATTATTTCAATAGTTAACTTATTCACAAGAAAACATTAATTTTATGTGTAAGTATAAAAACATAACTAAGAATGCAATTAATGTGCTGTCAGTGGTAAGTCAAAACAATGGTTTTCAAGGTGAGCTCTTTATACACACAAAGTTACTTACAGTGTTTTGCTGAATCTCATCAGCTGTTCATGTAACTTGTATAAGATAAAACATCTCACTGTGCATTAACATATTGAAATAGAGCTTACCCTAGGAGTGTTCTGACATGCTGTCAGTCTCTGTACATGATATTGCTATTCATATTAGACGAAGAGTCAATGAATTTTTGAATATATGGACTGCTATATTTAGATTTTCTAAAGCTGTTCCGTATGTCAGTTAATAGCTTTAAAGCTACAAAAGCGTACCATAAGGAAAACAAAAGTGATTGTTAATGCTGACATCTAGATGTAAAGAGCTGATATCGATTCCTGCCGTATGAATTATACTGATAAAGCAGCAAATTCAAATTAAGAACAACAGAAGTAGACTTCCATTATGTTTAACTACATGAATTTCTCCTATGAGATGGTGGTTAGTTGTTGAAATCTTTTTTAGTGTTTTTTTCAAGTACTGTTATACTCATTGTCTCAAAAGCTCTATCTTTCCAAAGAACAATCTTCCTAAACATGGTATATAAAACTATGAGTAGAAACTAGAGGGGTTTTTGCTGTAACTGGTTATGAACTGCTAATACTGTATGCTTCCTTCATTATGAGTTGATGTAAGCATCATTTTCTTTTTTACCCTCATTTATTTCTAGGTAGTCCTGTCCCAAATGAAGAAGGATTTGTTGAATTTCGGATGGCAGGTCCTTTGAAATACATGTGGTGGTACCATGTAGTGGGACTCATCTGGATCAGTGAGTTTATCCTAGCCTGTCAGCAGATGACAGTAGCAGGGGCTGTTGTGACATACTATTTTACAAGGTAAGGACAACATAGACATGAGTAGCCTACACATTGACTTGGCGGAAATAATGAGGAACAGAGGTTTTGGGGAGAATACTTGTGTCCATTGTGAAAGTTGGGGAACAGTTAAATTGCCTTGACTCTTTCTAAGTCATGTGAAGTCCTGAAGTATCTGTTTTGCTAATTATTGATGGTGTTCTTGAGATATAAGACTTGAAGTCTTATTTGCCTTGTAACCTGTGCACATTCTACAGACATGAGTGGTTGTTTACAAAGTAGGATGCGCCTGGAAGGTCATCTGTTTTGCTAATAATTAATGCTGGTAAGTTCCGTAGAGGTTAAAAAATAATGAAAGCAATTGATTATTATTTTAATTGCAAAACAGTGTCCTTTAAATTATTTACAGTGCTCCACTAATCTTCATTAATTTTTCTTTCACAAGATTACTTAAGATCTTATTAGATTCATCATTTACATATAGATTCTGACAGGATCATATACAAATAAAAATTCATGTAAAATTTTAAAGCTCCATATTTCATTGCTATATTTTTGAACTAAATTGTGTGTCAGTTCTTTGAATAATGTATGCAGATATTTTTCAACAGCATGATTCAGATCACAAATGTTTAATTGGTTTTTTTTTAATTGGTCTTTTTAATTGAGGCTGTTATCTGAACTACATTTGACTGCTTTTCTGCCCTACTCTTTAAAACAATATCAAAAGCAAGGAATCAATTTACTGTGCTGTCAGAAATTTTGTTATTTTATTAATGCTGAAGTTCTCCAGTATACCAATGAAATACATCTGTGAAGTTATTACAAGATGTTACAGGGATGTAATCTTGTGAATAATTAAACTAGATTGAGAACAGAATGAGGAAAATACAGAGGAAAGAGAATAACTCTGCATTGAAATAGATTACTTAGCAATGTGTATGCTTTGTCTGTAAGTTTATGTATTTCCTGTCCCCTGAGGGTGAATGATTTTTATTTTATCCATACCCTATAATTCCATAACAGCAATTTTATTTTAAGTTAGTAAATACTCATTTCTCTCTACTGTTATCTTCTTTTTGCATTTTAAGGTACAATCATAATTTGAAAAGTGACTTGTAAAAATGGAAAAGGCATTAATTTGCACTTACCCATTATTTTGCATATGAGCAGCTTTCCAAATCAAATGAGATGAGGTTATCCATGGAGAAATGTTTTATACGTGTTCACTGCTCATTCACCTTAGCCAGATGGATTCCTTTCAACTCAGGCAATAACAGGCCTCAAAGTGTTTTGCATTACAGACTTTGCCCTGAAAATGAGGAAGTGTTTGAGTTGCTTGGGCATAAGACTCAAGCCATTTATGTGATTGTGCCCAACAGGGAGTAAAATTTGTCTTCCCCTAAGAGTTAATTGAAAGAAACTACAGGGTAAACCTATTTTAATCATTAACATCTCAGGATGATGTTATGCAAATATAAGTTTCATGGAAAGAAGAATCTACTTTTATTATCTTTTCTGAATGGAATTCTCATCTCTCCCAAGCTGGGGAGATCCTTTATTATTTTAGTGTTAGCGTATGTTTCTTAATATGCTTATTATCATGCTCTTATTTATAATAAAGAAGAAGAGCCATTCTTTAAATGCTTAATAGTGCTATTTTATTAGAGAGATGTATAAGTGAGTTTCTTGGTAGAAAAGAAAAATGGCTCAAACCCATGAAAGGGAGTATTTATCTGATAAATTAAAAATATTATAGCTACATTGCATTAAATAACTTGTTTTAAGGCTCAGCCCTTGGTACCTTGAAGATATAATAGCTAAATCAGAAATGCAAAAAATCTGAGCAAAGAGTATACCTGATCAATTAGTAATATCCTCTCAAAAGACTACAGAAAGGTCTCCAAAAGAACAAGAGGGGAGAAGGCAAGTTTATCAGTAGTCTGACTAAAAAAGTACTATCACAGTTTCTTACTGTTTTGGAAGGTTTTGAATTGCACACCGTCTGATGTAACTTTATGGGAATTGCCAGTTGTTAATAGTGGTAATGCAGCCAACTGCTAGTAAGACTACCTGTCACCAATGAGTGTTTTCAGTTGCTCAGAGAATCACTGGCAAAGGTATTGGCAAAAGCAGGTTAATAGAGAAGTTGAAGTGTGACAGAGTTCATTGACAAGGTTCACTCTACTACTTAGTAGATGGTTAAAGCACACTTTAAAAAGGAAAAGTAGGACTAAAATTAATTAATCTAAATCTAAGCCTAAAATTATTTATGTGGAAGCTGAGGATGGAAAAAGGTTAAGGATGAGAAAGGATAAGGATAAAAAGGAATGAGGCAGAGCCTTGCATTGAATCACAAGGTTAAGAGTGGACCCTCTTGCCACTCTTAGCCCTGGACTTGACCAACAGTTTAGGCCTAAAGATTTTAGCAGCACTTAAACTTAGCATCACTAGCAGAATTTAACCAATTTAACAAAAGAGTCTATAGAATTTACTATGAGTACAACAGTAACTCAGTTACTTGGACCTGACTTACTTACCAATCTAACATTCACAGTACATTTGCCATAGCACATTCACACTCACACGTGTATGTACAAGGTATAAAACTGTAAAAATTCCTCTCAAGTTCAGTGAAGTGCTCAACGGGCAAAGGGTTGAGGCTTGAGGAGTAGGGTGTCAGCCCAGGCTCTGTAGGCAGCATTTGACGTTGGTCCTCTGAGTATCACAAACTTGAGAGTTCACTGGCTCAGGGAGGCCCCACTTAGAGGGAGGTGCTGGTCGCAGCCCACTGTGGTCCAGGAGTTTACGGGGTTGCTAGAGAATTGGCTTTAGTCATAGTAATTTTCCATCCTGGCCACAATTCAGGTCTGTAACTTTCTTTGAAAGTTCGATAACAGAAATGTTGTTCCACCTAGGTTGTTATTTGGGCACAAAAAATAAGTTTACAAGGCTGTTTGTTTAAAAACAGGAGCTCATTAGACAGGACAAGTTCCTGGGAGCAGACTGTGTTTCTGATAAGTTTGAGTAGCTGAGCCCAGGTGCTCTTTGTCAAGTCAGAGGCCTAACAAGCATTTCTGAGATCATAAAGCAGCCCAAGGCAGGAAGGGACAAAGGGGTGCACCACCACACTACTTGTATGTGTTATGAATTGATTTAAACTCAGAAGAGCAAAGAAAATTAAGTGTCTGTGAATAAAATGGATCGAACCCAGAAAGGTTTGAAATATACTCCAAAACTTGATTAAAACCAAAGGAGGTTAGATGTTGGTGCCAAAAAAAATTTGATATATTTTATTTATTAGTAAAAGAGGAAAGGGAAAGAAAGAGAAAAGAAAGAAATNAGTGCTGTGGTGCAGGATCTGGGGACCCCTTGTGGGGGGAGGGCCATGACACCTCCTCTGCTGTCATTCACATGGACGTCCCGTAGATGCAGCTTTCCCGGGTGAAGGGGCCCCTGCAGCTGGGCCAGTCTGCACAGCAGACTATTGGCGTTCACTGCCTCTGACCAGAGGCTTTTCCACCACACACCCAAAACCTCTCCTTCCCACCCCCACCCTTTGGTGTGAGGGTCTGTGGGAGCCTGGCAGCTGATAGCCCTGGGGCTGTGGTCTCCACCCCGAAGGTGTGAAGCTTAACCCTCCAGTGAATGTATTATTTTCCCCCAGCCCAGACTTGAGTCAGTTATCTTATCTCCATCAACTTGCAGTCCAGGGCCTCAGTCAGGAGGCTCATTCAGGGCATGGTGGTCTTCCATGCAGCTTTTGTTATACAGTTTTGCTATAATAGGCAAAAGTCCTTCATAAAAATGCTTAAGCCATAAACTATAACATTTCAGTCTCCGACAATATGACATACCAATTCCTTATCCTAGTGCTGCATTAGAGACAAATCTGTGGGTTACACAGATTGTCAGGGTGGAGTGAGCAATATATCCTGAAAGCTAGTATAAGGATAATATATTCCTTTTGCACATTATTTTACTGAGAATTTGTAGCACTTCTGGATAATATCACATAAATACTGATCTTTCTACTTAATTTTTTTTTCTCTTGTCAACAGGGAGAAAAGAAATCTGCCATTTACTCCTATTCTGGCATCTGTTAATCGCCTTGTTTGTTACCACCTAGGAACAGTAGCAAAGGGGTCTTTCATTATCACACTAGTGAAGATACCACGAATGATTCTTATGTATATTCACACACAACTCAAAGGAAAAGTAAGAGAAAATAGATTCTATTTTATTACTGACACTCAAGGCCTGACATGTTTGCCTGTTTATTTAGTCAGTGTGGGAGGTTGGAAGTCTTGCTTTGGAATAGATCAGGGATAAGAAGAAATCCTTCACTATGAGGGTGGTGAAGCACTAGAACAGGTTACCCAGAGTAGCGGTGGATACCCCATCCCTGGAAGTGTTCTGAGTTGACATTGGATGAGGTTTTGAACAACCTGGTCTAATGAAAGGTGTCCCTGCCTGTGGTGTTGGGAGTTCCTTCCAACCCAAACCATTCTATTGTTCTGTGAATATTTAGACTTTACAGGACCATGGGACTGATACAGATTGCTTAAGTTAGCAGGCTGAATATCAGTTACTGAAACACAAGGGAATATTGTTTCCTTAAAAACTCTTTATCTATGTTTTCCCACAATCTGTGCTTTTCTAGGAAAATGCTTGTGCTCGCTGTATGCTTAAAGCCTGCATTTGCTGCCTTTGGTGTCTAGAAAAGTGCCTGACATATTTAAATCAGGTAAGATTTTCCATATTAAAGTTTTATGTAAGGGCTGATATTAGTATATATATTCCCGGAGTGCAGTCTGATGCCGACACATAATGTATTGTACTTTGGAACTGAACTTGAATGACAGTACTTCGGTCTTATCTCCATTACTGAAATTACACTGCAAATCACTACACTGACCTTTGGAATATAAACAAAAAATAGCCCATATTCACCTTTGTGCACATGGTTTCTCAACTTTGTAACAATGTGTTTAGTGTTGGAGACATTCCTCCTTATGACTACTCAGTCCAATTACATCTGAGTTTCAAAATATGTTTGCTATGAAAAGAGAACTAAGCTTTTCCAGGTGTAATATTTAAGATTCTCACAGTGTAAAAACTATACAAAATATCAAATTGTCATCATCATCTACAAAGAGGAAAAAGAGTTGCAAATTGCAACACACTAGCTAGTCCTTGTAAAAGAGGGTTTACGGGCCTGTAGTTCCACCCCTTACATCTGTACATAAATATCTTGTACATAATACCTCTTTCACTCTTACTAATTTTTTTTGCTTGTGGAAATGTAGGAAATAAAATCATAAGAAAGCATTTTAAACCCCCCAATGTAATCCTTGAAAACTGTTCTCACTAACCTTGAATGCAGTCTAGTTAAGTATTTAGAAATTATCTCGGTTGACTTGCATGACACTCAGATTCTTTTATATTTCCAGATATTTTTTTTTGGAACTATTTAATTTCTGTAGCTATGCTACTGTTCACCTCCTCCTGCAGAGAAATTGCAAATTCTGTTTAGTGAGTTTTTTTGAACAAACTTGTTAATGCATAAATTATGAGCAAGGGAGGAGAAGAATAGTAATTCTTTACCTCATATAATCTTCTGTCAGCTGGTTCATATTGCTTGATTCAACAACTCTCAAGGGAATTTTTGTTCATTAAAATCATATGATGAATGTGACTTACTCAGAAGCTGTATCTTCCCCCTCACCTTCCCTGCTCTCCATCTGAAATACCTGATTGTTCTGTGAATAAATCTTCAATCTGCTTTTCTCAGAACGCGTATACAGCCACAGCTATCAACAGCACCAATTTCTGCACCTCAGCAAAGGATGCCTTTGTTATCCTAGTGGAAAACGCTTTGCGAGTGGCTGCCATAAACACAGTTGGGGATTTTATGCTGTTTCTAGGAAAGGTATGTCTGCTGCATACAGTTGTTACAGACCTATGTAGAAGCAATCTTTCCTTAGCACTGGCTTGAACCCTAAAACAAAATGGTTTAAAAATCCTGTTTCTTAGTGTGCACTTTATCACATCTAGCTGCATCATATTAGGAATGGACTGTCCAGGATAGGGAGCATAAACAGATGATCCACTTAAATTTAGTAAAAGTGACAAGAGAGGAATAGCTGACGTTTATGACACCCTTTGCATTATTTTTTAGGGAGCCAAGAGAAAAGTAATTAGACAGTCTAAAGGTTTTGATTTTGTGGCTAAGACATAGAATTGTAAGGAAAGGAAGCTTTTCTTTTAAATTCTGTTTAGTATGGACTCTTCAGGTTTATGCTGAAATTTTGACACATTATTGATCACCTTTTATGACAAAATTGGACTGGAAGAGTACAGAAGCCTGCTATGAGGAACTGCCAGCTTAAGCAACTAAGTTAGTTGTACTCTGAGAGTTAAAAGGAGACTAGAATAATTTCTGCGGTCAGTCAGTCTTTTGGGTCTCCAGCTAACGGAGATATACTGTATGGAAACATAATCCAGTGAATTATTTCTATCCTTTGAAGTGCCATAATTTACTGAAACAATTAATACCAGTCTACTTAAATCACCTGTGCCTCAGTATTTGGACACTGGTTGGACTGATCTGTATTCCGTATTGCATTCCTCTACTTCTGTTAAATCAGAGTAAATTGGGCTGAACTTTGAATCACACAGTAATTAAGTGAGTAAGATGTGAGAAGGCATAAACACATAAGGGAGATATAGGTGCTTGGGAGAAGCTGAAATTACATTACAAAGTTTTAGTGAGGAATCTGAAAAGTGTTAGGAAACGCCCCCTGAAAAGATGTCTCAGATTATTAGAAAAATGTTCAGGTGACAGAAATGTTCAAATGAACAGTACATATAAAAATGAGTATCATTTAAAACAATGCTACACTATCAGCATCTCCTCTACCAGTTCAGTGTGGTGTTTTCACACCACAAAGCTAACCTATTTTATGATTGTGTTTAGTTGCAGTTCATAATAATATATTCAGAAATGTTCAAAAAGTTAAGTGGCAACACCAATTTAGTCTTTTTGTTTTTGCCAAAATCAGACTGGTACCCAGTGGAATATCTGTTAGGGCCTCACATATAGTGTAGTTCTGTGGAGACTATCACATGAAGTGCCTCTTGTGAATTCTGATCTACTTTCTCCTGTATGGAGAGGAGATAGATATTAAACAAGCTTGGAAGCTGTTTACACTAGCAAAATGAAAAACATACCATCCTCCTAGTACCTAACTTTGCCCTCCACCCCAAATAAAAAAACCCAACTGCACGTTAGTTAATGACTTGCATCAGGTTGTGGGGTTTATCTAATTGACAGGATTAAGTTCTTTTTTACAGGAATGTTGTCTAACACTAGAACGATGACAGCAGAATATAAATGTAATTTGCTCTGGAAAATACTCTTTGTGCTGAAGGATGTGTTACAATTGACTTGAACCTGCTGAAAAATGAATTAAATGTCATTTATCCTCAGGGACATGGGGAATCCAGGAGGTAAAGATCTTGTTACCTACCATCTGTAACCTCTAGTTCTAACCCTGGCAGACCAAGAAGCATATTGCCTTAAAAAAAATAAACCAAACAAAAAATATCAAAAGGCTTCTGCCATTAGAGTTGTCTACCATTTTCTTCTTCAGGTCCTGATTGTCTGCAGCACAGGTTTGGCCGGCATTATGTTGCTGAATTACCAACGAGATTACACCATCTGGGTGCTGCCACTCATCATTGTCTGCCTCTTTGCATTCTTGGTTGCTCACTGCTTCCTTTCCATTTATGAAATGGTTGTTGATGTCCTTTTCTTATGTTTTGCCATCGATACAAAATACAATGATGGGAGCCCTGGCAGGGAATTCTACATGGATAAAGTTCTCATGGTAAGTTTTCCCTTACTCTAAAAGTCTAAGGATCTGGTTCCATAAAATAGGTATTTTGACAGTGGAATGAATGCACTAGCTGAGTTCAATATGGGGTTTCTTTGGGTTTTTTTTGGTTTTCTTTTACCTTGCCATCTTGTATATGGCTTGATCAGGAAACAGTGTCATCTGATAAGCATCAAGTAAGTAATGATGCTTCCTTCCCATGGCATTGGCTTCTATTTGCTAGCTGTTAGATGAGCAGTCATCTTGCAGAATCATACTCTTGGATATCATGTCTTGTAAATGACACAGTGCAGAATAGAAAGAAGCAAAACAAAGCGAGAAAACTTGGTTTTTGTACTTTCCCAAGAGGGACCTGTCCTTGGATATGAGAGAGAAAAAATATCAGAGTATTCTACCTCATGCATAGATAGTGATAACAGTAGAGTTTTCTTAGAGACATCAACCAGAATTTGACTCTGTTTGTCACACGTAGAAACACTAGGCTTTATGTTCTATCCTGGAGCCTACATACTTTGTCAAGGCCTTTTGCAAGGCAAATTAATTTTGTTCATTTTTGTTCCATGTTATTCTCTGTTCACTCTAACTAGAAACCAAGACGTAAAAATTCTGCTTCTCAAACCCTTCACTTTGTTGTTGCGTAGGAAGTTTCTTGACAGTGTTTTTAAGTGGCAGCTGTAGAATATGTCTCTGTAAAATGTACCCTCATGTGTAGGCTAGAGGAAGATTCTCATGACTTCTTATCATAATTTTTTTTTTATTATTGTGGGAAAACCATGCCAAAAATTTAGTGCTAAATTTTTTGTAAACCCCTACGGAATCTAGAATATAGAATAAATAAATTGACCACTGATTAGTTGCTTTTTAACAGAGAGTAAGAGTAAAATGCAGCAAGTTCTCTCAGAAGAAAGCACTGATAAATTGTAAAAGCATTGTGGGTTTCTTTAGTCAGCAGTCAATATCACAAAACCCCAGCAATTAAAGTTTACTGACATTTTCTGCAGAATTCTTGCCTTTAAGAGAAAAAAATTGCTTAAAATTGAATTACCACATTTTCTAATCTTCATGAAAAGGAGATTGTGATTTGGTGAAAAATGTAAGAGGTTGAATTGAGGAAAGTTAGGGAAATCAGCCAAACCTTGCCAGTAATTATCTCCAAGTCCTTTTATTTAATGGAGTTCTAACATTATGCACAGGATACATGGCAATAAATGGGATTCTCATTTGTTTGGGGTTTTTGTTGTTGTGGTTTATTTTTTGTTTGGTTTTGGCTTTTTTTTTTTTTTTTTTTTTTGTTTTGTTTTTGTTTTTTTTTTTTTTTTTTTTTTTTTTTTTTTTTTTTTTTTTGATAACCAGCCTCTTACTTTCTTTCCCTGTAAAGGAGAGTAATGGTAAATGTGAAAGTTGTAAGAGCACACAAGGCAAACATCTGTCTGGCTTCCAAAATTAAATGAGAGAGACCTTTATGGCTATTTGGCAGGCTTTTTTGATACTTTGTGGTCAAGTCTAAGCACAAGAAGTGGGAGATGGAAATTGCCTAGATATTTTGAGTAGTTACCTCTTGAAGTTCTGTCTTGAGATTTGATTGGAGTTTGGCTTGGAGTCTGCTCTATGAAAGCACTTGTCATTTCATTACTGTTTTTCAGGAGTTTGTGGAGAATAGTAGGAAATCTGTGAAAGAAGCTGGCCGGGGAGGTGGAGCTGAGGGCAGAGAGCTAAAACCAATGGTAGGTGCAGATGAGGAGGTGGCGATCCTCCAAGAGTTTCACTTTTACTTCTTCTCCCTCTTTGTCTTTACTGACTGCACTTCTTCAGGAGAAGTTTTTGTTCTCTGTATCACTCAAGATGTTCTGCTTTTTCTGTTTGTGAGCTTGCCTATCACCTGGATGGCAGAGTTTTTGTCACAGCTGAGACCATCTCCTGTAAAAGTAAGATGAAAGGAACTGTCTGATATTAAACAAATGCAGTATCATTTCATTAGGATTAGTGGTGCATGCTATGTGGTATATGCAGTCAGCCCCAATTGCTGAATAGTCTAAAAATAAGATGGCTCTGAGATTCATTGGGCTTTTCTCAGCCCTGAGATGAACAATTTTTGCTCATCTTACATTCACTGCAAAAGCCTGAAATGAAGAACACTACTGCGTGCATCCATTGTTGCAAAGTAAGACCAGATATTTAAAGCCCTCACCAAATTATCTTACACAGTGCCAAGGAATTGGATACAGTGATTCCTTTCAACCTGCTCAAATGACATTTCTCCCAGTTGTTTGTTTTATTGCCAACTACTTATGTTGCTTGTCTCTTGTGTGCTCTTTCCATCTCACACTGTCAGATGCACAGACAGTGAACAATGCATCATTTATGCTTCTGCAGCCTGTTTTACTTATGGTGTGCCTGTTAGGAAGGCATTGCATGTCTGAGTAGCCTGGAATAAGAACACTATACATGGTACAGATAACAGATAGGAGGATAAGTTTGGAAGGTGGAGAACAGAGAGCATATAACGGAGAGCCAGGCTGGGCAAGGTATGATTTGTCATCGTACATTATGACTTTGTGAAATAGAGTATTTTTCCATCATCACTTTCTCAGAGTGTTTGGGGTCTTACTCATTTCCGTACCATGGGGATAATTTTTAAACCAAATGGAATCTAAATAAGTGTATGCTAACAGAAGAATTTCCTTTTTCAACAATGTATGTGAAGCCATTTTGCATGAGCATTTTTTGACTAAGCTGGAATGGGTTCCTGCTATAGACTGGATAGATGTGTAGCTTTGCGTGTTTTGCTATTTCATTATGGCATACCAATTTCTAGATTTGCTTATGCCTAAATGCTGCTGTGTTTATACATACAAAAAACTAATTCTATGCTCATTTACTGTTTTCTTCTGGGAGTAATTCTAGCCGGTCAAGCAGACACTAACGTTGGGATTTTCAGAGTGACCTAATTGCTATAGATGCAAATGTGTCATGAAAGTGATTGAGAATTGGGTGTGCAAACTCTCTAGTCATATGCAAAAAAAAAATCAGTTCAAAATTGTATGTTAAACTCTAATTCAAATAATTGGTTTACCTTAAGTGGTTTTCCACTTATGCTGTTGTCAGAGCTGGCACAGAGTGCTACTTATACTTTTGTACTTGACTGCCTAAAGTTTGGATGTTAAAAACTTTGTTCACCCCCACCCTTTGTAAAAGCACAAACCAAGTACTTGCAAATCAAGGGTGGTCTTATTCTTAGAGGAATTTTTTTCTAGGCTCTTAGCCTGGTACTGGCTGAAAGTCCTCACAGGACTGCTGGAGAAGATGCTGAGCGCTTGGGGCTCAGCATGGGAGTCACCTGCTGAATTACTCCCAGTTCTGCTGCTTATGTGATTGTCTTGTTTGGAACTGTTTGGGCCTTGTGGTTTTCCATTTTTGGGCATTCAGCTCCAGTAGATTTGATTTTGAAATACTAAGATCTCACTTCCTGACGACGATGGGACATAGCAGTTACATTTCTGATACCTTTCCCCAAAGTACTGATAGAAGCCCTCAGTTGTATCTAGAATAGGATCATTCATAAGTCTGTTATGTAACAGTAGTGCCCATAGTCCCAAAACTGCATGTCTGAAATTTAGATCAATATTACTTTTTTCTCTTCTTTTAAAAACAGAGTCTTTAGTGTTTTGCTTCAGTTTCCTTGAAATGCAGTTATTTCTTAGATATGACAATTATTTCTTAAAGTGAAATGCCCTAAGTGCTGTTGTATTTAAAGTAGATATTAGTAGCAGAGATGAGGAAACACTTAGGACATTCTGTTCTTGTATCAGGGCACAACAAAAAAACCTACCTTTTCATGCTTCTTTCTTTATGGCTTCCAGTGACCCCTTTGACTCAGTTTCTTCTTGTCCTTTGGCATCTGTCTAAGACTGTACTGTATGACTTTGTTTTCTAGGCCTCTGGAGCAAGTTCATCTTGAAACTAGCCAGCCATATTGGAACCCATTGACATTCCAAAACAGTATATATATACATATATACATACATACATATATATATATATATATAAAAATAAACAGCCAAAATCAGAGAAAAGGAACAGGGATTTAAAACTTTTTTTAACAATTATTTTTGTGAAACATGTACTCTTTTCATACGGGTGGCTTTTACAAGCAGCTTTATCATTGTTCCATTTCTTAAATTATTTGTTGTGGTCATGGAAATGTTGATTCTTATCTGCTTGATATTTTAAAATCTGGAGGAAGTATCATTGTAAAGATAATCTGAAATAATGACTGGGTTTAGAGACAGATTTCCCATGACACTGCTAATCTGCTGAGAATTTTACTTGTTTAATTTCTTCTAAATTTGCATTAAATTCGGGACAGTGACATGTACAGAAAACCTTAAAATCAAGAAAAGTCTCAAATTTATTTTTTCAAGAGGTGGTTTCAGGAAGAATTCATTCAGTTCAAATGTGTTTGTACACAGTTATTTTACTTTACAGCCCTGACAGGGCACAGTTTTGTTTACCAGTGTCAGATATCACAATAACCAACTCCTCAGGTATTTAGGTGTGTGGGAGCCCTTACATCTCCTATTAAACAGAACCTACAAAATGGGGACAGATAATTTTTATATGCAATTAACTTCCTGCTTACCCTACTTACCCCTCATACCCATTGACCTCTATCCTCCCCTTGAGTTCAGTAGCCTCCTTCACACTTCAGCAGTGTTCCTTTGAAGAGTATGGATTCTCCATACGGGCAATTGAAATAACAGATTGTTAAAGCTCAGTCTTAGCCATACTCATGATTAATTCATGACTAGATACAAAGATGCTGAGGGTGGAAAGAGAAATGAACTGTACTACTGTACATAAAAAAGTACTGTATGCTTCATTTCATCTAATGAGAGAGCTCTGGGAGGTAGAAGGGATCATTCCTTGCCTGTTGTTTGATCCATATTTGTACATACTGTAGTGGGTGTCTAAAGCCAGAAAGGGCAGAGAAACATTCCTTTGGAAGTGTACCTGCCAGGATAGTTATCTGAAGTCCTTAAATAATGACAAGAGAACATGCTTTTTTATTATTATTATTATTATTATTAGATACATAAATATCTTTTCAGTCTGGAAGCTCACCAGATATGAATGCTAATATTCAATTATTCAGCATAGTGAAATGGTAAATGCTTAACTGTATTTGCTAAGAATTAATGATCTGTCTATGCTATATATTCCTTTTGTTAACATTTTTTTAAGAAAACTATTTTTGTTATTGTAAAGTTAATATTTCGGAGCAGAATTTTTAAACTTATTGCACTAAATACAAGCTGTCTGCAAATAATGATGCCTCAATGGTTCAATCACTCCATTCAAGAAAATCTTTTGAAAGAGTAAGAGCCTTTCTACAGGAGCTTTATGATGGAGTAGAGAGGTATGTCTAGGTAGAGACATGCACAACTCATGTTATCAAGGTTTAGTAAGTAAGCAGTTATCTGTGCTTCCTTTCAGACTATCAGACTTAAATTGCTGCTGAAGGTTTAAAAAATTATGTAGTATCATTTAGCTGACTAGTGCTCTTATCTTTTGGCAATAGTAAAATGTTTCACTTTTGCTTCCAGAAGTCATTTGCTAACTTAAATTTTTTACATTTTTTTCTGTATGCCAGTTAAAACAATTTGCACTTTTCATATCACAGATCCCAAACTATTTGAAAGGTATGAAAATAAAGATACATTTAGAAAGGATAGCTGCTGGGGAGGCAAAGACAATTATCCAGTCCTGGAAGCACTTACACACTCATTTAAGTGAACCATATCTGTAACTCTACGAGCATCGGGAGGGCTCTCTAGGTATGGAAATTGTAACTTAGACATCTATGTAAGTGCTGACTGGACTAGAGCTTCACCTTAGGGATTCAAACTGGAGCACAGGTGAGGCCTCTCAGTGCAAGTTAGAGGTCAGACTTGCCGAGAAAAAACACTGGAGCAGCCTTACTTTTGTGGAGAGGAGACATTCCTGCAGTACCAGTGTCTAAGATAGCAGTGCTACTCAACACTGGTATTTGTGTAGGTCAGAGGGGTTTAGCAACACAAATTTAAAAACTGGCTTAGATGAATCCTAGAAACTAGTTTTCAAGGCTAAAAGACTTATCAAGTACCCAATTGCTTCCAGAGAAACTAGTTTTCATCTTGTTCTTGTTTGGAGGTTATTGGAAGTGCTTAATCAAAGAAGCCTTGTATTCTGCTCATTTTGATAAAAAATTTCTGCCATGACTGGTTCCACAAGTTTGTGTTCTCCGCTCACCGGAAGTCCTGAGCGGGAACTGTTTTCTGTAATTGCAACTAGGACCACAGTTGATAACAAATTTTGTATTTTTGTATGACTTGACTGTGCACCATTTTTATAGCAGTTTATCCTGTCTTAAAAATAAATTTCTTTATTTACATGGTGTTTAAAAGATACAGGCAACACTTTTCTATGGGTAGTTGTAATGTTTAAGTGAGAAATCTATATCATTACAAAGTTCTTAATAAAAATGTGTGCACCATTCATGAGTGTATATCCAGCATGCAGAGCTTTTCAGTCCTGCCAGAAAGGCATTCCATCCACACACAGGCTTTCCAGTGGCCCTTTAAAGCTTTCAAATGTCCTTTGAAGTTCATTTGCAACCAAACTACAAGCTGCCCTCTTCCAGCTCTGTCTTGTGCACAGAGATAAGCAGAAGACAGAATTCTGAAAACGTAACTTTTTAGGACAAATTTAGACTGCTTTCGTTTCCTAGTGGGGATAGTGGAGTGGGAGGACGTTTTGGCATGTAAATCCCATACATAAATTTTGGCAGTAGGGGTGCTGGGGTCTGCCAGCTGTGATGGATTAAATACTTTTTTTGACTGTTGGTTATTAAAGCCAGTGTATGGTCTGCTTTGTGGGAAACAGTCTAGACTAAGTAGAGAGTGATGCTGCACTGAGAATAGCAATGCAGGAGGAGCAGACAAGACAGCTGAAACAGAGAAATCATCTCCTCAGAAAGTCCGTTGAATTGAGTAGTGTTCAAAGACTGGAGATTTAGGCTGGACAATTTGGATTTAGAAACAATCATTGGGATTACTGCTTCCCAGCATTTGGTTTCTGCATCATAGCCTCTGACCAGCTAGGTTTCAAACAGAAAAAAGCATACCATTCCTCAAGTTGTTAATTTTTTTTCCACATTATTGGAAGTTGAACAGCGCGTGTCATCTTTATTGCTTCTTCCAGCCCTGGAGAATGTGGTTTTTTTTGTTGTTGTTCTTTTGGGTCTCATTTCCATATTGCTCTCTGAGTAAAGGAGTAGCAAGTGGAAGAGTGTCAGCTCCCTTTTGTCCCTTGATCTTACCACATTCTTTCACCTTCCTGAGGCAATGATGCAGGGTATCACCTGGACTGAATGAGAGGGGGAGTAGGTGCTGAGCTGAAGTCCTGAGTTAGGATTTTTTTTTTT
>VZTF01001320.1:319551-335096 GCA_013397755.1 Cnemophilus loriae
TTTTGTGGTATTACTCCATCACTGTGTTTAGAAATGCAACCAATCACTAGAGTTTCACTGCTGCTCCACAGCTAGACTTAACACATAGGATGGCCAGCTTAGAATTGCATCTTCAGCTCTCCAGTAGCTCCCAGCTGCCAGAACCAGGACAGGCTTCTAAATGTGGCCTTAGCTTGGCATAGTTAATGAAGGACTTTCTGCATTGGGAAAGTGTGTCCTAGAAGGGAGAACTAACAGTGGAAAATGCAGTTGAATGTTGTGGTGGGTTGACCATGGCTGTCACATGCACTACTATTCTGTTGTTTGCTCAGTCCCTGCAGCAGGATGGGAGAGAGCAGTGAAAGAACAAAAGCATTGATATAAGTACAGTTCATTAAGCAAATAAAGGAAAAAAAAAAGCAATGGCAATCACTTTCCAGCAGACTAATGCCCAGCCAATCTCCAAGCAGCAGCTGCTTTGGAACCACACCCACCCCAGTTTTATTGCTGAGTATTTCATTCTGTGGTGTGGAATATTTCTTCAGTCTGTTCAGGTCAGCTGTCCTGGCTCTGTGCCCTCTCATCCGTTTGCCCAACCCCAAACGACTGCTGAGGTCGTAGAGTGGAAATCAGAGAAGGCCTTGACCCTGTGCAAGCACTGCTCGGCAACAGGTAAAGCTTTGTGTTATCAACACTATTTTGGTTGCAGATCTAAAACACAGCACTTTGCAGGTTGCTGAAAAGAAAATTAACTCCATCCAGCCTAACCCAGTACACAGGTCCACTTACCCAATAATTAATCCAAGACTTGCTCCCTGCATTTCTGTACAGCATCTTCTCAGGGTGGTTACTTCTTTCTGAAAGGGCTTTTTTTGCAGCAGGCAATTAGCCTGCTCCACAGTGCTCCCTTTCATAGAGGGAGCGGGGGATGTTAGCTCTTACTCTTTCAGCACATAATGGGGATATAAAGCAAAAATGAGCCCTTTCTGTATCAGTGTTCTGGCAATTGAGCAGCCAGTGTTGGAGACAATATACTTAATGTGCCCTCAGGGCATGCACTTTAGTGGTTTGCTCTGTGTGGTTATGATGTATTCTATGAATGTATGTTATAGAGTCAGAATAAAATGCATGTAGCAGACATATACTCATCACCATCTAGTGAGCATTTAGTTCAAAGTGCATTTTACATGCTGTATTGAATATGGCACAGTCGTTTTAAGAAACGGTCTTAAGATTTATAATTCTATACCTAACAGCATTCCTGTTTTTTAAATCATGGCTTGGCCTGTGCATATACTGTCTACTAAATCTAAATATCACTAGCCCATTGTTTCTTGAACAGCTTGTGTCACATTATCAACACAGAAATCCTATTTCATCTTTGTGGGGTAAAAAAAAAACCAAACAAAAACAACAAAACAACCCTTGTGTTTCCCAACACAAAACCCAACAGGCTTATTTGAAGCATTTCTTGCACTCAGTTTCTTTGTTGGGATGATGAAAGTTTACCCTAAATATTTCATTTTCAAATGCTCTTCCAACTATTTCATCTCTACTGTTATTTCCATCATGTAACAAGATTATGGAGACTAGTAAATCTATATTTCTTCTGTTCTGTAGCAAATACTGTTCTCAAGGTATTTCTTTCTTTTATATTCAAAGAGATGAGAGAAGAGATGAAACTTGTCTCTTGTGATGTGGGTCATGTATAAAAGGCAAAATTTCTGGTCTGGGATGGAGCTGTGATGAGTCTTGCAATCTGATACAATCAAGCCAAAGCTCCTCAGAGACTAGGATTATGAAAATATTTCTATGGACAATTGGTAGCATGAATTGATCTGAAAATACCTATTTGGAGGCTAAACTATCTGGCATTCATTTGACAGACATTCGTTGAAATGGAACTAGCAGAAAACCAGCAAACACCCATCAGATTCTACTCCCTTGTCTCACTGAGGTCGAGTCATCATATTTGAATGTGATGAGCAGAATTTGGTGTTATATGCGTTCGGTACTTTTCTATAGAAACATGGGACTCCCCTTAGAACCAAAGTTGCAAGAATTCAGAGTAAAGGTACCGGCTGACTTTAACACAACTAGCGTAATTTCTGTAATGTTAAAGACAGCTATGGACTCTCTAAGTATGTGATTTATAAGTAGATACCTAACAGCCTTCCTGTTTTATGCTGGCAGCAGAGGTGGCTGCCATTCCTCAAGGGTACCACCTCTCCTCTCTGTCTTGAGTGGGAATAGGGGCAGCTTGTTTTAGAAAGGTTTGGTGAAATTAGGAAGCTGACTACTTATGAAACCCAGCAGAAGTTGTGCACTGACTGGAGTTCCCGCTATAATCATGTTGTTTAACTCTCAAATACCACGTGTGCTCCGTGTTAGTATTAGTTGGGTCCCTCCCTGCTGCTCAGACTGAAATGGGAGAATATCTCTCATTTGAAAAACAGTGCCACAGACAACTTCATAGTGTCTCCTAGGGGAGTGAGGGGAGAGAAAACAGAAAGGGGGTTTTGTTTCTTAAGGTAGGCCAGAAAGCAGCTGCCAGAAGTTAGGTGGAGCTGTGGAGAGCAGATAGAAAATATTCCACAGGATCTTCACAGTAGTTAAGAAAATTCACATTCCAATTCAGACATCTCACAGCAACATCTCCTGCATCCTGCCTTTATTTTACTCTGGAGCTCTTCAGAGCAAAATGAAGGTGGAATCCTATACCTATAGAAAAGAATTATTTCTATATAACGGATTGTGTTGCTGATTACAGAAACTATCCTAAGGAAAAAAGAAAATCTTCTGAACAGATTTTAAAGGCTTGACAGTACTTGCATTGTCATAGTCCATCAAAGCTTCATCTGGAAATGAATTTTTCATCCTCCTTCACTCATACTTCTAACAGGGCAATCAAATCCCTGGACTGGCTTAGTGATTTACATCGAATCAAGATCAACTAATAAGTGCTCCTTTTTCCAGTGGAATGCCACCTCCTTTGAAAATGGGAAAAGTAAATGTGACACTGTTTATTGTTGTCTTGAGAACTTAAAATATTTTATACTGCAAGCTGTGAATGCAGGAAGAAAAAAGAAATTAACAGTGCTGATCTAATCTTAGATTTTCTGTGTAAACTGACATTGTGCCAGGATACTGATGCAAAACTGTATTTTAGTCCAAGAAATGTATAGATTTTTTAATGTATCAAAATAAAGTTTTCCTTTTAAGTAAGAAAGAAATTTCTGTATCTTCCATGCGGTGTGGGTAAGCCATGCTCATCTTAGCAATACAATTTCATGTTCCTGAGAAGCAAGCCAAATTTTTGCTGAAGTTTTACTTTGCTCTGTACCTGCTCTTTAGCTGAGTAGCTGCAGTAACACTGGACATACTGGCCTGGTGCCAAGAAAAGCATTCTGATGCTAATGGTTTCAGAGATGGGCATGTGAATGGGGTTTGGTAGAGGAAAGGTGGGATATTTTTGCTGTCTTTCCTCTCACTAATCCTCAGTGATCCTCTCTCTCACTGATCCTCTCACATCTGCTCCTAAGCTTCTCTCCACAGTGTTGGAAACTGCTCCTTTAGGCTAACAGTTCCACCCATCACCATGTTCCTCAGCCTCTCTGATAGGCTACAAGGTGTGCTGAAGGTCAGTCACACGCAGAAGAAGTTGGAAAGTTCTTCACTGTGGAAGGGGAGGTTGTGGTCACACGTGCAGAAGAGTCCTTGCTCATACCCGCGAAGCAGGACTCTCAGGGCTCATAAAGCTATCTGGAGCATACTGGCTCATAACATATGCTTTGCCTTACCAGGACAGCTGTGGGGCACTGAACAGTAGGGAGGCATGAAGGAGATCTTGTTATGCATTATAAGCCATGCAAGCTGCATATCCCAGTGCAGCACCTCTTGTGGCACCACTTCCTTGTTCTTCAAGGACCTGTGCGCACTCCCCACTCTGCACAGCTGTTCTAACGAGCTTGGATGTCTAAAGATGGATGGTGAGTAGAAGTAGTAACAGAAGCACATACAGTCACAAAGATTTCTTCCCCTCTCCTCTCTATCCTGTAGGCACAGCATATTTCTGCTTTTTGCTGCCATTTTTTTTACACTAATGCACTAATGCAGTAATAAGCCAAGCTGAACTGTGTCTTCTTCTTCCATTACTCTTTACTGCAAACCACTTCAGCACTGTATTTGCATAAGATGGTTTACTTTATCGGGAAACTACTGCTACTTCTGAAACGGAGGCTGATGCTGTTGTGGCCAGTCAGTCAATACCATCAGGAGGAAAAGGACCAGACAGCCCATTGGGCAGTACCTCTGCACACAGGCAGGGTCCCATGCTGTGTACCCAAAGTGTTCTGCTGCATGTCAGTGTTCTGCAGTTCCTCTGAAGGTACGTCCCCATGGCTCAGAGTGTGTATTTCATGGTTTATTAACAGTGAAGCTGCATGGCTAGATGGGTTTAGCTGCACGGAGCAAAAGAGGCTCCAGAGATATCCTTCATCAGTAGAGGTGTTAGGAGCAGGAGGCATGAAACATACAGATTGTGAAAACCCTATCTGGTTTCCACTGTATTTTGCCTGTGTCAGAACTGCAGAACAAGAAGTCTTCAGCTTTCTTTACCCTCTCTACGAGTGAGGGACTGAAGCACTGTCTGCAGAGGTCAGTGCTCTGAAACAAGAGTTTCATGACTTCCAGGAGAAAAAAAAAAACCCAAGCATCTAAAGGTGGGCCTCAGAAGGCTAGTGAGAGAAGCGTATGCAGGGAGAACAGAATGGGACATGGGCCTTGGAAGGAAAATTTCAGTTTACTGTGGTGGTAGAAAACCCTACTCTCCTGCTGTTAGGAGGGACCTGGAGACAGACGACTGGAGGTGCAGAAGCAGGATTTTTCCTTCAACCACACAGCAGTTCCCACTGCCAAGACATTCTGCATGCAGTGGGCATGTACCTCTGACACTTAGTCTTGGGACTCAGTCCCTGGCATTGGCAATTGCAGAACAGCACAGGCAGATGCCTCCTCAGATCCCTGCTCCCTGAAAAGCTCTGCTGTCCTACTGGAGATGAAGGACCAGTCTCCTTGTTAGCAACACAGCACATGTTGTTGGATGCTGAAGGAGCTTTCCTGCCATGTGTAGAGGTTGGGGCCCTCTGTATGCAGCATTTAGTGTGCAGCAAACAGGCTCCTTCTCCGAGCCAGAGAGCCCAGATCCTGTGCTGCTGGAGTCTGACATGGCTCCTTCCCTCCACCGCAGGCCACTGACCCAGTTTTAGTCACTGGTATTTAGATGTTTAATGAAGATTAGCTAGTGCCCAGAGAGTGATTATTTAGAATTTATAATTACTATTTAAATTATGAATGTGTGAAATGGATGGAGCTTGCACTCCCACACACAGAAAACCTAAAAAGGCTGTTTTTCTGACACCTACTGCCATAATCTTCATCTAGTGCTTATTCTTGTTTACATTAGATGCACTAAAAATAAAGTGAAAGAAAATCTAGCACCAGAGCAGATTTTCTGAGACCCTTGCCAGAAGGGCAAAGCTGGAAATTTCAAAGCTGGAAATAAAGCCTATGACAGAAGCTACTGAATTGTTGTATCTCACCACCTCAGCTGACAGTAATCAAGTGGGAGACAAATGGGTGAGAAGGTATTTCACACTGCAGTCCTCTGAAGAAGAAATCACAGACCTGAACCCTGTGCCCTAGGGAAAAAAAAAGTCTGCCACAGTCCCAGAAATAGTGATGTCTCCTGTTTTTAATTACTTTTCTGATAGCTCTTGCTTGTGTTCTAGTTTTAAATATTAAGTCCTGAATACAAATCTTGGACAAAAAACATTTGCTAGGCATTGGCAATGCCAGATGGAGCAGAGTGGTCTGGCCACTTCTCCTGATTGTGGGGCCTGCCATGTACCCCCATCTTTGCTTGTAGGAGAGGGATGGTTCAAAGATTTGGACACCTGGCTGGGTCCAGCACACTGCTGCTCCACCAAAGACCTCCTCTGTAGCCTGAGACTTCTCACTTGCTGTCTCTGTGCCTCCCTTTCCTCAAAGATGGGGATGCCATGAAGGCTGAGTACATTAAAGATTGGTCAGCACTCAGATACTGCAGGAGGATGGATGAATGAAATAGGGGCAGGTAAGGCTATATGTGAAATTGGGATCTAAAAATGCCTCTCTGCAGCTGCAAGAGGCAATGAATTGGGTAGAAGTTGCACCCCGTGCAATGGAAATGATACAGACATGAACACCTCAGACTCATTCCTCTTCTGATAGTTAAAATATCTGAAAACTGAATCCTCCACTAGAAAATCCCCTCCAGTCCTTTAGTGGCTCTTGGTAGTTCACTGTGCCTGCTTTCTGCAAGAGGAAAAATCCACTTGTTGGAAGGCATGCTGGGTCTCTTTCAAATCTCTCAAAATTGCACTACCCCTAGTAACAACAACAAACCTAACTTCAGTACCTAATGTTGAACATTGCTGAATGAAGTAAAGTGATGTCAAAGCATGAGTTTGCTGCCTGCTCTGAAAGGTTGGGTAGGAGGACTTCAGAGGAGTTCTTCCTTCTTATGGGCACAGAAGCCGTACTGCCTTCAGGCAAGGAGCATCACAACTTGCCTTTGAAAGCTGTGGTGTTGGATCTGTTATGAGGCAACACAAGGACAAGAAAATCTCAGAACAGTCTGTATTGCATTGCAGCAGGAGACCAGCCTGCCAGAAGAGCAGAGGTTCATGCTGTTTATGACGAAGATGAAACTTGACAGCTTTATAAAAATATGATTTGCTCCCCAAAAAAACCAGCATAAGCGCTTGCAGGTCTGAATTTCTCAGAAGACGAACAGCTTGAAAAGCTATTAAGCTTCTTAAAGAAATAATAAGGAATCAAAGCTTGAATGAAGAGTGTAGGAGAACTATACACAAGCCTGAATTTCTGTTCACTTTATTGTGTTCATGGGCCAGGGCCCCCCACCTTTCCATAATCACCATCTGAACTCAAAGAATAGCACATAACAAGGCAAGTAAAAAGCACACATTGACGTTTTGAGCCATGGGGCAAATGAACTCTTGTTTGAAATAAGGTAAGTGGCCACAAACTGGGGTTGGGCTCTAGAGGGGCTCTAGCCATGACACAGTGAAGGAAGTGGGGGGAATGAGGGACTGCCTCTGACTTGGCAGGTCATCAGCTGGGCTAAGTCCCAGCAATGGCAAAACCTTGTTTGTTGTCCGGGCTGCTCTTGTATTTGCACCTTGTAGCTCTGCCCACCCCCACTGAGGTCCTGCAGATGTTTTCCAGCTAACCTTTCTAGAAGGATCAGGCTAGAAAAGCAGTAAGTAGAGAAAAGGCAATGGAAAAGCTAATATGGAAAGGGCAGTAAGTAATAAATGAATTGCCAGAACTCAGAGACCCTCCTCAGAACTGGGCTGCTGGAAAGTTCAGAGGGGATCCAAGAGCATTATCTGTGCCATGCTTACTGGAGAGATGGCAGTGGAGTGTTTCTTTGCAGGATATTTGTGCTTGCCTTTACCAATTACAACTGCTGTAATGAACACAACTGCTGCTGGAAATTTTAAAAAAAAGTTGCTTTGGCTAGAATTAAGCATTTACGTGGAGGTGTTTGGAAAAATCATATGAAGACAAATCAGGCCTTGCTGTCTGAGCATCGTTGCATTTGCAGTAGAAGGAACTTTTGGAGAGACCCTCCCTTGAGAGTCTTACTTTTGCAGGGGGGGAAAGCTGTCCTTGCTGCCTGTTCTGGTGTTAAAAATGTTAAGGTCTGGTAAGAAATGATGCAGTGCTGCAGGCCAGGACACGAGCACCTTGGTGTCATAGTAGTAACACATCAGGCATAGGGTACTGAGTATGTCACAAATGTCCAGATATCCCTGTGGTGTGCTTGTACTGGTGAAAGCTATTAAAAATGATTAGGACTTCACACTGAAGTAGCCTACTCTTTGGAAAAAAAAGAGCAGCTGCTCCTGAGTCAAAGGGTTAATTTTTTTTGTAACCCAAAACCTAGACAAATACAAAATTTTTGTTTTCACTCTTCCAGATGAGTCCTGCCAACTCGTTCAGCCTAAGGGCACAGCTCAGTACAAGGCATAGGCAGCATCATAAGCCTAAACAGCAATAGCTTCATCTGCTATTCTGTTTCTTCCTTTGCAGTCACAATAATGAAATCCAGGGGGAATTAAAAGTATCCTGGCTGCAGAGCCCATCAGCCAACCATTGTAATGTGGCTGTGAAATACAGAGCCACAGACTAGCAAGCACATTTAGCTAATAAGCTCGGTGTTCCATCATAACCCCATTTTAAACAGGCTGCTGATAGAGTAATTTTGACACCAAAATAGCATCACAGGAAGTGCACATTCACTGAAACTCATTGTGCATTCTATTAAGCAACACTACAAAGAAGCCAGCAACTGATTTTCACTGGGGGGTGTCAGCAGGAGCAATTTCTCTGCTCAGACCCGTGCTGATGAGAAAATTTTCCATGTCCCTTTCCCCAAGCAGAGCCAGAAGGGCATGGTTACAGCTGTGAAGGTTTTAGGCTGCCCACAGCTTCCCTCACAGAACTCAGCTGGGAGAAACACTGCAGCTGTTCAGCAGCACATTGGCTCTGCCATATCCTCCATAAAGAACTCAGCTCAGCTCAACTCAACTCAACTCAGTGTGCATTGAGCCATTTTTATTCCTGTGGGGCAGTGGGCCTGTTCTTACCGCTATGCATGAAGATCAAGAGACCAAATGGGCCATGCTCGACTGTTTCAGTGACCTCCTAGAAAATGGAGGTAGCTTGGGCTGCTGGATCTCACCAGCAGCTCAGAGCTCATTAAGGAATGTAATTTCATGCCCTTTAATGCCCTGACAGTGTACAACTGCTTCCCACAGCATGCATGGATGCACAGCACTCCCTGGGTTTGGAAGCTCCCCAGCAAAGGTGCTCTCTCTTATGGTCACAACCGGGGACTCAGTGCAGCTCTCTGAAAGGAAAAGGCAACATTTTTTTCTCCTCTAGTTTTTCCCTGTAAGAACAAACTGCTCTCTTTTATATCTAATCTAGGTTTTTAACAAACCAACAAAGGGCAGTTCATCTCCTTAAAGCCCATGACATGAAATCTTTCACCCCAAAAATAATCCCAGTGCAATGAAATCTCCAGTCTTCAAAGGCACCTCTTGGGCAAGCTCCAGCTCTGGAAAGCCTTGTTACTGAGATGAGATGTGGTGCTGCAGCTGGGTGGTGTGGTTTCCAGCAACCCTTCCTGAGACCTGTTCTCTCAGTGCCCTCTCTGCCTTCTGAGCCTGCCCCGAGGGTGGGCTCACAATGTGCCAGGATTGCTGTGAGCTTTGCCAGCCTCTTGCCTAAAGGACTATTGTCTCCCTCCTCCTCTAAGACAGGGCTGACTTGTCAGCATTTGTCCCCCACACAGCCTGTGGTGCACACACCTCGCATAATTTCTGTACTGGACACAGCCAGCCTATGAGTGCTGCCAGGAGTATGAACAGATGAGAAGCTCACCTCCCGACTGGACCAGCCCAGAGTCAGGAGGTAGTGCACAAAGCACTGGCATTGACAGTACCTGACCACCCCCAGCTCCTGTCCTTGCCTCCTCCTGCTGGCTTATCAAACTGCAACCCAAGGTGATGCACCAGAGGTTACTGCTCTCCAGGAGGTAGCAGAAGATTAGCGTTTGGGGCAAAGGTGATCTGCTGCCTCCGAGTTTCAGTTACAGGAAGTGTAGGACAGGATAAGAACACCCTTTCATGCTCCCCAGCTTCTTATGCTTAAGGAGAGTTATGGCTCATCAAACCCAAAAAGTGCTGTGTTTTTTTTCCTGCTGTGAATCTTCTTTTGCTGTGCAGCCAGAATTCACTGCAAGATCTGAGAAGTTAAAGGGTCAGATCCTTCATCCATTACTGCTCCCTGAAGTGGTCACACAAATATATGCAACACTGCCTTTACAGAAGTGCAGAAATGTAACTTTCAATCCTTTTATAACTGTCTTTTTGTCCTTGAGAATGACATCCCTGAATCACCTTTTTTACCTCACCTCAAGCCCTGCAGTCCTATTTTTGTCTATTCTTTGAACAGAGACAGTTGATCTTCGTGCCACACATCAAACTCACCCTGTGCATCTGCTGTCCACATGCTCAGCCACTTCCGTTCTACCTATTTACCTTACACCCATTCTCTTCACTCAGCCAAACATCACCCAGCTATGCCTCCATTCAGTTCTCTGCTGTTCTCTGTGATTTTCCAAAACTAAGCCCTTGGCTCCAGCCTTGAGCTCGATGTATAATCTACACCTCTCCCCCCCGCCCCAGATCTTGCCTCCATGATACTTCTCTCCTCTTCCAGCTCTCCTGGAACTTGAGGTGTCCCACAGTCATGGTTATGCTCTGACTCTTGTTTCCGCCATCTGGGACAAAGTTCCCCAGCTTTCCCTCTCTCTCTCTCTCTGTTCTTTTTCAAGCTAGACATCAGATTTGTGTGTCTCACAGTTTAAACACGCTCAGGGAAAAAAAATGGAAGCTGTGTGCATTCTGCAGCTCTGGCTTGCCCCAGTAACTTCAGTGCAGGTAGGCAAATGGACAACAGCTTCCAATCTCTGTCCTGCCTTTTACAGGATCAGTCAATGGCCATGTAGTGCTGCTGCTATTTTAAACTTTGATCCCCTTGCTTTTTACCTACAAGACACAGATGTGTTGCTACCTGCTTGCATGTCCATCCTACAGTTCCTCTGTCTATGTAGGTGGCTCGCTGTGTAGTGCTTGGTAAACCAGGGGTCTGACTCCAAAATAAAATGTTACGGTGGAATTTCAACTGCACTTGGCTCTGCCTGTCTCCCCCCGTGCAACCCCCTCCCCCCTTTACTTGCAGTATAAGCAGAGTGGAGAGCAGATATGCACGATGAAGTATTTTTAACCATGTCACCCTAAAATGATTTGAACAGGGCCCCAAAGGACTTATGCATGGTGTGTTTTAGTTCATTCTTCAAGAAGCATTTAAGTGGAATTGCTAGTTGCAGGGTCCCTTATTGGCACAGGCAACAAACCCATAAATACAATCTGTCTACATTTCACTTAGAGACAGAATAGATAGATAGATTCAGATCTAAAAAACCTAAAGCTTTGCTTTAGAATGCGTTTTGTCTCGGGCCCACTTATAATTTAAACACTACGATTTATTTGACATGCACATTTTGAGAACACATGAGGAAGTTAGGCACTCCACACTGGCTCCAGTAACACGCGGAGACACACATTGGTTTCTGCAGGATTTCACTGCACTTTTCAAATGAAAAACAAGAGCACCCTAAAGTGACTAGTTCTTTCAGTACATGACATTTTTAAATTAAAATTTCCTTCAGTTAGTGACATTAGCAGAGCATAGTGCCATGTGTTGTTACCCGATTGTCCTCCGAGAGGCCACAGCTGGCAGGTGGCACACCCCCACGGCCCTGGGCATTCAGACCAACATACATGCAGGCTCTTCTAATGGCAGGTGTGCCCCTGCAGCCATCTCATGGTGTCCTCTTCTGCACGGACCCTCAGCATCCTCAGGTGGGTGAGGGCTGTGGAGCTCAGGGTCAGAGATGTGCCTGCAGGAGCAGGCACTGAGGGTGGCTGGGGCATGGTGGGGACAGGAAGTGCAGCAATGAGTGCTGCTGGTACCCAGGTCTGGGGTGCTCGTGGGGATGTGGCAGAAGCCCTGAGACAATGCAGGTCACAGCAAAACCAGCAAAAATGTTTGCAAATTTGCCACTCTGCCTTCTCTCTGCTCTTCAAATCTCTTACAAAGTACTTCAAATGTCCCCAGCAACTTTAGTAAAACTCTGCTTGCCTGAGCAAAACTGCAACTACTTCAAAAGAGGACATGCCCCCAAGAGGGTTCATTAAAAAGTGCTATTAATTATAAATGCTTGTCAGTGATCAGAAAGCCACCCATTTGACCAGCCGGCCAGCAAATGGCAGGCTTTTGAAGCCAGGCACATCCAAATTGCTGTAGCAGCAGTCACCTGTTCCTCTGAAGGAAGGTGTACACAGTGCACAAATGCTTTCTTGAGTGCTATGACAGTCTGATTTCCATTGTAGGTCTCTGGCAACAGCTACACCTTCTAGAGGACCATTCTGTGGAGCTTCTTCACTGATCGGGGTGGCCACCATGGGCATGGGAAGTCTCCAGCTAGTTGCAGCATGGTTCATTCTCCCCCAGAAAGTAGGCAGACACCATTGGGAAGTGGAACAGGACTGGCTGCATCTCCTTCTTTAGTAGAAAGTGCTGATGATGTTCCACAGTAGTCATAGCTGGCTTTCCTAGAGAGGAGGGTGTGGGGCTGTCACCAGCTGCTCCTCAGGCTTTCATACCACCCACAGCTCCCAAAAGGAGAGCCAGGATTGCTGTTGAAAGGAATAAGACGAATGTGTCTTTACAAACAGAGTGTGTGAATCTACTTGTAGACAGGGCCAGGGACTTTTAGATAAGGAAGTAACAGGAGAAACTATCAGTTTCAGAAAATGTTACTAACTGACATGGACTGCTGCTCAGCCAATGTCCTGCTAAATTCCTGAACTTAGAGAAGAAGAAAAAAGACTTAATAGAATATGAATATCATTTGATATACAAAAAGGGGGTTGCATGTTAAGGGGGACATACAGTAGGTGGATCTGGAAGTCTGTACCTTGCAAGTACCTTAGCCAGTGGGGAAAGGAAGAGGGTGATGAAGCCAGGAAATCAGGAAAAAAAGGAGGCTGCATACTCCAACAATTTGAGAGACCCCATGGGGAAATGCCCCATGGCCTCTCCCTTTGTTCATGAATAAAGTTACAGGACTCCTCTGTCTCCTTTCTGGACATAAACCTCTGGTGACATGAATTCTTCCACACACTGTCCCTGCCACAGCCTCCAGCTCCGTTGTGCCCAGGCCACGGTCTCTGTATGCACAAGAGCTTTCTCCTCTGCCAAGTTTTCAGATGCCAGCACCCCTGTTCAGTGTTAAGTAGAGAGTAAAAATGGCAGGTCATGGACTATGTTTGGCGCTACAGCAATCCTTCTAGGCACTGGTCACAGGCAGGTAACCCACCGCTCTCCCCTAGACAGGCAGACTGACAAAAACACAGTGCCATCAGCTGGGCATTTGCAGCCACCTGCCCAGAGTCCGGGCCACTTTCCTGCCAAAAGGCAGGGGCTTCATAGGACCACACCTTTTGGTGACTACAAGCTTTTTGTGGCAGACAACAGTGCGTGCAGAACATATGCCTGTCATAGGTGAGGCAGGCAAGCCAGTCTGCAGAGCAAAAGCAGATTAGAAGGTGTTGAATCCATTAAGAGGGCAGCAGCTAATTCTTGCTAAGAAGCATCTTTAGGGAGCCTTTTGTCCTCCATTCTGCACCTTGCCATCCACCAGCACTTACTTGCTACATGAAGGCAAGCATGGTAGCAGCAGCGCCCCTGGCACTAGCAGCAGTGTGCCATGGGGACAAAAGCCTTTGCCTGCAATTTGATTTGGGAACCTTTTATAATGAAAGGGGAGGTGCAGGCAGCAAGCTGGATGAACAGTATTCCTTAAGCTTTAACAGCTGGGAGACTGCAACTGACTGTACAGCCCAGCAAAGTGCATACAGCCTTGAAAAACTCATTAATTATGCTCCTTCTCTTCCACACTGTAACTGGTCTTTCCACTGGAGTATGCCAGCACACCTCTCCCTGGAGATGAGAGCTCATATTTCCTCCTCCCCACTTACCTCCTGCCCCCTCACTCCCGACTAAAAAAATTAGGCAGCAGCAGAGCCTTTTCACAGGTGTGCTTGATTTTATGCCATGCGAAAAACCTCCCTTTTTCTGCTCTTTCTCTTGCTGCTGCCTCTGATCCTCCCCAGTTTATCTCCTCACTCTGCCTGTCTTCTTTCTGCTCCTGGCTGGCTGCAGGGCTTCTCAAAATCTGGTTTTAAAATACGAAGTGACTTTTGGACTGTGTGGCTCTGGGCCAAGCCTTCATAGGCAGTGACTGAGAAAATGTACTTATTCACTCCTTTCTGACATGGTCAAAGCTTATTCCAATAGACACTTTGGCATGCGAAGAGCAACTTCAGAAACTGACAAAATGATGTGGTTCGAAGAACTCAGCCTTCATGTTCATAGAGGGATGGCTCCTGAGCAATATACTTTGTTTTCACATAATGGAACTTCTGTTTCTTTCCAGCAGCCCGCATGAACTCCCTTGACTCTGCTTTATTTGAGTGGTGTATAGGGCTTTATCCTACCTATACCGATATATCCTGTGTTCTGAAGAATTCCCTCTGTCAGAGATGGGGAAGGAGCAGGAAGTGTATGGGTGGGGCAGAGAAATTCACGGTAGTTAAGCGAAATTAAAGGCCAAATTCTAATCAGCTGGGTCCTTTTGAAACTTACCTCACCCAAGAGAAACAGACAGTATCGGGGGGATAAAATTCACAGCGGGGCAGCATCCCAAAGATGGCACAAGCCTGGTGATGTATTTTAATACCAGCACTGTGCTCGAAGCTGAGTGTAAAGCTACACTCCAGCCCAGTGGCTGTTTTGTGGCTGTATCTCTGTCAAACGCCATCATTATGAAACTACTGTTTCCTTTCAATACTGCAGTGTTGGAATTTTATTTTTTTTTAAACTTTCTGTTCTTTCTTTTTAGAACTTGGATTAGTGAGCTCTGTGATAAAGCAAAGTAAACACGTATACACAATACTTAGCCACAGAATGCCTGGGGGTGGAAGGGACCTCAAAGAACACATGGCAGGACAGCACAGCCTCACGTGTGACTGCAGCTGTTGTGACCCCACACGACACTCAGCGTATGGGCACAGGCTCCCCGGCTGCGGGACACCCCGAGCTCGAACCCGCGGCTCCAGAGCAGCACCCTCGCGTTCCGCCCCCGCGCTGCGCCGGGGGCAGGGCGGACCTGCCCTCCTGTCGCAGAATGGGGAACGTATCAAGGCTGCTTTAAGTCAGGATGTGCTTTGGTGTAAGATCTTTGTATACTTTCAAGCGTAATCGGCAAGAAGGGAGACCTAATCCGTGGAACTGGGAGCGGCTAGCATCGCCTAGGTCAGGACATCCGGGAATTTACAAGCTTCGAGGATGTAATAAATCAACGTGTTGACGTGTGTCTGTTGTATACACTGATAACTTGGCAATACACTCAAGGTCTATGTATCCTGTAGCTGAACTATGTGCATTATAATGCTTAAAATCACGCCTGCACAGCAAAAAGCCCCGACCAAGTGAAGCCCCTTCCCGTGAGCATGCGTAGTAATAATCTGGGGTGTGTAAACTGTGGAAATGTGCGAACTAATCCTGGTAGCGGGGCTGTACTCGGTCAGTCACTGACCCCGAGCTTGTGCGTGTAGATGGTGTAGCGGGAGGTCCGGCAGGGCGCGCTCCATCTCTGCAATACCGCCGGCCTTGCGCAGCTCTGGAAGAACAATCAACAGCTCTCTTGAGTGTGTAATTCCTGGCTTGCGGTGAGGAATCCGGGTTTGTGGAGAGCGCTCCCGCGGGCGGGGGCGCTGCCGGGGGCTCCGCCGGCAGCCTCGGCG